>CM068370.1:237960781-238560781 GCA_034769895.1 Magicicada septendecula | reverse complement strand
TGAAGGTTCATTTGAAGTAAGTCCATCATACAATGATTTAAAATATTCATTTTGACTTAAGGCCGGTAATATTGCTTTACCCTTATGACAACATGAAGTGAATGCAGTCCTTTCACCTAAAGTGACCTCAGATTCGAATGTTTTGCATTGCAAAACCTGCATTGTAAATGCATTAATTCACAATCAAAAGTATTAAAATTTCTTGGAATGACATTCTGTGCGCATTTAAATGTATCCCTCAAAATAATTTCATCATTTTGTATACTATTTACACTATTTAAATTTGCATTTGGTCTATTAATATTTTGACTTTCACGCGTATATAATATATTCCTTCTTCTTTGTCTCTCACTCCGACCCGTCAATGTTATACTATTTACACTATTTAAATTTGTATTTGGTCTATTATCATTTTGACTTTCACGCGAATATATATTCTTTCTTCTTTGTCTCTCACTCCGACCCGTCAATGTTCTATGTCGAGGCATAATGGAAGTAGGTGCGAATATCTGAATGTAAAAAAAAACATGTAATGAAATTACTGAAACTAAGATTAGACAGGGTTTCATTTAAAAATAATAAAATGTACTAACTTTTTTGAAACCACCAATAATAATTAGGCGAGAGTAAGTCAATTCAAATTGCTGCTACAAAATTTTCCTTTTGCAACAGGTGTATATTAAGCAAGCTGTATTTCACTTTCAACTGCACATTAATATATAAAACACAGATATCTAATATACAAAATATAAAATAAACGCTTTTTTGCCTTGACATACACTCCACAGACTATTGAAAGAGGAACATTTGAAATCACACAAAATTCACAGCTCATTCAGTCAATCTGTCAGTATTAAGCAAGCTGTATTTCACTTTCAACTGCACATTAATATACAAAACACAGATATCTAATATACAAAATATAAAATAAACGCTTTTTACTTCCATATTCCTTAAGGAAATGGAAGTATGGTGATGGCAAAAAAAATCGTGTTCGAGATTATTCTGATTGTACTACACTCAAAACATGAAAAAAAGTCGTTTTCCGAAAAGTGTCTGTGTGTGTGTCTGTCTGTCTGTGTGTAGATTTTTTTTCTATGGCAAACGATAACTGCCGCAAATTCAAACAGAATCAAATAATTTTTTGCATACAACCCTGATTTGTAGAGTACTCACGACCTATTGTTTTTTGTGAAGATCGGTAGAAGGAAAGGGGTAGTTTACCGGCAACGGTTTTTTTTTATCAAGGGAAATTTTTGTTGTTTGGCAAACGATAACAGCCGCAAATTCAAACAGAATTAAATAATGTTTCGCGCACAGCCCTGAATTGTAGAGTTCTCAAGACATACTGTTTTTGGTGAAGATCGGTTAAGGGAAAGGGGTAGTTTACCTGCAACGTTTTTTTATCAAGCGTATTTTTTATGGCAAACAATAACAGCCGCAAATTCAAACAGAATCAAATAATTTTTTGCATACCTCCCTGAATTGTAGAGGTCTCGTGGACTTTCGATTTTGGTAAAGATCGGTTAAGGGGAAGGGGTAGTTTACCTGCAACGTTTTACGTTTTAACAACAGTAAAGTACTTGAAAATTCATTTAAACTTTTTGAAACAATGGTAATTGTTAAAAATAAAATAATTTTGTTGCCAGGCAATAAAATTATAATTTTTTCATTTTAATGCAAATTATGTATGAGTTAATATCTTTGTATATATAATTCTTCTGTACGTGTGTATGTCACTTAACTCCTCCATGTATAAAATAATATATCGTTCGTGGCAGGTAAGCATATCTCAGTTATGTAATGTTTACGTTTCCATTTTATTATTATGCCTACAGCAATAAAAAGGCAGGTAAGACACACACACACACACACATACACACACACACACACACACACACACACACACACACACACACACATACACACACACACACACACACACACACACAATTCACGTTATTTCTGGCCTCACTCATGTTTATTTTCTTACATTTGCACGCTTTTTAAATGGAAAGTGCCGAAACCCACACCAACATAACGGGTCCAAGCCGAAAAAATGGACATCAATTTGCTTCCTGTGGATCGCTGGGCAATGTAACTGCACGTGTTTACAGAGGAACGATTCATAGACAGACTTTTCGTCTTTAGGGAATGAACCCTCTGCAAGATGCTGAGGGTCCATGAGTGACTTCGGAGCGCTCCTTCTTTTTCGCGTGTTTGTTCTGTGAAACATACACTGTAGATTCGCAGCTTTACTCTAAGCAACGCTCAATAGGAAATGTTGAAAATTTTTGTCCACACTGTACCCTCATTCACACTAAACCTGCTCTGATGTTTTAATTACGGACATCATAATATTAAAACTTTGGAAACTTGAGCACTACTTAATGGAGATCAATCATTAACTTATACAAGCCATTAATTTTATGCATATATTTTATATATATGTGTACAACGTTATCGGCAACAAAGAAGTAGGTTTTGTTAAAATTCCTTCCCGGGATATTTGGCCGTAGTCCAATGTTTCCTACAAAACCAGACGTTTCGGCAATGCCATCGACTTCCATCATCAGTGAAAATCGAGTGAGATAACGTGAGGTGGTATACGTTAGTGACCACAGTACTGTGGTTAAGGCTGAAGCAGTAAGTAGAAAGAAGTAGTTTCTATGGTAATATTTCATTTCGAAAATGATTTTAAATATAAATCTTAGAATATGGAAGTCATGTATGGTTCTCCATACCGATATTTTGCCTTGACATTCACTC
This sequence comes from Magicicada septendecula, assembly GCA_034769895.1. NCBI lineage: Eukaryota > Metazoa > Arthropoda > Insecta > Hemiptera > Cicadidae > Magicicada > Magicicada septendecula. Next base: position 238,558,012 of record CM068370.1, on the reverse strand, counting down.
CACAGACTATTGTTGCCTGGCAACAAAATTATTTTATTTTTAACAATTACCATTGTTTGAAAAACTTTAAATGAATTTTCAAGTGCAAATGAATGTATTATTTTATTTAATTTAATGTATTTGTAACACATATTATATATAAATTTTAGATTTCTGCACTCCTTCTCCATATAAACTTTAACTATGCCAAATCTCACACTCCTCCGTGCGCGCAATATGCTTAAAAAGGGGTACAAAGTTTTCTCTTCACGTATTAATATATAGATTGTAAGACTGAATATAAATTGACGGTTTGGTTTGAGGTTGTCTTATATTTATTTTATTGCAGTATGTTTCATGTGTCATTGTTTGCATTTAAATATTTTCAAACCATATTAAAATTCTTACAACTTGCAACGACTCGAATATTTTTATGTTACTTTGAAACAAAATTTCTTTTATGTACAGCAGGTTTTTTAAAAGTTAGAGACAACAATTTTATTAATTAGCTAAGAAGCGTTGTAACAATTTTTAACAGATGATTAATTCTAGCCTTTTTTAACCCTTGTTAACCTCTATTAGATCTGCTAGAACAGCTGTTAGCACAGGTCGTGCGAAAGGTTGGGACGGATCTAACATTGCGAGAAGTGACCATCTGATGTGGGCAGTGTCAACTGTAACAGTTGCGGACTTACGTGATTCATGTTCTCAGATAATGAGGTAACATCCGAGAGTGTAAGATTATTTAAACCTCGTTTAATTATAAAAAACAACTTTTGAAATGTTTAAAATATTTTAAATATGTGTGTTCATAATAGGCCACTTGATGATAATAAGAGAATGAATTAAGTAATGCAGAGTTGCGTGTGGGACTCTGTACTTTAGTTTGTAAGGAACTTTGTAACTTAGTTATAAGTTATTGTAAGCGCAGATACGTAGTGCAATACATGAAAACGTAAGTTTGGATTACGACGTCGAGTACCTGTGTGCGTGCGCGTGTGTCGCGTAAACGCTAATTAGAAAAACATTACACCGCCCTTACTTATTAGGATTTTTTGGACCAGAATGTAGTTTATAGTGTAACAGACAATTTGCCGTAGTTAAGTGTACTATTTACTAAATGTGAATATCTTTTTTTTTTAATATTTCTAATGAATTATACCAGAAAAGCCATAAAAAGAACATACAATTTTGGATGATTTCTCTGCAGGTTCAGAACAATTCTTGACCAGAATAAGCCGAATCTGATTGTAGTTTTCTCATTTAAATTAGATTTCTGTAGAGAATGTGTAAACGACTGACCAATCAGAGCTTTAGGATTCCAGTCAATATTTAGTAAGGTTCCGTGTTAATGTTCATACTATGAATTTCAATTCGTATTGGCTATTAAATCGTCATGTACGTAGTTTTTCCTACAAACGGGAGACGGATATATTTTTTAAGGAAATGGTCACAAGTCACGAATTCACCGCATTGAAAGCTGTCGATTTTCGAGAGACAATCTCTGGGTTGCGTTAATATAAATAAACAAGTGTAGTTTGATCGCCGTTAAAACAGAGCGCTTTCCGGGGTAGTGGAAAATTGTTTGCACAGATTTTCGGAAGGCACTTGAAGCGTACTGGATTTCGTGTAAGTCGTACAGAATTAAATCGGTGAATTTTCGAACCTGGTAACAACCCGAAAGCGACCCTGAGAGACTCTACCAGCTACATCCTTTCGGAAATAACAAATCAGTAGTAAAAACTTTTAAATTTCAACCATTGATCAGTTTATTATTTTTTAATAAACCATTATTCCATATATTTGTCTTCGAAAACTTAATTTGTCTATGCTTATCCATAACACCTCAATATTAAATATGTAATATAATTAACATGACACAAAACACAATTATTACTATGTAAATAAAATTATATGTGTTATATATATAGTTTTATTAAAAATCTATAAATTATATAAAACCTAATTATATAATTGTATGAAATAATTTAATAAGTATGAAATCCGGTAATCTATGCTTTCAATCTAACAGCCTTCGCGGATATCTTCCGTTTTATAGCCTAACCGAAAGTTTTGGAGTTCTATATTGTTTCTTATTTGTATAAATGGTATCACCTACTACAATATACTGTAGTTGTCTTTTGATTTAATAACTTTTCTGTCTCTTCTTGTTACTGGTAGCACAGTCCTTTTTCAGTCTTTTTGCACCGTCCACAGGTTTTGTGTCATCCTCATGTCTATTAGTTACGCAGTAAACACAAACTAATTAAACCTTTTTCTTCATAAACTCAAGGACACAAAGACAAACTTCCATAGACTTATTCCATTAACGGTTTATAACACCACGTCATCATTGTGTCATTTATTATTATGGTATACAAATATTTCACATCATTTAGAGCTGTCATCCTTATCATCCATTTTTCTGAATTTAATGAAGAAAGTTGTGTTAGTGGTTATAATCACAAACAGAATTATCACTGTTGCACACCACTATAGAAAAATGATTCCGATTAGCACTTTCAAGCTTCTCAGCTCATCGTCAGATCGGAAATATCCAGCAGATGTAAACCAAACCCTTGACACTTCCACCTCCCCCCCCACCACTGACAACACACAACAAGCTATAATTCAACTGTCCCTTCCCAACCTCCGAGCCCTGTCTCCCCCGTCCGGACAGATACATATTTTTCTAGCACATTCCTTGTGTGTGTGTGTGTGTGTGTGTGTGTGTGTGTGTGTGTGTGTGTGTGTGTGTGTGTGTGTGTTTTATTATAAACCGCTTATCTTCCTTTTACAAAGCCCCACTGTCGTTGGCATCACTTTGTAACTTACCGCTTACGTACGTGTTTTGAAATCTCGTTACACGTTGATTATCTTTTATTATAAATCGGTTGTTAATTGATTTTTAATTTTAATTTAATTAATTTATCTTGTATAATTCGTTTAATTAATTTTTATTAGTTAATTAATTAAGTATTGTAATCTCTGTTAATCGAGTGTGGTTCACTTCGGAGTTCACTAGAAGTTCAGTAGCACTTCCGTCTACCTAGATCGTCTGTGTACAGTAATGTGTTGTTTGACAAAAATATTAAGTACTTAAAACCTTCACGTACCTTTTGTGTAGCACTGGTAGGTTAGTTCTGTCTGTACTGGTAGTTCAGATGGTCTCAGCATGTTGTTAAAACTGTTGGTTTGTCAAAACAGTATAACTGCACTGTTTGTAAGTAAGTGAGCTAAATTGATTTTACTTGGGCGCCATATGGAATCGCAAGTTCTTGTTCCATAAAAAGAATTTATTCAAAGAATAAAATTAAATAAATTTAATTGATGTTAAATTATTTCTTTGATTGAATAATTAAAATAATTTATTTAATTATTTTCCTTATGGTTTGTTTATGTTTTTAAACTGTTGGCGCTTCACACGTCCAAGCCCCCAACTTGATTGTTTGAGTGCCTTGAAATTGCAGCTCTTTTAATTCAGAAAAATGATTAATAACTGTTTCAATAATTGCTTACAATGTTTATTAATTAACAGTTTACTTGTTTATTACTCACAACGTGCTTACTTCAACTTTATACATTCAAATTAACAATAATAATTGATTACAATCTACCTGGCTTCAATCTCTCCTAACTCAGAAGGTTGACAATGATGACTAATTGTTATTGGTTTGTTTATTTACAAAATATTTATATCTCAAGGGTGCATTCTTTTAAACTACAGAATAAAATCCCTATGCCTTGAGTTACGATGCTTTACCAGAGTTGAATTTAATATGTTAGACACTGGACGGTAGCGCGATGATTTTATTTTACTAGGTTGGCTAATCTGATTTATATCTCATCAACGTTCGCGTAATCGTACTTTGACCAGTGCACATTCAGTAATCTCGGCGTTCGGTTCGCCGGACCTTTCCGTCAAGTTAGTGTCGACATTAGATGTAGGCCTTAGGCCTTACTATTTTCTATCATGGCCAACTAGCGCCACAACTTCATTCTTAACTAAATTTATTAATTATTGATTCAATATGCAGCATTAGCCAGCCTTCTTTCAATTTATTACAGCTGTAATGTGATCATTCAAATTATTAAAACTATTCGTATACAGTCCACTTCTCTTATTTCTTAATGTAATTTAATACATCCTACACAACATCTTCAATCATAATGGAAGACCAGCAGACAAATATTTAATGCAAGATACATAATTTTCGCCCGCTCGGGCTGAACAAATTAACTCTTCCGGTCCGCACTTGCGGGACGTTACTTTTCTTAAACTGTTTCGGCCCACTTGGGCCGGGATCAGCCAGACACCTTTAAAATATTCAAATTGATTGACGAAATGTTCGTCTAACCTCTACAAGTTTGAGGTTAACTACGTACATGAACTATTATATTTGGAATCGTATAATTCCTATAGAAAAAAGTATAGACAGTGCTTATTACTTATAGTATTAATGTTTTTGCGTTAGTACAGGTGTGTATTATTTCTTACACTATTCACATAATATTCGTACACTGTAACCATATATTGCACGGTACTCCCTGTTTTATAATAGCTTGGATTATTTTTAATTGCACTTTACGATCGGGTACACTGATCGTATTCACTTTCACTTGTATGAACGATTATTATTTCTTGAAATTAAATACTGGGTTAGGTACTTCACCTAACCTCGTTCTTTTATCTTGCACAACTAGTAAAAATGAACACTACTTGTTGCGATGCACTTTTAAAAGGTATTAACTTCTTCACTGTTGTTGATTAATTAGATTTGATGATAATATCGATCTGTAGTCCTGTAGTAGCTGCTGCAATGGAATTTGACAAAATGTGTTTCTCTTCGCTATTACAACTGTATATATAGTCTGCTGAAATCGACGCTAGGTCCCGACAATTAATTTTTGAAGTAATTTCCTGATTGGCTAAAAATGACGTCATGATGCGGTCATTCTATTTTTAGCTCTTACATAATTGTTTTAAGCGTGGGTTTTTCGTTGTTGTTTGTGTTCCTTGTAGCAATCCAAAACTCACAAAATTTATCATATTTACTTTTATATGTCAGTTATACTAATTACAAATTTGGTTCTATTACTAGCATCGTATTGCACATTTCTTTCTGGTTATTTTGATATGAATAGAGGCCAGTTGGGATACATCTTTTATTAATAAAAGCTATCTTAATGAAAGCCTAGCTTAAATATTGCATTGTTTTCAAATGTCTTCTGCTACATTGTGCAGATTCTATTTTAATATTTTTTAACATTGATTCAACTCTCCGTAATTTCTATTTTAAACATAATAATCTTATTGAAATGAACGTATTATTATACAAAATTGCTGCATCCAGCTGAACATTAACAATCATTATAACATATTTGTTTATTATTAATTCAAGGCTTCTTTACTTCATTATTACTTATTCAACATTATTCTTAATTTCTATACTTATCATACTAGACATTGTATGGTGTCTTACACCTTTTTCATTATTATTATTATAGCTATATTTTCCTATGCTTTGTAGGGTCTTTTTATGATTATGATTTTCATAATCTGTTTGGTCATCATTGATTTGACTGTCATTTCAAGTTTCTTTTCATTATGGACTCCACATAAGTTGTGGGTCATTACTTTGAGTTTTATCATATTATCTATTATTCATGGGGTCATCTTAATTCATCTTATGCCAGTCTCTTAGTTTATATATTTCGTAATAAGGTTTTGTTTACCTTTACTGATAATAGTTCTTTCTACAATAAATTACACTTTTATAACATTTTTACATACATATAGTTTTTACATTGTTGATTTCATTGATATCATAGTATTATTAGAACATCTACAATTTGTTCTCTCATTAATTATTCTATTAGCATTATTCATTATGGCTTAGCATACCCTTCTTTGAAGGTTGATCTAACATGGTGTTTACACTGTTAATCTTATTTTAATGGTTCATTTATTATAATTCTTTCATAGTTCATGATTATCAACAACATATTTCCTGTTGTTTGTTATATAAATTATTATTTATCTATTATTCAGCTAATGTGCTGTTTACACTTTAATACTTGTTATAAATATCATTTCTTTCACCTTATACCAGGGCCGTATTTACAGGGGGGCTTGACGGGCTATAGCCCGGGGCTGCAAATTTTGAACTTGTCATTCGTTGAACTTGTCCAGCTGGTTTACGACACGGGACTTCAAGAGTTGTACCCGTACATAGATATCGCGTTAAGGCTTTTTTTGACAACACCGGCTTCAAACTGTTCGGCGGAGAGATCATTTTCTGTGATGAAAAGGGTAAACAACTATCTCCGTTCATCACAATCACATGAGCGTCTCAATTCGATGGCCGTGTTAACAATAGAGTATTCAATCACCAAACAGCTAAACTACGATGATCTAATAGACTCTTTTGCTCAAAGTAAATCACGTAGAAAGAAAAGCTAATGTGTTATTTATTAACCCTTTCGCTACCATATACCTTTGTCTTGTATATTTTTCATTTATGCACACGAACGTTATTAAAATAAAACTTTTTCAAAATTTGCTGTATCGTTTTATTTAAATACTAGCGAGTACCCGGCATGCGTTGCAATGCCACTAAAAGAAAGAAAGTGTTTTTATATATATAATATATAAAGACTTCGTTCGCGTGGTCTTCAATTTAATGCGATAATATATTTAGAACAGAATCTATTCCATTGGGTTGCCATAGTAACCAGATCTAATAAGTTAGTTTTTAAGACTCCAAAGGACCCCCCAGAGGATCGTATCGAAAAAAACACCTGTCCTATGTTGGTTCTCCCGTTGCGTAAAATATTTGTGCCAAGTTTGGTTGAAATCGGTCCAGTGGTTTAGGAGGAGATGTGAAAGACCCCAAAGAACCCCCAAAAGAACCCCATCGAAAAAACACCTATCCTATGATGGTTCTCCCTTTGCGTAAAATATTTGTGCCAAGTTTGGTTGAAATCGGTCCAGTGGTTTAGGAGGAGATGTGGAAGACCCCAAAGGACCCCCCGAAGTATCATATCGAAAAAACACATATCCTATGTTGGTTCTCCCGTTGCGTAAAATATTTGTGCCAAGTTTGGTTGAAATCGGTCCAGCGGTTTAGGAGAAGATGTGGAAGACCCCAAAGGACCCCATCGAAAAAACACCTATCCTATGTTGGTTCTCCCTTTGCGTAAAATATTTGTGCCAAGTTTGGTTGAAATCGGTCCAGTGGTTTAGGAGAAGATGTGGAAGACCCCAAAGGACCCCGTCGGAAAAAACACCTATCCTATGTTGGTTCTCCCGTTGCGTAAAATATTTGTGCCAAGTTTGGTTGAAATCGGTCCAGTGGTTTAGGAGAAGATATGGAAGACCCCAAAGGACCCCATCGAAAAAACACCTATCCTATGTTGGTTCTCCCGTTGCGTAAAATATTTGTGCCAAGTTTGGTTGAAATCGGTCCAGTGGTTTAGGAGGAGATGTGGAAGACCCCAAAGAACCCCCAAAAGAACCCCATTGAAAAAACACCTATCCTATGTTGGTTCTCCCTTTGCGTAAAATATTTGTGCCACGTTTGGTTGAAATCGGTCCAGTGGTTTAGGAGGAGATGTGGAAGACCCCAAAGGACCCCCCGAAGTATCATATCGAAAAAACACATATCCTATGTTGGTTCTCCCGTTGCGTAAAATATTTGTGCCAAGTTTGGTTGAAATCGGTCCAGTGGTTTAGGAGGAGATGTGGAAGACCCCAAAGAACCCCCAAAAGAACCCCATTGAAAAAACACCTATCCTATGTTGGTTCTCCCTTTGCGTAAAATATTTGTGCCACGTTTGGTTGAAATCGGTCCAGTGGTTTAGGAGGAGATGTGAAAGACCCCAAAGGACCCCCCGAAGGATCATATCGAAAAAACACATATCCTATGTTGGTTCTCCCGTTGCGTAAAATATTTGTGCCAAGTTTGGTTGAAATCGGTCCAGTGGTTTAGGAGGAGATGTGGAAGACCCCAAAGGACCCCCCAATGGACCCCGTCGAAAAAAACACCTATCCTATGTTGGTTCTCCCGTTGCGTAAAATATTTGTGCCAAGTTTGGTTGAAATCGGTCCAGTGGTTTAGGAGGAGATGTGGAAGACCCCAAAGGACCCCCCAAAGGACCCCCCAAAGGACCCCATCGAAAAAACACCTACCCTATGTTGGTTCTCCCGTTGCATAAAATATTTGTGCCAAGTTTGGTTGAAATCGATCCAGTGGTTTAGGAGGAGATGTGGAAGACCCCAAGAACCCCCCATAGGACCCCATCGAAAAAAATTCATAAACCTTCGCGGGCCTGGGCCACAACAACTCACCGAAGTTTCATCGCAATCGGATGAATGGTATAGGAACACATACGGGACAAAGAAAGAAAGAAAGAAACAAACTTCATTTTTATAGATATAGATTACTTATATTTATGTAAACATTGTTAAAGTTGACAAGTTGTAGTAGAACATGTATGTAGAGAAGAAGACTATAACAAACAGATCGGGTACGTAAAAAGATAGGAATGTGTGTTAGGAAGGGCCTGGGGGAGGGGTGGGGAGAATTTTTTGGCCAGCTCAGGCTCAAGAAAGGGGGGGCAAAAACTGGATAGCCCGCAAGCGGCCAAAACGTAAATCCGGCTCTGCCTTATACTACTTATGGTTTTTAACATTATTTAATGGTTTGTTATGCTCACTTTAACAATCTATTTGGGAACTTGTCTTTTGTCAATTCGTCTCTGTCAAATCGTCTCTGTCAAATCGTCTGGTTATGTTGTATTGTCATTTTATGCTGATAGTAGATATACTACTGTTCACTTGAATGTCTTATTTCTTTCCATTCTTTGATGGTTTATGATTTTAATTCTATTATATACTTCATCGTTATCTAGACTTGGTTCTTTTTTCATAATTAAATTGGTATTATCTTCACTCTTCTGGTCGTTTTAAGAGCATGGAACGTTTTGTGACGTTACAGTGTGTATATGTACATTCCTTTTAAACCTAACGCTAACCGCCTTTCTCATTCACACTTGTGGGCGCGGTCACTCGCCCTTATTTTAAAAACATGCAATTAGTCCTATGCAATTTAATTCTTAATCTTATCTATCCATCCTCTATCTTTTACTTTTTAATTATATTATAAAATATTTCTTCATTATCAAATTTAGTTTTTATATCCATTAAATTGTCTAACCCTTTTTCTCTTTCTTTCAATATTTCTAACTCCTCCCTAAGATTCCTTTCAACTGTGTTATTTACTACTTTTACAATTTCATACTCTTCCAAAGGATTAACAAACCTATGGTTCTTTTCTATGAAATGTCTTGCATATAACGAATTAATTGTTTTATTACCTTCTCCACGTTTGTGGTCAGACAACTTGCATACGAATTTCTGTCCTGTCTCGCTTAGTTACACTTTGTTGCAGTCTTTACAATTTAATTTATAAATTTCCCTTCTCCGTAATACTGGGATTTTTTCTATATGTTTATTCTTTATCTTATCAAATACCGTTTCACATTTTGTAATAGCTATATCTACTCCGTATTTATTAAAACATTTTATAATTTTTCTAGTATGTGATCCTATGTATGAAAATGACCCTGCATAATTCTTTTGTTCTGGTTCTATTTTAGCTTTTTGTATATTAATACTTTTCATAACTTTATCCACTATGTTGGTGTTATAGTTATTATTTCTTACAATTCCCTTTATCGTTTTTAACTCTCTATCTTTTGATTTTGTCTCTTGTAAACACTTCTGAGCTCTATAACAAAATGAATTGATTGCAGCCATTTTATATCTATAAGGGTGGTAAGACTCTCTTGGTGCACCTATTTGTAAATTATCAAAGTAAGTTAGCAGAATATTGAAGGAAAAATATGATTTTGGGACAAAATACAACATAGAAAATAATGTAAAATTGATAGAAAAATTAGAAAATATTAGAATTGATGAAAATACAAAATTGATATCACTGGATGTTAAGGACATGTTTACCAATATTACAGTAAATAAAGTTATTAAGTTAATAAACGATAATAATATAGGGGAATACAGGTATAAAAAAAATTGATTAAAGTAGTTAAAGAATGTGTAAATCAAAACTATTTTAGGTTTAATAACAAATTTTATATACAGAATAAAGGATTACCTATGGGATCTTCATTGTCCCCTATTCTTGCAGAAACATACATGAATGATTTTGAAAATCAATTAATAAATTCGACTAAGTATAAAGACAATATAAAATTATGGACTAGGTAGGTTGACAATGTATTAGTAATTTGGGAAGGAAGCATAGAAGTGCATGAGTTTATAAATGAGGTAAATAATAAGGATAAAAACTTACAGTTTAAAGAAGAGATAGGAAGTAAGAAAACAAATTATTTAGATTTAAACATAGAAATTAAAAATAATGAAAAACTACAGTTTGGGATATTTAGGAAAGAATTATATTCTGATATAATTATACCAAGAGAGTCTTACCACCCTTATAGATATAAAATGGTTGCAATCAATTCATTTTGTTATAGAGCTCAGAAGCGTTTAAAAGAGACAAAATCGAAAGATAGAGAGTTAAAAACGATAAAGGGAATTGTAAGAAATAATAACTATAACAACAACATAGTGGATAAAGTTATGAAAAGTATTAATATACAAAAAGCTAAAATAGAACCAGAACAAAAGAATTATGCAGGGTCATTGACATACATAGGATCACATACTAGAAAAATTATAAAATGTTTTAATAAATACGGAGTAGATATAGCTATTACAAAATGTGAAACGGTATTTGATAAGATAAAGAATAAACATATAGAAAAAATCCCAGTATTACAGAGAAGCGGAAGTTATAAATTAAAATGTAAAGACTGCAACAAAGTGTAACTAAGCGAGACAGGACGGAAATTCGTATGCAAGTTGTCTGACCACAAACGTGGAGAAGGTAATAGAACAACGAATTCGTTATATACAAGACTTTTCATAGAAGAGAACCATAGGTTTATTAATCCTTTGGAAGAGTATGAAATTGTAAAAGTAGTAAATAACACAGTTGAAAGGAATCTTAGGGAGGAGTTAGAAATATTGAAAGAAAGAGAAAAAGGGTTAGACAATTTAATGAATACAAAAACTAAATTTGATAATGAAGAAATATTTTATAATATAATTAAAAAGTAAAAGATAGAGGATGGATAGATAAGATTAAGAATTAAATTGCATAGGACTAATTGCATGTTTTTAAAATAAGGGCGAGTGACCGCGCCCACAAGTGTGAATGAGAAAGGCGGTTAGCGTTAGGTTTAAAAGGAATGCGCGCGCGCGCGCGCGCACACACACACACACACACACACACAAGGAATATGCTAGAAAAACATATAACTGTCCAGACGGGGGTGACAGAGCTCGGAGGTTGGGAAGGGACAGTTGAATTATAGCTTGTTGTGTGTGGTCAGTGGGTGGGGAGGTGGAGGTGTCAGGGTTTGGTTTACATCTGCTGGATATTTCCGATCTGATGATGAGCAGAGAAGCTTGAAAGCGCTAATCGGAATAATTTTGTATAGTGGTGTGCAACAGTGATAATTCTGTTTGTCATTATTCTGAAATCGTATTAAATTTTCTTATTTGTTTTCTCTGTGCGGCAACTCAATAAATTTTACACTTTTATGATTGGAGTTATTAATCTACCGCGACTGAATTGTTTAAGATATATTGATCTGTTTAAAAATTTTGTTGCTATTCTATACCTGTAAACACCCTCCAATAATGTAGATAATTTAATAAGCTATACAACATATTGCCTGTTGCTTTTGCTATAGGCAATGTCCTTTTACTCCCTTTTCTAATGTTTTGCAATCTGTTTGTTAAGGCAGGCCTATATAGTTCGATTTAAGCTGTTGAGTTACCAGTATTTAATCGTATTACGAAAAAATTGTATTGCTTATTTTAAAAAGCAGAAATGTGACTAAAAACAATTTTTTAAAATTTAAAAATTTAATACCGTAATTAATATTCTTTCATAATAATTTTGCTGGGAAATGATTGTAATGCTGCCTTAGTATATAAACACACTGCTACACTGTTTCAGGCATTGGCCGTCAGCAGTAACAATGACTACGATCATTGAAGCTTTATTTGATTGCAGAGGGGCGGAATGAATCGATATTTTTTATCAGACAAAGAGAATCTATTTGATTGTATGAAAGTAAAATAACCGTGTTTATTGAAACTTGAAACTGCAGCCGGGAACAACCCTCCTCCATACATACACAACTAAGCTGAAGTACCAATCCTATCTGTGGTACAATCAAAATCGGCATTGTTTCGTCATCGCATTCGGAAGGAAGCGTCTCGTGACTCATGTCATATTTCTGTGAATGCTACTGCAAGTAGGAGGGAAGGTCGTTATTCAGTAATTTTTAACTTGTGCAATCGAATACGTAATCAAATCAAGTCCGTAACTGAATTAGAGTGATACGGTTAGGTTCACTGTACTGTTCTTGCGGCGATTTTTACAGTAGAAGAAAATCCGAACCAGAGATAGTTAAACATACAAAATTTTGTTACTCACTTTTATTCAACGTAAATGCATCAATTAATCACAAATACAATACTTACAGTATACATAGTGTCAACAGTTCACAATAATAATAAAAGTCACTAAAACGCACCGAAAATTGAAAATTTCGTCGCACCGATTTCAACGCACATTTGATAACGATATAGTAACTTAAAAACTAATCTCTTTTTTCCAGTCGCTACAAGCGTTTGAAGATCATGTGTTCCTCATTTTTATTATCAGTTTTAATTTAACAAATAAGTTGCACCAAAATTATTTGATATACGGTCGAAATTTAAGCAGCTTATATAAACTACAAAAATCCCTACCACTAAGTTCGGTTTACGATAGTCATCGCTACGCTAAGTGAGAAAATGTGACTGCGCCCTTATAATGGACGTTTGGAGGTATAACTGGGACCATGACGTAGCTTATCTTATTGTACACTGTAAATCGTAAACAAAATGTACTAACTGAGTACCTCATTGTGTACTAATGTGGGTTTTTAATGGTTTTTAGATATAATGTTTTGTTGAAAAGCGATTTAAAATATCATATTTTTCTAGACGTACTTAAACATTCTTGGACGGTTCAGGACCAAGTTAAACAAGTTATGTACTAGTTTCCCACACTAGTCTAGAATAGGTTAGAGTAAGAAAAGGCTTATTCTACTTATACAACTGAGAAATTTTGTACCTTAGAGAAAAATTTTAAATATAATTAAATCACTACCGACTCGGAACACAACGTTTTTTATGGGTAAAAAAGTAAAAGTTTTACCTTATAGCCTGAACCAGTTTTCGTTTATTATAACTTAATTTTCGCTCTGACGAAGCTTATAATGAGCGAAAACTGGTTCAGGCTGTAAGGTAAAACTTTTATGTTTTTACCCATAAAGAACTTTGTGTTCCGAGCCGGTAGTGATTTAATTATATTTAGTTAATCAACGGACACGTCATGGACAACGAAATCCAAGAGAATTTTTCTGCTGAGTATCGGTGTGTGGAGACGTACCCGCGGGTACGGGATACACATGTTTGTGGGACTTAAAATCTACAAGTAGTCTCTAATATTAGACATCTTGATATTCACTTACAAAAACTCACTTGTCGACCTATCAACTGATTTGTCACTACTTTGTCTTCCTTCAAGCCGATTTTTGTAAACGTTCTTCTTACAATGTAAAAGGCCCGTTAACACTTATCCTAGGCTCTTCTTAACGTTGCACCTCATAGCTGGAGTATCAGCCAACATCGTCACCAGCTTTACCGACTTATCAGGGATCTAGGGTGTAACAGATTTTTTGGTTACGTTTCATTGTGTACGTAAAAATAAGATAAGTGCGAGTGAACGAAATGGAGGGTAATGGAAGAAGAATTTATAAATTCTACACCCCAAATTTTACAGTCATGGCAGAGAGCTTTTGCTTTCTCTCGTCATTCATTAGTGAAAGAACAGTAAATTATAGGTTAAAGTATATTTGTACTGCATTGCAATACAAGGTTAACGTTTTTTTGTCGTCACGGTCTACATGGTCGTCATAGACAAACGTCCATGCTCTACTTTTATAACTTTCTTATTTGGGCTTACTTTTAATAACCATTATCAGAACCTAAATGAAAGAAACGGAAGTTTTAATAACACTGACTTGTTATGAAACTTGTAAGGAACATATTAAACTTTACGTTTAGTGTTCATCAGGTAAGTAGTGCTGCCAATGTCAACCAACGAACTAAATTTGTCTCCAGAGGCGCCAAGTAGGATTATTAAAAGTCGTGTAGTGGGATAGTTGAAGAATTTAAAGACCTCGGATTTTTATTAGTCTCTTCGGTTTGTTTGTGGCAAATGGGAAAGTTCAAAAGAAAACCACAGTTTTCATGGAACGATAAGACATTGGTAAAGGCACTAGAAGTACGAGCGGGAATTGGATGCAGACAAGCTGGAAAACCTCTGGAATGCTTTAGCCTTTATTAATCAGAGGCTAAAATCATGTACAGTTGTTAAAAAAAAGAGGAAGGCAGATTGTTGTTTCTCCAGCACAAGGAAGGATTTAAAATGTTGAAGTAGGCTATTAAGTTATCTGAATGTGGGGTTTCATGCTATCTCCAAAAGGTGTTCCATTAGCTCATTATATTACTGCCGAGCAAAAATAAATTACTGACTTTCTGGCAGTACATGAAATGGCAGGAAAAGATTTCCTTGAAAGCTTTTTAATTTGCTATTCTAAAGTTCTTAAACCTTGAATGTTCGAGTTCGATGATTTCTTTAAAATTCTGAAGTATGTGTTAGAATAGGTTTATACGTAGATAAGCCAAATTTAATAACTATAATAAAGTAACTTCAAGATTACTAAATATACATTCATATTATTTCTCATATACGTAATTTAATATTTATGCTTATAATTTATATGCTTATATATAATAAATTAATTCAAATTAATTTTATCATAGCATATAAATTTTATAAATAAATGTGGACTGGATTATTAATTAATTATAAGTATAATACTACTGACTCGGAACACTCGGAATATAAAATTTTTACCTTGTTGCCTAAGGTATATTTTTTTAAATATATTAGTTAATCAACGGACATGTCATGGATAACAAAATCCAAGGATTATTAATGTTTAATGATTAAAAAAATGTTCGTGCAGATTCGACTCACCCATCTTGCTATCCGATTCGTTCATCATCCAGTTACTGGATTTTTGCTACTAGTATTAAATTCAAATTATAACTGCAAAGGATTTTCTTATAATATAAATAACTTAGAAACTAAATAGATAAGCTGTTTCTGTTCTTCTTCTCCTCAACCCAAAGATTGATGGGCTTGCAATTTTTCCCCTCTGAAGACAGTATCTTGATATCTGCATACTTTCTTTCTCCTTTGATTTTATCCACATACCCATGTCTGGGCCTTTCCATCCCACTGCGATTCCTCAATCTTTCCCTCGATCATTGTGGTAAGCCAGTTTAAATAGCGTAGATGTAGGTCAATCGTAATGCTTCTCATTTCCAAAGTAGTTTCAAACATTAGGTAAGCTATTGCTAAATTTACTTATACTATAATGTCCAAATTGTTAATAATTTTAAAGATTTTTCAATCTTTTTTTATCCAATTTATCTGCCGTCAGCTGTCCCCAAAGTGATTTTTTAACTCGAGATTTCAACCAAAGTTGATAATTAGACTCTGACATGTACAGGGAATTCGGTAAGTTTAAATGATATTTAAGAATCGTTTAATTATAATTTCGAGAGGTGTTCTTAATAGTTTAGCACACTACCGGAAATTTTACCAATTTATATCGGCGTAAAGTTTATGAGGCACATCAGAGACTATATATCCGTAAGTGAGACACCTGAAAGTATGAATGCATGTGATAAGGAAACCACTGTATTGGCTCCGAGAACACGTTATAATCAAATAGGGAGTGTTATATTAAAAAGTATAGTATATTATGAAGGGAAGCAAAGCTTATTGTAAAGTTTGATTCCAGTTGTGGTGTGGTGGTATTGAGTAGAAAAAATATTACAATTCCGTTCAGAATCCCTCAGTGATATACAGTATATGTGTCCCTTATCTATATACGTACAAATGCCAATGGGGTAAAAGAGCTCACCCTCAGGAAGAATGTAATAAAACCTTGGAAGTTTATCATAATAATTTTGAATTTTCAGTTTGAACCTAGGGTGTATTGTATAAGTATGTGTTTTAGCATCTGCATCGTTATTTATAGCAATACGAAAAATACGAGGGATTGTGTGAATACGGGAGGGTTGTGTTGCTTCAGCAGATTAAGAAGACAATAGTACATTTCTGTGTTTTTATTTCATTTATCGAAAACAGTATGGAGCTCGTACTGCGTGCAGGCTTTACGCGTTCTGCAATGAATGAGTTATTGCTGTTGTACAATGGTCTTAAACTTTTCCTCCTAAAACAAGGAGGTATATTTTAGGTTTATAAATAGTCTAGTAAAGGCTCTCATTGTTATTAGATTAATAATGATCACATGGCATTATCTTGGCCGATATGGAGATTATGTACATAACTATTTTTTCCAATTACCCTAGTCTCAGATCGGAACTTTGTTAGTTTTCTTCACAGGGTCTATCATTGTTAATCTATTTCTTCTAATTATCCTTTTTCCGTCTACTGTGCTTTCAAGAACAGTACATCAATGTTCCTCTTCCTCTCACAATATGTCATATCCAGTTGCCCCATGTCTTCAGGATTATGACTAAAAGTGTTTGTTTTGTTCAGGCTCTCCTGATTGCTTACTTTGTCACCTATTTATTGCGTTTACTTTTATCCCACATCTCTAAGTCTTAATCCTATCCGTCTCTCTCTTCACTGTAATTCATATTTCACATCTGTATAACAGGACGCTCTGTGCGTATCACTTGCAGTCTCATTCCCATTTTCTGAGCCATGACTGAATGTTAAGATAAAAAAATCTCCTTTTTGTTCTTCAGATTGAAACCTTGTACATTACACAAACAGAAGTAGAATTCATCACTATAGTTCTTAGGTTCTCTACAAACCATTGGTATAGCAAACCGGAAAGACTGTTTTTTTTCCATGGAAGCACTGAAGCACTGTTTCAGTTCTTCTGCACAATCCGAACAAACTTTGTGAGGGGCCCGAGGCTTGTTTTGACCCCCAACTTCATACCTAAATAAACAAAATACACTTTTTTACAAAATCTGAAATGTGTCTTTGTTGGTTTCTTACTGTATAATTGCCACAAATTTAGCAAAAAAATCCGGCAAATAAACAGCCTCTGTAAGCCATTGTCCTTAAAATGAACACAATAACACATGAACTAGAAGTTAAAGAAAAAACTGTTTCACAAAGCTCGAAACCTGTGTACTGCACAGTCAGGATGGACACTGCAGTGTAAGGGGAAAGGGTGCGAGACCCGGAAGGGGGAGGCAGACTAGCGAAACTGGTTTTCACTAGTTTTACTAATCTGCTAAACCTGCTTTTAACTAATTTTGAAGCAAATGCTTTAAATTTTGATTTGTACTTCCTTGCCAAGTATTTATATATAGTAAATAACTATTTCATATGTATAAATATATGTATAATGTTTATATCAAATAGTGATACTGTACTTACTAATTTATAAAATACGTCAAAATTATACGAGTATTTATTAGGTCTATTTGCCAGAAAAGTATACGTGATAGCATTTTTTATTAATTTTGCAGTAATCAGCACCCATTAATTATAAAAATCACCCATCAGGCTACATTAAAACAGTTTCTCCATCACTCTCACAGCTCTCATCTTCCCCGCATACCATCCCTATTTAACTTCCATATTGTTACTATCATAACTTTAAAACATCAGGTATGTTTGTTTCAAGTCTTCCACTTTAACTGTTTTTGAATATTACTACATGTAACTTGAAATGCCATTTTTGACGTTGCAGCTGGTATAATATCAAATTAGAGGCTCTAAATTTCAATGGATTTGGAATCCATTAACTTAGCTTTATGGTAAACGTTACAAATTCAAAGTTTGTATAAATACGCTTGTGAGTTGTTTTGTATCTGTCGTTTTGCTCCATTAATAATCTATAATTTGTTTAACTTAAATCCCATTTGCTTCAAACCCTTCTAAGTAGAGTCATATGCTATGTTAAAATCTACTTTTTCTCAAAGAACTTTTTTTACTTTTTCATAAGCTGTATATTTTCTACGATCATAAAAGTCATATTCCGTGCACCGCAAAACATCGTCATCGAAACCGTCTACAATCGCTTTATTTACGGTGGCCGCTTCATGGCTGCGTGAAAAGTGAGGGCAGTGGGGAGACTAAGTCTGTTCAATTGTTACACTTCATTTCAAAAACGTCCGCCTTTTTTATGTTGGTACATAGGTGCCCTTAACTATTTAATTACTACAACTCGGGTTTTACATATTGTTGATATTTTTGGATTTCATTCAACTAACCACTATTGGTAATTTTACTCAGTATTACTCGAAATTGTATCACATATGTATCTGTAAAACCGGAACAGTAATAAATAATTACTATTATTGGCCGCTTTTCTGCCCTGAATTGTTTTATTTTCTTGAGGTATTTAATTATTTTTGCCCTTATCTCTTGACGGTCATTTAATAAACTTCTATTATGTCTAATCTTCTTCCATTTAAACACTAAGTTTATAATAACTTTTCTTAAACATGATAAGCTACCTTGAAAGTTTACACTAGACTATCAAAGAAGTTGATGAAGTTATCGTAGCGTATGATACGTTTTTCGTGTTGAAAATAATAATTAAATGAAATACAGGCCTATACGGTAAATGTTTTTGAAAACGCATCAACACTTACTCACTCAGTCAGATGTACCGTAACAGTGACAAAAACCAGGGTTCTGCGCATATCACTTTCACCAAGGTTGCCGGCCACCATAAAACACACAAGTAGTACATCCTATCGAGTAATTTTTTATTACATACAACACACTTTCTGTAAGTTTCCTTTTTCTGCGGGAACAAAACTTTTTTGTCAGTGGGGTCTCAGTGTTACTCGTGGAATCGAAAGTGGAAAATTGAGCGAATATTTCCTTCTAAATTATTCACTGATTACTTAGAAGGCAGGAAGAACACGATGCAGTTGTTGATTTTTGGGTGTTGGTAAACAATTAACTTATGATTGCGTCTGATCGGGTTGTTACAAGGTTATTATTGTGTACACTGAATTTTTTTTAATGACTTCTAATATCTGCGCTGTTAGTTGTCGTTTTAAACGACTAACAATTAAACAATTAAAAAGCGCTAAAATAAAAATACTACAATGGAAAATAAAACTACAGTTTACGATGCTCAGTGTGTAAATAGACTCGTAAACTATATTTCTTGTCACGAGCAGAACAGTAAAGTAAGAGTTTATAAACTGTGTAAAGTAGAAGGTTTGCGGATAAGCGGAGAAAGCCCTGTAAATGGGAGAAGCTGTTGTGCTTGACCTTGGAGCGCCGATTAAAATCAGCGTGAAAAAAGTTATGGATACCGCCCGCTGGTTTGCCACCTTGCGAGGGCAAGCAAGACTACATCCGCACTACTTCAGTTTCATATAATTGTCTTCATATAATTCCTAATCCAATTGTTGTTTCCAGTTGTTTAGGTTGTCCACACCTACTCCCTGCTACTGAAAACGGCTGCTGCAGGAGTCACCGAAATGTGTAGGTTTACTGAAAATTTTACATCAATACGGAAAATAGCACACTTTTTTACATCTATGACGGCATCAGCCGTAACAGGTTTTTTATATTATTAATAACATTCAGTGTCGTAGAAAGGAGATTTTTAGTCCTTTTTGAAATATACAGAATTTAACCTTTCATAAATTCAAATGAATTATTATTCGAATGCTGACGGATAAGATACATTTTCTTTTATGTTTACTTTTTAATATTGTATATTTATTTCTTGGATTTCGTTTATATTGTTATTGTATTGTATATTTATATTATATCTTTATAATGCTTGTTCGTAATTTTAATACTATGACTTGATATTATGATAATAATTTGTTTAAGCGCTTTGTTCTTCTCTGGAACGTTCTTCTCTTTACAAAGCGTCTTATTTTGTATCCCGTTACAAATAGGAGAACTAAAACTTTGTAAAATAAACGTCGTGTCATTACAATAACCTTATTAATGTCAACTTATAATCTGAAGAAAGTCTTCTAAAGTTTTGAGGATATGCTTGATTGTTTTACTAAGGTGTCTTATAGCATCCCGAATTCTAAGGAGGGAAGACAACAGAATTAGGCCTATAACAGCGTGTCTTAACGAAGGGCCATTAAACCAAAAGTTATTTCTAGCAGGATATTTTAATCTCCGACGTTTATTAGTTATGTACAGTAACTTTATACAATAGTTATGTATTTACATCACGTTGCTGTACTGTACGAAGCTTGCACACAAAACGTTTTGTATTAAAACACGGAAAGAAACAGTACAAAATTCTTCAGTACGCGCTGAGTTTTCAGCCTGCTCCAACGGAACCACCCTTTGTTCATTTCGACCTTCCCTCTTGTACCTTTTACAGTAGATGAAAACAAAATGCATCACACGCACTTTCATAAACACATCGTCAAGTTCAACTGTGAATATGAAGTAACATAATAAACGCTCAAGGTTTTACCGCATAATTCTGCAGTTATAAGACGCCCAATACGATCCTATATGTTGATAGTGCATATGTATAACAATTCCAGCATGTATATAGTGTTAGAATTTAAGTTAAAGCATTACGTACTTCAAGCTTATTTCTTTTTGCATACGTTATAATATCCTTTTCTTTTGTAGGTATCTCTCCATTGTTTCTTACAAGACTTCCATAGAATATGTGTGTTTTTAGATAATAAATACTTCTGCAAGTATAGTTTGTTATATTATTATCGTTGTACTTTTACCTAAATTACAAATATTTTATACAAATATAACATAAATATAATAATACAATAAACTGTATTTGCAGAAGTATTTATTATCTGGAAACATACATATTATAATAATACCCGTATTATTTTCTTGTTCGATGTTTCAGAATCTCCTAATTGATCTTTCTTGTTTTGACGAACTATAACGTTTGGCTTCTAGCATTGTTGAGTACCGGCAGCCAAGAGGACCGGTTTATTTTTTATCAAGTTTTTCCTCTAGCCTTTGGTAGGCCAGGGCAGTACTGCAAGGCAGCAGCGCCTGTTGGTTCACACGAGGTATTTCACTACCTTAGGTAGTTTAGAATTTGAATATTGAAGGAAGAGACAGTAAAGGATAAGCGTTAACTCCATAAGACTACAACATGGAACAAACGATGGAGAAGTGTGCGGCAAATGAAGAAGATGCGGAAGTCAGGATAGAGATTTCTAATCTGAGGAGTCCGTGAATGAAAACTGTATGTCTGTGTTAAAATTTAGATTTCTAAGTTTTGTTAACATTCTATATGTCGACCGTGTTTTAATATATACAAACCGTTCTGTAATATTTGGCTAGTGAAGAAGGTCAGAATTGAGGATAATCCTCAGATTTCAAGAACACGGCTGGAATTAAAGGAAAGATTGGTTATAATTAAAACTGATAACTCTTTATTGATGTAAAAAAGGTAAATGTAATAAACTTTTCTGGTATTCTTATATTTTAATATCTAGTAATTCTCAAGGACACTGTTTAATTACTTTGTGAGACATTTTGTAGTGTCTAAATAAAAAATATTATGTGTATGCAGTGTGTACATACAAAGTATTCTCACTATACATATTTGGAATCCGTGCGTCAATATAAAAACAGTTTTTACAAACATACGTCTAGAAACGTCTCTTTTTCCATCTGGCTATCATTTTGTGTTTTTCAAGAATAAACTTATAGGCCTATTTGAAAGAGAGTTTGTTATATGTTAATAAAATATGGTAGGGATGCCTACGTTAATATTCTTTAATGAATAAAAATCACAGCTACTTTGTGATCTGAAATTTTGAAATAACAGCCAGTTTAATTTTTTAACAAATTACTATTTATAAGGTAAATTGTTAGACAGTTTGTTGTGAGCACAACGAATTGTTTATTCAAATCCAAAACAATAACCAGGTTATGGCAAACAATAACCTACTGTAGGCCTATTAGAAGAAATGGAAAATACTTGACGTCTAATCCTAATTATTAACACTGAAATGAAAAAACGTGTTTTACCATGTAAGGATTCTAATAAATTTTTAAAGAACCCTATATTGTTTTGAATACTGTTCTATAATGTACACTGGAAGAAAACTCCAGGAGAATTCAAGATTTTCTGGCAACCTTCAATAATTCTTTGCTGTAAATCTTCAGTATTTTGCACTGTCGTTGAGTGCACTGTAATTTAAGATGCCTACACAGATAAAAGTCTAATGGGTTTAGCTCAGGGGCTCTAGCTGGCCACAGCCATTCTACTTTTCACCTTAACGTTCATCTACAAAGAGACATCAGTGTGACTCAAGTGTGCTCGACCACCATTACGCATATAACCACTTAATTCTGATTCAGACATTTAACAGGATAGAATCGCTGGAATCTGTGTGTGGTGAAGGTTTTGTTATGTTCAGTAATGATTATTATGGACATTAGTAATTTCATTTCGTTTTTAAACGTCGTCAGTGAACATGATAGAGACCAAGTAAATGCGGTTCAAATATAATTTTGTGTAAAGAAGTTAACAAAATGTCCGTATCTATTCATATCAATATCTTCAGAGGTTTATACTCTTTGTAGATTGTACGGTTTTAAATGTTAGCTTTGTAAAATCCTTAGTACAGTCGTCTGATCACACCTTTAACCACTGGAATTCTCCTTGTACTCACTTCAGGATTTTACCTAATTCTGTTGAATACTCTTTCCTTCTTCTTATAAAATTTCTATCTCGACCAACGGTTCTGGGAACAAAAGGTCCCGTTCCTCTTAGCCGATTACGCAGCCTAACAAGCTTTTCTCACTCGGCAAGTTTCGGTTGGGAAAGCGTTCTTCGTAAAGTCGCTGCGCATGCTTCCAATTACAGTTTGGAAGTTCATACACGAGACGCATATCTGACGTTTCAGAAAAACTGTTAACAGCCATTGTCAAAAATTATATGATAAACAATGAGTCAAGAAAACAAGCAAATTAATTTAAGAATTGTTTTCAATAAAAGTAATTAAAGATATTATGTAATTAAACTATACATGTTATTACTGAGCTGACTAAAGCAAACAGATGATTTACAAACTGAAACATGCCATTATCATTTTCTACTAATTTAAAATAATTTTAATTCTTGAGATTCAAATTACAATTTGTAAATTAATTTGTTAAAATTACAAGTGCAAGTTGTAGTTAATTTATTAAAAGTTGTTAACTTCATAGAAATTTAATCCTTTACTTTGTTATAAATTACTGTTACTCAGTTAATTTGAAGAAAATAATAACAACTTGAAATAATTATTTCCTATACCGGAGGAATCGAAGTCTGGCACAGAAAAATCAAGTAGAATTTATGAGTAGGCTGTTTACTATAAAATGGTCATTTGTCATTGGATTTGAACAAACAAGATGCCACTGTGTCTCGCTTTATGTTTTGCGTAACAAAACGTTGTTTGATTAAAATTAATGTGTTGAGAACTACAAGGGATAAAAAAGTTAAAGTGGCCGCCATTTTGAATTTTGAAATTACAAAATAACCGTAACGTTTTTATTTAATACGCAACGTTAATATAAACATGAGTATTAAATTTCATTAAATGTTTCAATCTCTTCTTGTCTTATTAAGTTTTCCTTAATAAGAGTGAAAATGGCGACCACACGGAAAGCGAGACGTTTCTAGACCTGTTTATACGTACTTTTTTCTTAAATTGGTGCATTGAATCAGAATGTGCATAGTGAGAACACGTTTTACGTTACGATTTGTACACGGGACCTTTATATTTTTGGGTAAATAACGTTCTTTACTGTAAAGGTCAACACAGCGAACAAGGGAATATAGATTAACGGAAAAATATTGTATAAACGAAGAAATGAACAACAATAGAGAAACATCTTTAATTTTTGTATTAAAAATCAATTATTTATAGAAAACAGAAGGTAAAATCACAAAACATAATGCAAAACTCAAAAATCTAGCGTTATAAAATCATGTATCTATTATATAGAGACAAGTTTAAGTCGAGAAACGTAGCGTTGAAAGACGATGTATCTGAGAATAGCTGTTGATAAAAGTTCAAAGAACAGAATCCGAAACCAAAGTGTAAGAGTAGAACTAAAAAACTACACAAACCATTTACAACATGGAAAAGAAACAGTTACAACTGTATGGTCACTTAGTGAAACTAGAACCTTGTACATATTACTAAAAATATAATTTAATTACAAAAGTTGTGTTAGTGGTTTTAATCACAAACAGAATAATCACTGTTTCACACCACTATAAAAAATTATTTCGATTAGCGCTTTCAAGCTTCACGTTAAAAAAAATTCAAAAGCTTCACATTCAAAAAAATATAATTGAATTGGACGGAGATGGAAAAACAAAGCGGTCGACCAAGAATCATGCGAAGATAAAATAGCAGAGGAGAAAACTTAAAGGTTGTGAGGCGAATAGTAAGAAAGGGAAACTTCTAAAAAACATGAGTACAGAACCCAACAACAGCAGGAAGATATAAGCTGGAAAAGAGAAAGACGTTTACGCAACGCATTATTAGATGATGCGTCATCACCTTCTATTAGATGATAAGAAATCGTTCGACGATTTTATCTAATGTTACCCTCTATATTACCTTCTATGTTTTCAGTAGGTGTGTCCGTCGCCATTGGAATTTGTCAACAAACTAATGTAAATAGAATGTCATTGTTATAGTCGTTAACTCAAGCAGTAGACCTTGCGACCTGTTCCTACTCCTTCTAGAATCTAGACAGTGTGTCTTCCAAAAGAGGTGTAATCTAAACAGCTGGCTTCAGCAACATGTCATTTTGATTCTTACCATTATTCTAACATTGCTTAGGGAAACCATAACCTCGCTCGACTAAGCAGGAAATGCCGCCCTCTTCCCGAATAACATCATTCCCAAATTGTTTTCGTTTAATGCAATCCCTCCTTTCTACAACACTTGCTCAGAGACCTTCTTATCGAGCCATATATTCTAGACAACAAAGCTGCCTTATTTCCAACATCTCTATTAAACCCATATTATGTAATATCACAATGTGGGTATAGTAAAATTAAACAGACATGAAACAGCGCGCAGGTTGTAGTGGGGAGAACTTTTACTAAGTTACTAAATAGCCTTCTAAAAATTTGGTTGTAGGTAAGTTTTCGTTTCGATTACGACAGTAAACGTTGACATTTTGTACGACGAAACATTTTGTAAGACACAACAGAAAGAGACAATGTAATAAAGATTTCACACCGTTATAAAATGTTTAATACTGCCACATTTTTGTAAACAGTGACTTGGCTTGTTGTGTCTGTTGCAATGTTTCTCGAAAGTCGAGCCTAGACATCAACAATCGTTGTATATTTTGGAATGTGTACACTTTGTGTTACGATTCACGAAAAAACGTAGTAATATATGTTCCACATTGCTCTAGCATCTTAATTTGTTTGAATAAGTAACATTAATAACACGCTAGTACGTGAAATGATTGTGTGTGTGTGTTTAAAAAACAAGCATATGTAAACTATCCGTAAAGAACAGGAGAGACAATATTAATGCAACAATTAGACTGAAACTATTTAAGTACCATAGAGCACATTACGTACATGCAATTACAATAATTATTTAGGTCAGTTCTTCACCCTACTAATATTTCCGTCACTGTTATCACCACTGTTATCTCGCCTTACAATACTTTCTAAACGATCTGTTACAGTCTCCCTTATTTGGTCTGATCTAACGTACTCATTTTCAATTTTCATGACGTCACGCCTTGATCTCTAGTCTGCAGGAGAAATACAATAAAATTCCTTTGACACTGTCTACAGAAAACTGAACGTTTTTTCTTTCAACACGCTTCTTCACGGTTGCCCAAGTCAGTTCCATAGGATTAAAATCCGGCTGATAGAGTGGAAGTCGTAAAACAGAATGTCCATGGTTTGCCAAAATAGCATCCATTTTAAAAGTTTTTTAAGTTGGTTTGTTTTGTTTAACTAGTGCATACAGCTCAGGCTTTAACATAGATGGACTACAAGCAATGTAATGGTTTTTTAACCAGTGCCTTTTTTTACATGTCTGCCTTTTTTGTTAATGATGTTGGAGGTGGATCTATTTGTACATTGTGGTAGGAGACATTATCTATTACTATTACGCTGTTCTTATTCAAATGAATTGAATCTAAACGCTTCACTTTCGATGAATACTGATGTTTTTTGAAAAGTACTCACACAATAACCTCCACAGCGTCTCAGAGAAAACTAAGCTATGTTTCTCTGTTGACGCATGCGCATTACATAACCTGGGCAGTTAGCACGAAAACGGTTGATTCATGTCTAGTGAATTTTACTGTAGTTGAAGTGACTTACTTGTATCAGGTAAATATACCATTCAGGCAGTCTCTCATCAAATGCTGACTTTCTCACAAAATTCCATTATCCTAGTTTTCGACCTGGAAATTTCAAATCTATAGTCTTTTGATATTAGGTGTAGCTGATGTAACTGCCAAATGGACGCAAGTACCACTTGCTCGTCAACGAAATCAATGTATTAACCGCTACCTTCCAGGGGAACAGAATTCCTCTAGACGCTTTAGCTTTTCAGAGTTTGATAATACCTTCAAGGTATAAAATTGAATAAGATGGGGCAAAACCACTCTGCCTCCATTCTCTGTTTATCTGAATCGGTTTAATAAACTCGTCATCTCTGGCAATTACAGAGATACTACATTCGTTACGGACAACTTTTTTGGGTTACTCGGGATTTCAAGAGTTACAGACTTGCGTTTTCCGTGCCAGCAGCTTTTCTGTAACTTATTTTCCAGTTCCTGAAGAGTAGCTTACTCCTTTCTCTACACTCTTCGTCACTAGTCTCCTGTCTATTTCACCTTGGTCTATATATTTAACCAGATACATATTATATCTTGATCATAAGCAAAGTTTCTTGTAATTAGCATGCCACTGTTTTGATACATGTAATGTTTAATCTTGTAGTGTTATTCAGTGCTATTTTCGTCTATATTAGAGTGCTCTAAAAGTCTACAACGCAGTTTCCCGTCTACCATACACATCATCTTCAATCCAACTAATATGCCTGTCCCACGCTTCCTGATGGGCCTTCCGTGCGACAATTTTTGGTTTATTCCTCTTTGGTACACACGATCCTTTACTCTCATGCCTTCCATTAGCTGAAACGCTATTATACGCCTACTGCATCTCTTTAAAGACAAATTTAATCTTTTCATTTCAATCTTTTAATTCCTTTTCCCTAGAATTTTGCCTTGTCTTTTCCAAGGGTTTTCTTGCTGCCTTATGGATAATAGACATAATATTTTCCCATTCTTTTATCCATACAATCATGTGTAATAGTTTGTTGAATATAATGAAATATCCCAGTTTGGTAAAAAAAATCTGATTCGCTCGTCTTGAAATTAGTAGAATTTTTTATCTCTTTACTCTTGTGTGTTTCAATCTTTGTAATTTTTACCCAAGTTACCGGGTTAGTTACCGTGCTTCTGACAAGAGTGGGGATCGAGTACAACGTTCGCATCTTAAAATACATGAGTGTGCTGTATAATAGCTGCCATCTTTCTGTTCACAATGACATCATAGAAAATACTTCATCTAGCTGACCAGACTGAGTGTACAATAGAAAGCTGACAACGTACTTGTGGCATAATTATGTTTACTAACGTATACACTATCACGCACTCACTTACATATAATTAACATACCTAACTTAATTAATTCTCCAAGCTATCCTTGAACAAGCCTTGATAAAGACAAAAATATTTACTGAAACGTTGCAAAAGAATATTTTGAAATTGTGTATAGTCATTAGTTTGAACATGTTGAATGTTCGTGTTGTGTATAGTGCATGTGGTATGTCTTCAAAACATTCCTGTCGTGCAAGATATTCTATTGATCCCGTCGTGCAAAATAATAAAGTCTATTGGAAATTTTGCCTCTAAGTCAGTTATTTGGCCTCTGCTATCTTTATATAAATTTTCCATATCTATGCAAGGAATACCGATTACTTAAATGTATATTATTGTACGTCGATGCGTAAAATTTATCATGCTTAAAACTATCTCATTCTATGGCAATATTACTCGTGAGTGTATGAAGAATACGATGGATATGTGTGTGTGTGTGTGTGTTTAAGTTTCAACTCAAGTATATCAAGAACATCATTTAATCATTCGTGTGTTTCGGAATAATCAAGCGTAAAGTTCATTTGCGTATGCATACCATTCATATGTAGTAGTAGATACATCTTTCATTCTGGATATGTACTGGTGAGTGTTGACAGTCCAAAAGTGTATGCGAGTATACGCTTGTGTGTTGGTTTTAACACAAATACAGAAACGGGTGAGGGATTTAGTGAACCATGAAGTAAACGTCTGCCAGTATTTATTAGGCGCTGGTAGAAATTATACCAGAACACGATCTGTTCCAGTTAAAATTTTAATACGCACTCTGCTGGATTAGTGCCAGAAATATAGACGAATGGTTTCTGCAGTCCAATAATAATATGCGAGTGTTTTAATATCAAGGTAATTCCTGAGAGTCTTCTCCGTCTACTTAATGTATCATTATTTTCATTTATATCGTAAAGTATGAAGTCAAAATTCTTTTAAAATTTATTACCTACAATTATTATAAGTAGTAAAATACATAACAACAATAATAAATAATAATATTGCATAATAAAATTTAACTATTTTATATTTGCCAAAGAAATTTCAATGTCTTAAAATTCCTATAAAATGTTTAAATGTAGCCTTTTTCACGATATTTTAACCTTTTTCCTTTTTGTTACTTAAAATTATACGTTAAAGGCGGACCGCACCTGAAATTGATTAAAACTGTTACAAAAAACATTTCTTATTTATTTATGAATAAATTTATGAATTGTCTTATATATTTATGAATGACGTAGGTTATATACAGTGAATGACGTGTTAGTTGGAGAGAGATGGGAGAATTAAGGTAATAACAATTTTAAACAAATCTGCATTTATTATAAAATTATTAGTTTTTGGTCAAATATAAATATATAATATAAAACCACGAGAAAATTTTATGAGAATATAATCCTGTTAGTTTTGTTCCATTCAATTTCTATTTTTGTATGTCCAAATTGTACGACACGATTATTAACGGTCTGATGTTTATCATTATTGTTATCATTTCATCCATTTGGATGTATCTGTCTAGTGATTTCCGAATACTTTCGCAAACTATTCTTAAATACTTTCTCTCTATAGGAACAGCTGAGATATAACCGTACGGCAGTATTTATCCAAAACAACCATATGGCTTACAAAAGACAGTCATCCTGGCTTCTTTTTATCATTTGACCTGCAAGCATATTGATGATCTTTATTTCTCATATTTTCCTATAGCCAATATTGTGCTCACCTGTAACTGGTGTTTTTAGTTTTTTCAAAGACATTGTCTATTCTAGTTCGTTGCGTATCAATTGAGGCTGCAAATGCTCTTTCAACATGGTAGTGCACCACCTCATATTCACATGAAGTTAGACAGCTGTAAAAACTAATTTAACATACATCAAATTTCTCAGAATTCATTCTTTATAAATTGTGTTACAAATTTACATTTATTTGTTGGCAAATTAAACAAGTAAATTTACATCAAATTTGTGCCTGTGTTCTTCGAACCAATTTTTTGAGATTTACGCAACATTTCCATACAACTACCCAATATACAGTTCTGGGACCCTCTTTTTTCAATTTTTCAGATTTAAAACCATATGAAACCATAAAATTTACCCTTTAATTTAGTTCCAAGAATTTCAGTAGGGCTTAATTCTAGCCTTGGAGCAGAAATCTAGGTGATATTTTTCGCAAGCCATAAATCGAAAACGAAGCGTTTCGGACCCAAGTTTATATGAATTTTTTTCTTTATTTCACCCTGTAGAATGCATTTCTGAAGTATGTCACATTCTTCATGGGAGACTCTGTATAGGCTATAGTAAAGATATATACTATATAGTACATCTGTATGTAGTACATATCCAGATATATATATATATATATATATGTGTGTGTGTGTGAATATAGTAGGCCCTCGTATAGTACTTTTTAATCAGTACTGTCTTCGCTCGTCCAGCGACAAAAATGAATATCTGTTATGACGAACTATAGCCATACTATTATACTATTATACCACACTTCTATACTATTATACTATTGTACTGGCTCGTAATATTTCTTTGAGCATAAATCATCGCTGTCACTGAAATGGTCAAGACAACAGCCAATGCGGGCAGGTACAGATGAAACTACATCCGACAATCATACGCGACTCTCTTCCACCCGAAAAATTAATTAAAAAAAAATCAAAGACTAAATCCTGGCCATGAAGCTGACAATACATGGTAAGCTTTGCATTTAAATAAACGGAGATTGAAATTCGCATATAAGGGACTGGGTAACATAACTTGATGTCTGGACAGCGTGTGAAAGAGGCTAACATATTATAATACGAAGTCAAAATATCTCGTATAATTTTAATCCATTTGTGATTTGGTAGTGTTAAATGTAAAATAAAATGTTACACATCTGTTCAGAAGCCCTCAGTGGTATAAATCTGTGATGTATCCTTTGTCTATACAAGTACAAACGTCAATATTGGTAATAATGTTCAAGAATGCAACAATATATCGAACGTTGTGTCATAATTTTTATTTTAAAGTCAGCGTTCATCATTTATAATAACATAAAAATCACGAGTGATTGTCAAAATGACAAATAAGGGTATTAGAGGTTTTTGCCATTTTAAACAGACTGAGAAGGCAATGGTAGATTTTATATCATTGACAGCGTGTTTTGAACCCATCGAGAGCAGGCTTTACACATCGTGTAGGAAATGAGTTATTGCAATTGTACGATAATAAATCTTGACTGGTACAGTCACTTCGAGAAAATACATTTTAGGTGTTTTATTTGGCTTGTTACAACTCTCGCTATAGTCAGATTAGTGAAATGGTTTTGTATATTGTCTTGCTGAATTTCTAAGGTAGAGCGACCGATTCTTGTGCACATCACTACTTAAAACATCCGTAAATGAAACTAATGTTGTTAGGTAATTTGTTTTTTTTACAATATACGAAAACAAAAAATTAGCCTAATGTACGGCGAGAAATTGAAGGACAAAGCGTATTTCCGCGAGTCTATTTTAGTCTGAAAGATTTGTATTTCTAAATTACTAATTACGAGAAATTGAAACCTTGTAGGAACTCCATGCAGTAGTTACATTACGTTGTTGTAGTACAAAGCCGACATACTATTAGTAAAATGATTACGTATAATACTTAGTGCTTATATTAAGTGCTAATGCGTATAGCCTATTGCTTAACATATAAATGATACATCTAAAAAACAAAATTGAAACAAGAAAATCCCTTAAGATCGCTTCGCTCTTTAGACCTCTTTGCTTATTTCGACAACACCTCTTGTATTTTTGACAGCAGCTGTTTATAATAACACAGCATCTTTAAGTACTACAGTAAATGCAAAGAAATAATGGTAAATTTTTACGATTTTGCTTCATTTTTGTGAGGGTAAAGTAACCTCTCAAGTGTTCATATACTTTTAGCACACACGTTTCATTAAGAAGACCTATAAAAAAATATTCTTTACCAAAAGCTTATTTATTTTTTCATATAATATAACGAAACGATAATAATCGATAATAATACAGAATTAGTTAGGATTAACATTAGTGTCCATTTGTTAACGCAAGAAGCTAAGGATTTCCATTTCAAACATTAACTTCATATGCCCTGGAAACATTTTATAAAGTATAGGATTTTTATTATAATATACAATGTATTTGACTTATTAGGTTGATGGCCGCATATGTTAGCTTAATAATATAGATTATTAACTAATTTGGTGTATGATTTACATTATAGTGTAACCGACAAAATATGACGATAAAATGAGGAGCTGGTTACCATTCATGAACTATGAAAAAATTGTTGAGCACGTTCATTTGAACCTGGATAATGTGCATGCAATCTTCATGTTTTCATTATTAGAACAGTTACATGAAGGTAATTATTGTTTCTGGGCGTGGACGATACTTACCTTAGCTGTCTGAAGTCATTAGGACGCCATATTTACATAGACCCTTATTACCTATCAACTTTATATGCTTTTGTTCAGCTTTATTAATATGGTAGAAAACCGGATACGTTTGTGAACGAGTTACACGTATATATATTACACTCAAACTTAACATTATATACGCTCTAGGCTAAAAACTACACGGAACAACATTTTTTTTTTAATATGTTTTTGTTGCAATATTCTTAGCTTTTTGTTAAAAATAATTATGTAATATACACGATAAACTCTAATGGTACTATTCGATTAGATAGGATAAATAATTTGTGTCAATAATTTATTTTATGTGCAAGTATATTGTACTACGTGCTAATTACTGGTATGTTGTTTACTGAGCATACATTTTGTCTTTATTAGCATATCAATATCTTTATCATAGTTAGTACGATGACGATTTCTTCAGCCAAATGTTTTGTTTACATCTGGATTAAATTCTCTTCAGTGGTTGCTGTTTTGACCATTAAGCGACAAAAATATGTAGCTATATGTCGTGACCAACTATTCTACTTCTACTTCTAAATCTTATGCATACGAGCCTACAAAAAATGTTAAAAATAAATATAAATATATACATAGAATAAGTAAACTTGTGTTAAAGCGCAAGGGATAAGGTGTTAAGGACAATGATAAGGGTTTAGGATGTTTGTAGAAGACGAAGGAATAAAAAAAAATCGTGGAGTGTAAACCAGAATGAGTGTGGAAGAAAAGTAGACCTAGGATAACGTGGAAGGACTAAGTTACGGAGGACGTAAAGAAGATGGGAATAAAACATGAAGAGAAAATTGTCAAGAGAGAGTAAATTGGACTGCACACAGCAGATAGAAACGCACCAATCTATAGCTCACAAAGAAGAGGAAAGACAGCGCCCTTGCAAAAGAAATGAATTGTAGATGTTCTAAACCCCACTCCGTTCTGTGTGTGTGGTCAGAAAATCTCGTGGCATATTTATGTCACTTATCTAAATATGTATAACAGCCAGCGAAGTGAAATGGATTCACTCTTACGAAGAATGTAATGAAGATTTAGAAGTATATAACAAAATCACAATAACACTTTCAATTTCAACGTAGAGGGTGCTGTATGTGTTTGTAGTATCATTATTTATTAAAATGAAAAAATACAAGGGATTTGTGGATACTGGAGGGTTGTGCTGCTTCAGCAGATTAAAAAGAGGATAGTAGATTTTGTGTTTTATTTCACTGGCAGTGCGGTTTTAAAACGGCATTACGAGCACGTATTTGGTGCCGGCTTCACCCACTCCCGCCGTTACGCCGCGTTCCGAGCTTCAGTAGAGGTCGGACAATGTAGGGGTTCCTCGGTGTAGACTGCCGAAGGGATTTAGTTAGACTTAGTCTAATTCATAGTCAGTGTTCGCTGAGGCCGGGTCCAAGATTCACTTGGCACACATGGCTGTTGAGTAAGGTGACTGATCAGGGGGTCTCATGGAAACGGAGGTACACGGAAAGTGGCGTTAAGGGAACGGACAAGTAGAGTGTTTTAGATAGTCTGGTTATATGCCAGGTAATGAGTTTTCAAACCCAGTGGAACCCCGGGTCCAGGAGCGACTGTAGCTTTCGCTTATAGGCTTTTGTCAAGTAGCCTCACACATGTAACCATACGTGCCACATACGTGGTAACGATGAGTTTGCCTAGACAGCGGTACACTGCAGAACAGGGATCTGAGTTGACACAAATGACTGGCCGTTTTCAGGCTACTTGCTTGGAATATGTCCACCAGGTGAGACGCCTGTCGAGGTGAAGTCCTAGATACTTCGTACAAGGAGATTATGGGAGTCGAGTGTCTCGTATGTGTAGTTTGGGAGGGAGCCTTCTGAGTCTGGAAAAGACTACAGCCGAGCCCTTGGCCGCGTTAATGGAGACCATCCATTTGTCCGCACATTCAACGTATCCGTCCAGCTGTTCCTGGAGCGAGATAACGCCCACTTCAGAACTACGATCGACAACATACACTGCCATGTCTCGTCGGCGAATGTGGCCACCCTGGTTTCAGGACGTCGATGACGTACACAGAGAAAAGGAATAGACCTGAGGTACTTCAGCAGTAATTGCTCTTTGCGAAGAAAGAGCGCTACCTCATAAACTTAATTGCTATTAAATCTAAATAATATCTGCCAAAATGCGGAAATACAATTCAGGCGTACAACTTGTATCGTTAAAACTCAAGTTGTTATGAGATTAGTGAATCGATCAACTCATATCGTAATCGTTTTCACCATCATCATCATACTATACTTTCTGCAGATGAACTGTTGTTGCAGTTGCTCTTTCCCAGCTCTCCTCTTTCCTGGTGTTTACTTTTTCAGTACCCTACTCTCTTAATGGCGCCGCATTATTTATATCTTCCCTAGCCATAATTACACTTCTTACGTTTGCCATTACAAATTTAAATCCTTCTGATCGTAAAAGTTAGTGTAGACTGTTTCGCTGATATTAGGCATGTCAGAATAATTATTTACGATAAACAGTATTTATTGAAAGTATTAGGGCAATTTTCAAAGAGGATGCATGTATTTTCAGGCAAAGCTGCATTTTTGACAACTTCATCACATTTTCCGTTAAAAATTAGTTAGTGTTTTCTGTTTCTTACTGTGAGTTACCAGTTTAGCCGTTTTCCTATTACGTAACGAGTGTCATTAAAATTGAGCGCTATACGCCTGTAAATCCTGATGTTTATTAATTTTATGGTGGTGGTACATGAGGGGGCGCATCTTAGTAGGTGCGAACAACAATATTAATTAAACATAAGGAAGTAATGTCGGGCACACAGCATTAGTCATCATCTTCACTTTCAGGCATTAGGTCATAGACCTGTTGCGCCCTCCGGCCGTGATAGAACTCACGCCCCACCGCAGCCAGAGAGATATTAGCCAACATTTAACCCACGCCCAGGGGCAAGCGGTGGGGGGGGGAAGAGTGTTGTTTATGTGTGTAGTAGGCTATATTGTGTGCCCTTGTTACTTATCTGGCCCGGGTATACCAGAGAAGACGTACGTATTATTTGTCCGCTACGTGCGGGTAGACGAGCAAATCGAGCCGTGATGAGATTAGCATTAGTGATGAGAATAAAAATAGTATTTTTCAAGTAAAAAAGTCTTCTCCTTCTTCTCCTCTTCAAGGATTAGGTTATATAAACCTTTTCCGGCATCCTCGGACGACCCACGTCTCTTCTACCAATGGGTTTATTGTTCAGTACCGCTTTCGGCAATCGATCCTCTGTCATCCTTTGCAGATGATCCCACCATTATCCTCTGTAAATTGCAATAATTTCATTTATGTCCTTTACTTCTAGTTCTGCTCTAATTACTTTATTTCTTATTCTATCTTGTAATGTATAATTTAAAACATTTTGAAAAAAAAATGCATATCAGCACTCTGAATCTTGCCACTTTCCTTTTTTGTCATGACCCATGCCTCACTTGCATAAATCAACGTGGGTATTGCAATTGTCTTATTAAATTTAATCCTTGTGCTGTGTCTTGTTTGATTTCTAAGATTTCTATGAATAGTACCACAAATATTCCTAAATTTATAGTAAAAAAATAATACGAAATTACCCTTGAATTACTTGTAGGATCCAAAGTAAAAACGTAATACGCAATTACATACAGTACACATAATACGTACAGTGAAATTTACCATGAACGACACCGCATTCCGAGGCTTGCTTCCCCTGGAAACACTACTACAATTTTACAGCAGACTTAAATAATTTTCACGAAACTTCTTAAAAACAATTTCACGCTGTAAATTTCTTCCATCTCTGAAAAGATTTCCTGATTGACGCGTAACTGTATGTAGTGGTTCATTGTTGGCCGCGTAATGACTAAAATTTCTAAACGACCTTCTTAACTTAAAAATAAAATTTATATAGAAAATAAAGGAAACGACCTTCGCTACACGCAATGAGCCGAATTGTACTAAATGAGGCACGTACTACTGCCCATGCCCAATTGCAAATTACTTCTCTTGCCAGTGGAGACTTAGCGAAGAGCCAATTCATCTTACCAGTCTAATTTATAGGAGCACATGGCTTCGTTTAAAAATGTGCAGTTAAAAATGACGTATTCTGCTGTCATGTTACAATAGAGGTAGAGTATATCTCCACAACTTTGCTTACTGATGCGAAGCATTGAGGCACAATGTTTTAATAAGGCTTGAAATAGCCCTATACAAAATTCAGCCTTTCAAATTTTCAAAAGTTCAGAGGAATTATTTTGAAAATGCTGTTGGTATAAACTATGCCTCCTTTTTATAATACTGTCTATTTTACGTATTTTATATTTATATTTATTTTATAATTCTTTTTAAGTATTATACATTAATTTTGTAGATTAATACCTGGGTAATAGAAGTTTGTAATTTTGTGTCTCACGGCTTGATATATTATTAATAATAATTACCTTCCCAACTTTGTTCCTCTCTGGTGGAGGCCGCGCTCTTTACAAAGCGTCTTCTTTTGTATCATGTTACAAACAGAATAACCAAAACTTTGTACAATGAACGTTGTCTCATTACAATGAGCTTATTAATGTCAACTTATAATCTGACGTAAGTCTTCTAAAGTCTTGCCGCTGTACTTGTCATACAGTAATGGAGGGAGAACAGAAGAATTAGGGCCGTGTACAAACTGTCTTAACAACAGGGCCAAACTTTACTTCCGCAAGGCTATTTTAATTTTCAAACCTTTATTAACAATTAAAAGCCCGTCTAATAGTAATATGTTTAAATCGCGTTGCTAAATGTGTGAAATTACGTGCAAAACTTAGTGTATAGAAAACTTGAAAAGAATCAAAGCAAAACCATTCAGTACGCGCTGTGTATTCAGCCTCCTGCAACAGAATCGATTTTTGTTAATTTAGACGTTGCCTCTTGTATTTTTACAGCAGATATAAATAAAATACACCAAGCACCCACTTTTGTAATGCCTCTTCGAGTTTAACTGTGAATACAAGGGGATAGAATACACTTCCAAAAGTTTTACTGCATACTTTCTGTGTCCTCCTCGAGTTTAACTGTGAATGCAAGGGGATAGAATACACTTCCAGACGTTTTACTGCATACTTTCTGTGTGAATAGAAACAGCCCTCTACCTCGAGATCCTGTATTTTGATTGTACATTCATCACTCAGGAGTGTAACACAAAAATATTTATGCCAAACGTTCACTTATTTTTGAATATAGCTTATTATAACAGTTGTGTCATTTTCTTTCTTTCATGATTTAGAAACTCTAAACTGATGCCTCCAGAGATTGGCGACACTTATTTTAGGCTCTTAAAATTGTACATTTTTTAAGCAGGCTGAGAGCATCAAATTCCAGTCAAGAGGACGTGGTTATTCTTCATGTAAGTTGTCTTATTGTACCATATCGCAGGGCAGCAGCGGTTATTTGTTCGCTGGAGGTGTTTCAATTACAGTAATTCAGAGGCAGTACAGGATTGGAATTGGCAAGTAGGAATAAAAGAGGAAGGCCATTAAGTAAATGAGATAGTAATGTAAAATAAATGGATAATTCCGCGATAACGGATAAAAATGCAAAAGACAGTAGCAAACAGATATTAATGATAAAAGGATTTGCTTAAACTAGAACTACATATTTCGTTAACATATAAAATTCTTTGTTTTGTTAAATAAACTTTTAAGAATTTTTATCGCTAATAATAATACAAATCAACTATTTTTAAAATAATGGATAAAAACGACAAAATTCAGAAACACACACACACACACACACACACACACACACACACACACACACACACACACACACACACACACACACACACACACACACACACACACACACACACACACACACACACACACACACACACACACACACACACACACACACACACACACACACACACACACACACACACACACACACACACACACACACACACACACACACACACACACACACACACACACACACACACACACACACACACACACACACACACACACACACACACACACACACACACACATTGTTTTTCTGTGCTAGTATTTATTTTCTTTTTTATTTACTAATGTATATATTTTGTTGAATACCTTCTATAAGTCACCTTGTGTTCGTTACCTTCGGTGGTTACCATCATTTATTTTGTTGTGTTATTCATTAAAAGGAAATAAACACTTGCATTGAAACAATTTTATAACAAAGACAAGTATTCAAAATAAATGTAATATGCCTACGCTATGTAATAAATATACAAGACACGACTTCGGAATTAAATGAAAGATTTAGTGTCTATTGAAGTAAAAAATGTATTTACACACAATGTAAAAAAAAGGTTAATTTGATAAAGCATTTTAATATCTAGCATTTGTGACTCGCCGTTTAACTATTTTGTGAGACTCTTAATCATTACTAAATATATTGTGTATATTATTATGTCCGTAATTGAGATCACGTTCCAAGTTACTCGTTGGCGTTACGTTCTAGGTTTCAGTATGGTCTACGTTGCGGCAAGAATGTACTAACAATCTAATTTAAATAGAAAGTAGAGAATATAATAATGACTCACGTATATACAGAAATGTATGGTAAGACTAAGAAAATTTCAACACTAAGAAACTGTAAGTGTCCGAAATTGAATGCACTAGTACACTTGATTTACTAAACTCCGGAAAGTAACATTCGTAGACTGTTAATAATTAAATAACTGGAATCTTTCATTAGTGAGGATAGTTACTAAACTTCTCATGGGAACCGAGGTGTCAGTAACTTTGATTTACACGAGTGAAATTCTTGAACCCAAAACACCTATCACTTCTTACCTTTCTAACAACCAACCAACAACTAAAAGACAAATGGAGGGAAAAGCCAATAAGTGAAGGAAATGAGTAAATAAATAATAGTTACAAACGGATGGAAGTGGAACTCTTGAAGAGTATTCAAAGGTGAAGGAAGAAGTTGAGTGTTAAAGTGCTGAATGCCAACAGCACAGTTGTGGACGCCACAACAAAGTTTAAGAAATATTACTTTAAATATTTAAAATTTTCAGATTTTCAGGTGTTCAGAGTAACGAGTTGAAAAAGATCTTCCCGTCTGGCCTATATAGAAACTATTGCAATCATTACAATTTAATTTGTAAACACCTGTTTTGTTTTATTTGTCTATGAACATGTTTTGTTGTTCGTTACTCTGAACACCTAAAAGCTTTATCCAACAACAATATACATTCCGCGTTTGCCACACACATACACACAAAAAACCACAGCTACACCAACATAGATACTAATCTTGAGATATTACACTACTTACCCAAAGGTAGAAAACTTAACACAGCAGAACAACATGAAATATACAAACACCACACAATACAACCAAACAACATACTTAACGACCAATTACAGTATAAATCACACACACTTTTTGACACAATTATACATAAAACTAACCATAATTTGGATCCCCGCGCCAATCCCCTTCCTCCACACACCACCCCTACTATACCTTTCAAAATAAAAACCGTTACAAGTTAATGGCAGTCTGTCTGCAGCTGACGAAGGCGAACACCACGCCGAAACGCGTACGAGAAGAAAAGACAAGTAAGTTTCACAAGTTGAAAGTTTCAATATTCTATATAGAAATATATAATTATCCTTTCATTTTAACTATATATTTTTAGAATAATTTACAAATAGAATAAACACAACTTAATATTAGGCCTACTAAAAGTTGTCAATAGTTATGTTTTCATGTCGGAACCCATTCCGTGTATCATTTGGAATGGGATAATTGCTCTTATTTTAGTAGAAACATTCAGACATTGAACCCCCAACTGTCAGAACCACGAGCCGCCACTGGAATTTTCTAAATTCTGCAAGGAGATTCCTTCAACAACAATTACTCTACTTAAATGTGTATTACTGTAAATCGATGCGTAAAACTCATGGCAATGGTAAATTACATTGAATCATTTTATGGCAGTATTAATTGTGAGAGAATGAAGGATAATGGAAACACTGCTAATTTTATGTGTGTGCTCGCGCGCGCGAGCCCGTGGTCGCCCCTGTTTATTTCAACGCAAATTTTTTAGAACACCATTAGCTTATCATAAAATTTAAGAATATCCAAGTGTAAAATTCAACACAGCATAACCTTTTGTTCTGGATACGAACTGGTAAAGGTATGACGGACGGTCCGAAAGTAAGTGACTATTGCCTGTGCGTGCGCGCGGGTACACGCTTGTGTGTTAATTTTAATATGTGCCTGAACCAGTGTGTGAATCAATAATCCATGAAACTGTTGTCTGATAATATTGATTACGTCCTGATATGAATGTACCGTACAGCATGCATGGGTTACAACTGTAATATGTTTTCTGCTGGATCAGCGCCAGAGATGTAGGCCTAGGTGAGTGCTTCTTGCTGTTCATTAACGATACAACAATATTCTACCCAGGTGAGTTCCTGATTACTCTCTCTGTTATAGTTTACGTACATTAATTTTTATTTATGTAGTGGAGAATGAAGTTAAAATTCTTTTAAAAATAACAACTACAACTAGTTTACCTTACTGTACACAGAAGACTTTCAGTCACGAATTTTTATTTTTTGTCAGAAAATTCTGAAAATTGGTACGTTTACGAAACTTAATTTTTTACATTCTTTCATGCAAAAATATTTGGTTTTGGATGGTCCGTATCCAAGATATGGAGTGTCCTATATATAGGGCACCGTAACTGAGAATGCGGAAAATTTGACAGTTTTTTATAAAAAATTAAAACACTTTTTTATTTTCACATCTACTTTACATTGCAGCATTAAATACTTATGATAAAAAAGAGTAAAGCACATACA
This sequence comes from Magicicada septendecula, assembly GCA_034769895.1. Classification (NCBI taxonomy): domain Eukaryota; kingdom Metazoa; phylum Arthropoda; class Insecta; order Hemiptera; family Cicadidae; genus Magicicada; species Magicicada septendecula. The sequence goes on along the minus strand of CM068370.1, from coordinate 238,516,788 downwards.
AATTTTGAAAACTTAAAAAAAACAGTAGTAGAAAAAATTTTTTGTTTTTTTTTGCGGTTTCAGAATACAAAAAAATGATTTATTTTACTTGAAATGAAAGAGCAAAAAACAATGCCTCTCCTTTGAAAAACACAAAGGCACTTTGTGCTTTGAGCAGAAGGTATATGTTTTCCCCCTGCAGCATTCTACTTTGCAGCGATCCTGACATTTCTTGGTGGTGTTCTCCGGTAAGTGATCCAAACCGTCATGCCTCACATCCACAACAGGCTTAATAGCAGGAACATGTGTTTTTGTGTAGACAGGTGAATTTACTTCTCCTGAATTTGGTGGCCTTCCTTCTTCTTCTGAACAAATTTTCCTGACATAATCAAAGATTCCCCAACATATTGTCGGAAATGAATCAGGTCCAATACATTCTTTTTTGGTAGTCCTAAATCACGGTGTCCTAAAGGACAATAAAAATGTATTATTTTCAATACTGGATAAAAAAATTATAGGCCTATAACGATTTGATTGTAAGTTATGAGCGGTTTAAAGAATATCTAGCATTTTTATATCCGTTTTAGGTTTCCATTGATCAATAGTTTGCAAGGAGTGCGAGCTGCATATGAAACACAATAATAGCTAGAAATACGTAAAGAATCTTCTCATGTTTTTGAACTACAAAGAAAATACATTCCGGGCTGAGGGAAATCAGGTAGTAAATATTTTTCTTTTTTTGTATTATTAACTGTATTTGCTTTTTGTTAAATATAATTATGGAATGTAATATCATTAAAATAGCTAATGACACTAGATATTAAATATAATATGTGTTAATAATTTACTTCTATGGCCTAATGTATAATAACGTGCTTATTAACAGATAATTTTTTGCGAGCATACGTTTTCGTCATCGTCGTCGTCGTCATCATCATCATTGTCATCATTATGGTGTATCTCCCTACTGCACGAAATACCTTCCTAGTTATTCTTAAATGTTTTGTCTTCACAGAAAATCAGGCCAAATCAATGAACAGCAGTAGGCAAATTTATCGGAATCAAGGCTTCCATCTTACTAAGACATGACCTCTTTGTATTTTTTGTCCACAGCCATTCTGAAGTACCCAGAAAATCTGTCATATTTTTTACTTAGCCAAAATTCTGGTCATCTCCAATTTGAATTTTTAAATAGTTACGTGATAGTCTATCCTAGTCTGGTTGCGTACAACTGAAGTATTTCCTGTCAGTTTTATTAATGATACTTTCTTATAAACTGAAATATATTTTTTCCTTTTTTTATTTTTCGGATCGATATTTGTACACCTTTGTCAGCTGCTCAGACGGACGTTTCGTCTACATCTGGTGTAGTTCCCTTCAATAGTCGTTGTCTTGGTCATTCCAGATACAAAAGTGTACATACATCTGTCTCGCAACGAGCTACCTGTTTCTATACTACTGTATTATACGATTCGGGTCATGGAAGCTAACAATATGTAACAAGACATGAGATACCATCTCTATGTAGGGACTGGACATAATTTAATGTCGCGACATGTGGTAAAAAGCCTAATACATTATATATACACAAGTCAGTTCGTTATATAGCTGTAGTGTGGTGATATTAGATGTCAAGAAAATATTACAGTTCTGTTGAAACATATGTGTATCCCTTATCTAAATATGTAGAAGTGTCAATGGGGTTTAAACTGGCACACCCTGAGGAAGAATGTGAAAACCCTAGGAACGTTGTCATAGTAATTTGGAAAGTTTAGTTTAAATGTAGAGAATGCTGTCTAACTACATGGTAGAGGTCGTTCTGTTACTGAAATGTACAAAGACTATAGAGGTTGTGCCGCTGTAGCAGATTGATAAGATAATGTTAAATTTTTGTGTTTTGTTTTATTTGTAGTGCGTTTTCAACCGCACTGTGTATACGATTTTGTGCAAAAAGTAATTATTGACAATTTACATCGTTTTTAATTACCAATAATCTTGACTTTTGCATTTACATCGCGGAAATACATTTTTTGCTCATAACTTGTGTTTTGATACTGTAACTTGTGTCATCAGATTTGTGAAATAATCACTTGGTATATTATATTGATCAATCAACGATCCTGTATACTAAAAGTGTTTTGTGAACTACAGTAGAACTCCATTTATCCGAACTCCAGATATTCGAATCGCCAATTATCCGAATCGTTATCAGGAAATTAAAAAAATACAATTTCTAAAAAAAAGTTTATTCAAATTGCCGTACTAAAAAAAAAAAAAAAAAAAAAAAAAAAAAAAAAACACCGTAAGCAAATGGAATACATGTAAGACTGTGTTAGCTATGCATCATAGCTTACGTACTGATAAGTACAATGTTTTATAGGCTACTGCTCGCCTAAAATTATAATTATGTGTGAGTATTGTTTTTAATTTGTTTGTAGTAAAAGTGAACATTTTGCAAAATACGTGTGACCTGGTTTTTATTAAGATACTCTAGTGATGTAATAAAAATAAACAAAAGTGATTTTTGAGCAATTTTCGCGTTTTCTTTCACAACATAACCTTTTTCTTATTTTTTGTCCCAATTATCCGAATTTCTGCATATCCGAATTACGTCTGGAACTCATTAGTTCGGATAAATGGAGTTCTACTATATTCCCGACTGTTAAGGGAAAACTGAATATAACATAACATTAAAACCAAAATTTATTTTAACAAGGCTATTTTAATGTTAAACATTATTAGTAACTAAAAGCTACGTTCAACTGTCACGTATCTGTACAGTGCAAAGCCTAGGCACAGTACTTTAGTTAGAAAAGCACGCGAGAAAAACAGAAACAAAACCTTCAGAACGCGTTGGGTTTGGGTTTTCAATATGCTGAAACAGCAGTAACCTTTATTTGTCTTTGTTCGTTACAACAGTCCCTTTTGTAGTTATACAACGGTTGCAAGTAATAAAACATCACATATACTGTACGATATCCTCTAATTTAATTATATACTCAAAGGGATGATGATAAACTGCTATATCATTAAAGATTTTATTACAGTTTTTCTAGGACATAGGAATTCTCGATACATTCACATATTTTTGCACACATATTTCATTTAGGAACTCAACACAAAAATGTTAATTTACCAAAGGTTTATTTATTTTTTTCTGTAATATAGCAATTCAATCAATAATAGAGTAACACTGGTAGACTGGTTTTGACTAAGATCGGTATCCTTCATTAGCACAAGAAGGTATGGATTTGAATTTCGACCACTACTACTTACACATGCCCTACAAACATTTTGTAGGGTCTGTGGCTCGCGGTATGCATGACTTATTAGATTCCATGGCTCTGTGATACTGACTTGGAAAATTATTAGCTGAAGCATTCATTAGCACTTGCCCGTATTAGAAGTTTATCTCAAGACAGGAATAGCGATTTCGTGGAGGGGAGGGTTACCTAAAGTGACAACTGTTTAAGTAAAAGGGATGACATCTCTCTCCACTACCATAATTTCTGATGTCACTGTGAATAAGGGTTATAGTTACACTGGCAGACAAAGTGCAATTCCATCCACCGGGTGTGTACAGTATATTTATCACTTACGTTGCGTACATCACTTAACTAACTTTATTGCGGCAAGGCTATATAAGATTTAGACCAGTTTTGCATGAATATACTTAAGATCTAGTACACTTTTTCGTAATATTGGGTGGCAGTTTATAAATTGAAATTTTCTTACTTATGGAAATCACCGAGAACAACAAGGAGAAGGCTTGTGCTCGATGGTTAAGTCGCCTAGAGCGGATGAATGATCAGCGTATGCCAAAGAAAATCCTGTGGGCGCAAGTATATAAAAGCAGAAAGGGGATAACATGAGTGGATGATGTGCTGGAAGATCTAAGAAGAATGAATGTGAGGGGTTACACTAAGAGGGGAAATGGGTAGGAGACAATGGAGAAGGTTGGTGTTGGAAGCCAGGGCTCACGTTGGGCTGTAGTGCTAAAGGAGAAGAATAAGATGAAGAAGTTATCCAGGGCAACAAGGATTTCAGTACGCGTACGCTATATTTTTGTGCGAGAATATATTAAAAAATATAATTTACTTATCTTATTACGCGTATTCACGACAAAGGAGCGTAAAAATTCCTGACTGTAGATGTTTAATTTCAGATCTGTAAAGTAAAAATTAAGTAGTAGAAAAGAGTAAAGTACAAATGTGTAGTCCGAAAGAAAGTGACTATTGAGCACGCGTGTGTCAGTTTTAATACAAATGCCGTATCTAGCTAGTGAATAAATGGCCATGAAGCAGCCACACTCAGCATGAATTATGAACCGATAGAAATATGCACGGTATGCACGGGTTCTGTTCTCGTTAATATCTTAATAAGTATTTTGTGGGCTCAGTGCCAAGAGATGGATGAAGCTTTTGCTGCTTAGTAACGATGTGAAGTGTTTCATTTATAGATAACATCAAATCAGATTTGATCGTATTAAGAAAAACGCACGCAACATAATGTTGAGCAATGTTTCTTATAGAAACAAATCAGGCTTTGTATTTCATCCTATTTTCGTGCATTAATTCACAATATCTTAACGGATAACTCTTCTGTTTCAGACAACTGGAGACAGCATTGCTTAACAGCAGCGGCTGGAGTTACTGCATTTGAAACAAACGGTCGTATTCAGCATTACTATGTATATGGTCCAGCTGACGACAGCATAGCTACCTAGACTTCCGTTTCCGTAGGCGTAATATTAAAGGCAGCCTTAGGGTTCAAAGGCCGAAACATAAAATCTAATGACATTAACGTAGCGGGTATCCGAGGTGGAAGAATTCGATCACTGAAGCCATCGGGCAGTAGTTTTAAGAGACTTTAACGAACACAGCGATATTGTGCCTTGCGAATTAAAATATTTTACTTTGGCACTTTAAGATGGAAATATTCTAATAGGATGAAAACAACTGCAATATACTTAGAGAACTAATCCTTCACAGATGACATCATATTATTTGTTAATTTGCAAAAAGTGATGGAGATGAGTTAAAATATGCGGACACTAACATTAGAAACGGAGAATTATTCTGAATTTGAGGAAATTAAATCTTCGTAAGCGGTGACAGAGAAGTTAGTTAATATTTCGATAATGAACAAATAGATTAAAAAACACTCAACAAGTTAAACAATAAAAATATCTCGAAAAGTAACTAACAAAAGGGTAATACAAGCGATGAGCTAAACAAGAGAATACGAGCAATTATTAGTGTATACTACGTACTGGAGAATTAGTCACAAGGAGGTAACCACCAAAACAAAGATATCTACGCAAAATAAAAATATCGGTGTAATCCAACAATCATTATAAGATAAAAAAATAAATTTTTTATTAAATTATATCTGATGATGATAGTTGGATTACTATTAAAACATTTGTAATTTACAAAATAAGAATATATTCTTGTTAAAAGTTTTTTATTATTAATAATTATGTATGTACTGTATGTGTATGTAGCCTACGTACGTGCAAGTAATATTGTATGTAGTGTGTTTACGTATATTGACATTCTATGTAAGAACTGGCTTAATCATGAAATACCTGTCGTATAGTGTCGGTAGTTATATGGAAACATAAAAAATCATTATCATCTTTAGATCACGGAATAGGCAAGGTGCTGCCTGTGCCGCCTTCAAAGATTCTCCAGCCATCTCTTCTTGGGTCTACCCAACCACTAACTCCGTCCGCCTGTTTGCTTTGAATGTTCTGATTAGATTTATTTCCCCATTATAGAGTACCAGCTTATAGGTGGGTGAAAGATTGCAGTGTCTGCTTAACGTTCCAAACATTGTCAAGCAAAAACGAAAGCGTTATTATTTGTTCAGTATGTTTTTCAGGCAAGTGTTTTTTGTACCGTAAATTTTTTCCCTTTTCTCCCCCAGTCGTATACCCGTAACAACTTGATAAGAATAAATTCCAAGAGTGTGGAAGGCAAAAACTCTAGAAAACCCTTACCGAACGGTAATATTAATATTGTTCCACTGAGCCTCTCACTGCCGTGCTAAGCCTACCTAGAGACTGCAACACAAAAGGAGGAACTTTTTCTACCGGCAAATTTTAAGACGGCTTCTAAATGACTGGAAATTTTATGGAATTTAATAAAATTTTTATTATGTAGTTATGAATTTTAACTCGCTATAACCTCAGCATAATGCATTGCAAGGAACTGGATCAATGAGTGTAGGCCTAATCAACGGGGAAGGGTTTCTTCTGTTCTCCGAGTGTGCATTAAACGAGAACAACTTTCATACGCTGCGTTAAAGCGAACCTCTCACACGTGTTAATATATTCCTTTCTCTCCTAGTTGATAGTCTACTTTCTTTATTACGGACGCATCCTTAGTTTTATAAAAAAATACTACACCAAAAGCCGTTTAGATATCCGAGTCCAGGAAAAGTTTTTAATAGTGTTTTGCTTTTATTAGGACATGTCTTTCGAGTATCTGTGTTAGCATCTTGGGTAGTATTTGTGATTGCTTTTTGGCAAAAGCTTTCATAATAAGAAAGGATCGCTGGGCATTATTTCTATAAAAGAATCATTAGGTAATTCGCAACGTCGTAGGATGTAGAAAAATCCTTGGTGGACCTTATCAGCCGGGAAGGCAGGTTTAGCTTTACACAACAGATCAAAGTACGTCCTGTCATTTCGTAAAAAACTTGTTGAAGGAATGAGTATGCCGGAGACCGGAGCCAGAAGAAAATTAGAGAGTGACGTCGTTTTCAATCTGACAGCCACCATGATCCGACCTGAGTTTGTTTGCTGTTTGTACTATTAAGTCAGTGAACAAGTACTCAGATAAGTCATGTTCCTCCTCCTCCTCCCCCTCCCCTCCCCTCCCCTCCCCTCCCCTCCTTTCCTCTCCTCGCCACCTCCTCATCCTCCTCATCATCACCATCATCATCATCATCGTCGTCGTCGTCGTCGTCGTCGTCAATATCACTAGCACCACCACAATCACCACCACCACCATCATTGTTGGCGCATCTTCGCTGTCATCTACATCATTAGCGACAACTATACGACTACTTGTCGACATCAACAATGTCTGTATGACAACAGAATTTATGCCGCCTTTAAGCCAGCTTGTATAGCAATATTATTTTCTGACGTTATACAAAAGAATCAAAACTTGTAAGGTTCTTAACTCAATCGTAAGATATTTTCAAAATATGCCTACTATTTTGTAAAATGTTAGTCTAATTATAAGTGTTGATTACTTTCGTTTGTTCTGTTTAATGTATCCAAAGATGATACAAATCTTTCATGGTTGGTACAGTACCAAAGTACTGAGTCGATTCTACTAGTAGGCTACTCATAAGACTCATGTGTTACTTATATGACTTCCTTTTATCGTCTTGACGTGTTCGTACCAGACGTGAGCACACGTATAGACTGGAGTTGAAAGTGTAGCCCTAAACGTTATTTATCAACTATTTTGTCTCTACCTTGTCAATTCTGTATGTGTTAGGAAAAGAAAATTTGCTGTTATCTAGTAGGCACGTCTTTGCCTTTAGTCATTTAGAATAAATTCAGTTAAATCATTAGGACTATATAATATACTTTCTTGTATAAAAATAAGACCTTCCATCTTTTGTGACACTGGTTCCTAAAATGATCCTAAAAATTTAAATTTATCGGACCCTTTCACCTATATTTTTACATTTTAACTATTTCTCTATTGTTGGCATATGTTTAGTCTTCCAATCTGTCTCAAGTCCATATTTATTACATATTAACTTTCTAATTTTCTCATCATAAATTATTGCCACCTTCATCGTAACGCTGTGATTACATCTAATAGTGATTGAGATTCAATGACGGGTTCTGTAAAGTGAAAGCTTATATGGCAACGGTTACTCCTATATTTAAATTTTTTCTTACTTTGAAATTAACTTTATAATTGTGTCAGGATATCAAAGTCTGATGCTAGAACATCCTATTGGAGAACACAAAGACTGAACTTAAAAGCAGATTAGGAAAAGCTAGAAAATGTATTGAATAATTGTTTTCATTTCTATGGGTCAGCCGTATCAGTAGAAATTCTAAAAGGAAGGAAGCATCATGGTATAGAATTTAATGACGGACGGACGGACTTCATGAGGAGAACACGTAATGTTAGTAGCGAACCACACCTTCAATAACAGACAGCGTTAACTGGCCGAGGAAATTTAAATTAGAGTAGGGTGAGAAAAACATAGATAATTTAAGTAATCTTAATAATAATTTAATTAATTTAGTTTAATTTAATTGTAATGTAATTTTAATTTAATGCAATTAATTTAATATTAATGAATAATTTATATTGAATAATGAATCATTTAAATGCTACTGATACAAATGTGTTACAATAGCAAATGGACATAAAGTTGATATCAAGAGTAACGCACTGGAGAAGAAGAAATAGCCCTTGAAGAGAATGGAGAAGACGAAAGCTAAAGTAAATGAAAAAATGAAAAAGTAGAATATCTACATTAAAAATTAGCAATGCTAAGGCCGACGGAAACCGTGGGTGTTAAAGGAAGTAACCACAGATAACGGAAGGAATTCTTTCGCATACGTTGAAGATTTCATTTTTATGATTTTAACGTATTTGACTTTAAACTAGAAATAACTAAATACATGCTACAGGCTGCTGTAATATATCCTGCTACTTGCTTCTATTTTGTCAAGTCGCACTCTTTGCATTTTGTTGCAAAGTGATGTAGGCTCTACTACAACTCAATGAACATTATTTCAAGCTCAATTATATTATTAAAGTTCTCATACAATTTGTCCTTAAGTTTTTCTACTGTGTATGGTTGCTTTACCAGAAGAGTTTAAATATTATGTTCTGATTACAGGTCATTAAAGCGACATTTCCATTAGGCTACTTTAATAATCGGGAATTTTATTATTAGTAATTATAAGTCAGAACACTAGAGGCAACGGTTTTATGTGTGTGTGTGTGTATGTGTGTGTGTGTGTGTGTGTGTGTGTGTGTGTGTGTGTGTGTGTGTGATCGTCTCTTTTAATTCATGATACACGCTAACGGTAAAATAAAAAACAAACTCGAGAACGCGTTGCCTTTTCAATCTGCTGCTGCATCACCGCCCCTTAATTCTCTTTCTGTTTATTTCCACGATCCCTCGTTCTTTTTTACAACAGCTATAAATAATAATACGGCTACGATCGCACAAACACATACTTGCACTGCGCCCCCCCCCCCCAGTTTAAGTGTAAATTCAAAGGGATGATGATAAAACTTGGTAGGTTTTACTGCCTTCTTCCTTAGGGTAAGGCGACTATTTCATCCCCACTCACGTTCTAATAATTTTATAGCGCACAAATACACTGCGGGGATCTATACAAAAGTAGTATAATTTAACCACAGGTTTAACTGTATTATGTTTACTATGACCCCACTGTATTGGGACTGTAAGATTTGATGCGACGATAAGTATTAAAATTACTTTAAGAAGTGTCGTATAAGGTGAGATTTAAACACTACTAAAATTATACAAACAGGTCTAAAATTTTAGTTTTCTCGAATCAAACTTAAATATTGTAACATGTGCGACAGACCTCACGGCGAAATTAAATACAAACCGACATCGGAGTCACTAACAGACAACTGAAGGCGACCTAACATAAGACTACAAACCCGCCCAGAGACTAACAGTGACCAGAGCTATGCTGACGTTCCTGTAGTGAATCTTGGTTGCTGAACAAACACGCCCAGCAGAATCGCTTGATAGTCTGCACAATGAAGTACTGTAGACATTCGGATGGACTGAGAAATACCTGGTGAGAAATGGTGACATTTGCGACGAGGTGACTGTTTTTAGCGCACTTGTGAAACAGAAGAATAAAGGGAACTGAGTTAAACTTTTGAACTGGATGAGGTTGGGAAACTTGAATATACATATCGGGTGGCCTGAGTCGACTGCGGGACCGATAAAGCACTGTCACGTAACAAGCTGAAGAAGAAGAAGAAGAAGAAGAAGAAGAAGAAGAAGAAGAAGAAGAAGAAGAAGAAGAAGAAGAAGAAGAAGAAGAAGAAGAAGAAGAAGAAGAAGAAGAAGAATATAATCACATAAATTTGCGTCTACAGTGCATCATGCACTTCGTGGACATCAAAACGTCTTATGTAGTGTTCCGATAATTAATTATTTTACTAACCGATAGCGTTTCACATCTAGCTGCCTCACGAAAGTTGAAAAATTAATTTTTCTTTTTATTAAGTTGTTTTGTATCTTTTTGCTTTCTACAACGACGTCGTAGTGGGCTTATTCTTTTATGAATGTTGAATTTTTACGGTACTAATAAATTGATAAGAAGGTGATAAGTGTTATATATTTAATTAATTCTGTTAAACAATTTTAACAATTATAGTATCGACTATCACGAACATGTTAAGCTAATGGATAGACATTTTACTATACCAGAAATTCACTGAAAGACGGAGACTAAAAGAAGCTGGCGAAAGGGATAAACAACGCAGTGGCTGATTATACAGAGGAGACGGTATATGATAGGGCAAATGGAAATTGGAAGGCGGCATCGTTCGTTATAAACCGGAACAAAATTTAACATTGTTTTCCAAATCACGCTTAACTTAACAGCTCTACACAAATACAATAATACGTTACAAAGTATTCACAATAAACAGTAAAAGTCAGCAAAGGCACTGAAAGTAATGAATTGCAGATACACAGAAATAAACACTTAATATCACTTCGCATTAATGACAACGCACAGAGTAGGCCTAATCACCAGCTAACCGGTTCTGGATGTCTACGTTTACATAGATCGCAGTTTAAGCCTGCAGTGACACACAAGACAAACTCGACGCCTCCATTGTGTGTTTAACAGGTTGAGGAAGGACCTGGAGGGTGCTGTGTGGTCGCTACAGATCATATTGTTACTTACCTGTTGTCACGTATTACTGCGTCAATAACTGCATCTTAGAGGCTACGAATGTTTCTATTTCTGTTCCAGCATTGCCTTGTCAGTACTGTACTTGTAGCTGTCAACTTTTCAATGAAATTTAAAAATTGTAGCAAACCTGTTAAGCTGGTTTACACAGTTAACAGAAAAATGTAATTTCTGTTCCCTTATGTTTGTACTAACGACATCGTGTTCCTTACTGTAATATTCCGTTTCTGGCTGTCACTTTCAGTGTGTATAAAATTTTCAGTCAACCCGGATCCAAGTCACAAGTGTACGTGTCAGTCTAGGGAATTCTCTACACAATTTCTCCACTTCGACGTTGTCAATTTTGCTTCGTACACCGCGTGACTGTGAATTTTAACTGTTCATTGTTGTTTTTGTTTGAAATTTTTAGTTCCCGCTGAGACCAGAAGTCTGTTTCACAGAGAGGGATTCGGGAATTTTATTTCCCCTGCGAGTTGCTAGAACTTTTCCCTTTCACGTCTGCATTGTTATTTCCCTGCCTATGTGGTTTTCACTGCAGTTAAATGTTAAAAATCGTATATTAAAAATTACGGAAAACTTAGTGATTGTAACCTATTTATTCACAATTGTGGTTATTCACAAGATACGGTTCAGACTGTTGACATTTTATTATGAATATTTTTATGTATTAAAAGAAATAACGAAGTAAAAATTAAAAGTCCCTATAGTTTAAATACTAACCAGTTTTTCAGTTTTGTATACCTTTTTTTTAATGACTCGACTAATTATACAGTTATTAAGCAAGAATACCTATCTCTTGTTTGTTATCGCATCGTTGAATAGAAACGTGGAACCAAATACTGTATAGTAGATATTTAGATATGGAACCGTAAAAGCTAACTATGTCTAGTGATAAATGATGAACGCTTTTGCGGTTGCATGTCGTTTCCTGTTTCCAAGAAGTTTAAGAAAACCGTAAAGTTTTTAAAACCTTTTAAAAAGTTAAGATTGAATGCCGTACGAAATAATAAACACGAAGCAAAGGTAAAAAAATGGTGAATGGCAAAAGGGGGCGACAGATTTACTTTATGTTAGGCTGGAAACTGTGGTTTTAAATTCCGTAGAATATTAAATAATAAGTAAAATTGAGAGTTGTTCAGTCAATACAGTATGGAAAGAAAGAATTGAAATATAATAAAAAGGGCTAAAATATATGAATGAATAAAAAAGGTAATTTTTGAAAATACATTTTACTACATTTATGTAAAAAGGAATAATCCGTGTGATTTGTTGTGGTAAAAGTTTGCAGATGTTTGCAAGAACAGCACAAAGAGAAAACATGATTCGTTGACGGCGCTCAGTTGTACAGTGGTAATGAGGTTGTGAACAAAGGGTAGATCCTGTTGAGTTCATGTACCATTACGGACATCCTTACTCGAGGTACTCACTAGAGAGATTGTGTGTTAGCAATCAGTCTAAAATATGCCCAGCACTTACCTAAACTCTAATGATCTGTAATGAGAATCATTTTCAAGGCTGGTAATTACAAACTTAGGCCAAAAGCTAAATAATATACTGTCATTAATGTTGGTAAAGGAATTAACTAAAAATAAAACTGATTGCCTGACAGTACCTAACAAATTCACTTACCACAACTTTAACAATAACAGACTCATACAGCTAGCTATTTCGAACCATTCACTGCCATTAAGCGTTATTTATGTCATTTCTATTATAATAATATTAAAAAAAAAGAAACATACTAAGAATAATATCATTTAATACTTACAAATTCGATACTTGTAAATTCGTTACAATAGATACAACAAATTATTGTAAATGTATTCCTATTTAATCCATTATCATCATTAGCTGTGTCTGCCTGTTGGTGAGCAGTGTCTCAGTAAATTCTCTCCTGAGAAAATTTTGTCCAGTTCTCTGTACTGTACACAGACTAGTTCTGTGTTCACGTAAACATGTATCTCTCCATCTTTGTAAAGGGCCGTTATTGTAAAATTTCGTCTCTTAGTCTCTAATGTTATCCTCTGGCATGTACAAATATCATTATTCTTTTTTATTATTTTCCATTGTTTTGTATGTTTTTGCATGCTGCTGTCACGCTGTCTATTTGTTTTGATCTGTAAGACTGCAGCGTCTACAATATAGGTAAATTTTCATAATCGCATCTGTTAAAATGTAATTATTAAAATTCCAATATCACACGTAATTGTTGTAATGTAACTGCAGTAATGTAATTATTAAAACACTAAAACCTTAAGTAGACATGGTAACAATCAGGAAGGAAGTACTACATAAACCAGGAAAGGTGACAAGGTGTCTCTCCGATTCAATTGCCGTCTGGGCGAATTGCTTGGCCGTTTAGCGAAAAACATGGTATACTCCAAACAGCCTATTGCATTGTTTAAAACCTTTCAACAGTTAAATTTAAAACCACCAATTCTTAAGAGTAGATATACAAAAATAATAATAATAGTGACTAACCTTGTAACCCGCCAGGTCGTCCACGACGCATACTAGGGTCGCTTCTCTGCCGACTGGTATTGTCACGTTGCTAATTGGCTCTCCAAACTTGGGCACATCTGTTAAAAACCGTCATTTGATAAGTAAATTTATCATAATTTTGTCAAGATATAGTGTTAAAAACGATTCTTGTAAATATTGGATATTTTTTAATTAACGAAGTCATCTTTTACGTATAGGAAGTAAGAAGTTCAAAACGTCAACAAATTTAAATACTGAATGTCTTTTGTTGGGTAAAGTAGTAAAGTCGACACGGACAAAGAAAGATATTTTTCTAAGTCTAAGTTTACTTTAGACTTAGTGACTTAAAAACCAAAGGCGATGATACAATCACACGGTATGTAAATCATTTTAAGCTTTTTACTAACTAAACCTAACTTAACCTAATCTAACTTAACTCAGCTTGACTTAATATAACCTAACCTAACCTACCGTCACCTAATCTAACCTAACTTAACATAACCTAACCTAATATAATGTAAATGTTTAACTTTTTTCTCACCCAGGTTCATTTGGTTATTAGTTTTTGTATTCCACCTTTTTCGTAGGTTATTTATCTTTGAACTGGACGAAGCCTTTTAATGTCTCAGTAATTATCAAATTCTATATGACAACCAGTTCCATCACTGATGACTTATTAGTCTGATTTAACTTAAAGAAAGTACTCTGCCGAAATTTTATTTTTGCACGTTACGGAAAAAATTACTTTTTAATGATGTATTCTTACAATAGAAATGCAACAAATTTTATCCAAATTCGACAAACAAAAAATTAAATCGTTTTTAATGTTTATATAAAACACATTGTTTTACCAAGGTTTATGATTAACGATTAACCGCTTAAGATATAGATAAGAATCTTAGCTGTGGATAATGTGGTCTTTAAACAAGCAGTACAATCAGAATAAAATCTTGTTTGTTGAATTTTCTTATATACAATTCAATTTATCAATGAAAATGTTCTGAGAGTGCAGTAAGTTAACATGCTGAAGCCTGTCAAAAGTGTACACCTGGCCCGACTGAGTTGTTAGAGTGTTTACAGTGTAAGTCGTATATTTGTGTGTCTGTCTGTGTGAGCCGGCACAGACCTGCATTATACTACGTTAGGGGAGATGTCTTTGTGTACGTATAAATGTTTGGTTTGTATTATTAAATCAGGTATTCACATGATTAATGAAAATAAATAATTTTTTTACGTGTTTCAAAAGACATAATTAATTATAAAATTAAAACATAATTATAAAAACGCCATTAGAATAAGTACATTTAAACGCGTATGGTGATGCAAAATTATTGCAGAAAAATGCAAAAATAAAAATGTTATATACAAATTAAGGTTAATTACTATCGCAACTAACAAGTAATTAACGATTACTTGCAACGATATGTAAATTACGAGTGAAAAATGAGAAAAATAATGTAACCACTCGCCTAAAGATCAAGTTTACCGTTATCGCGGAAACTGACGAAAAAGTGATCAGTTAAAAAGGAAGCTAAACAGGAACTGACAAAATTGAACATGTCAGAAACATCATTTTAACTATAATGAATTACTATTTACTATAAATACCTCCAGCAATTTTGGACGAGGGACAAACACTAAGACGTTAGACACGGGGACACTATGTCCGTTTGCTAAGCGACATAGACGGACGCTAAGAATTTTATCACGGGGACAATATGTCAGTTTGATCAGCGACATAAACTCATCATCATCACCATCATCTCTTCAACACACCACGATTGATGGAGGAGCGAAGGATCACCATCAACATCAGGCTATAGAACACTGACAGCTAACGATCCACAGAGGAACCATCGTCGTCATCATCATCGTTACTGTCAACATTCATGAGATCGACACACACACACGCGCGCGCGCGTACACACGCACGGAATAACAGCTTTGAAAGAGTAACTTAACCAATACGCAGGTGACAAATGAGCAGTTATACTTTTGTTAAACAAAGAAAGAACTTATAAATAACAGAATATGAGCTAACAAAGTAATACAAATACTTAAATGTAGATTATGTAATAAACGTAACTGTAAGTTGGTGTTGAAAATAATTTTATTGTGTTTAATTTAAAAAGTGGGTATATTGTTATACCAACGATTATGTAGTAATAAATATTCAGTACGAATTTGCACTAACTCAGAACGCAGTAGCGGAATGCTTTACTATTGATTTTTTTACGGAGTTTTCTTTGTTTTGTATTTCATCATCCATCATAACAACGTTTAGAAATTAAGTTATTCTGGCTTCCGAGTGAAATAATTCTCATTCAGTAATAACGTATTCATTCATATGAATATTAATGCTTCCTTATTGTCGCGCACACCATTTTCAGCGCAACATTAATGATTCTGAATACATTTTCTTTATTTAAATTACCTTACGTTTATGTTGTTTACATATTAAATGAAGCTAAAGCTTAAAACGCGCGCGCGAATACGCACACGTACACACTGGTAGGACACGCCTCACATACTCTGACCTCTGTGTCACTGTTAAATATTTTTCTAGGTAGTCTAATATTTGCCTGATTGGGAAAAAAGTACCGTATTTTTTAAATTAATCATTATGATAATGAACAGCAAAATGTAAATCACAAAGGCCCACTGTGGGCCAGTATCTGTTAGCAGGGAAGATCAAACCATTTCAAAAACAGGGAAAATAATATTAATAATTCGATAATCCTAATAGAGACCTACGCCTCTTAAATTTTTATCTAAAACAAGCAGAATGCAAACAAATCAAAGATTTAAAATTATGGGAGAACAAATGCAAGGTTTCTATATTGCAAGGCTATACAGACAAACAGAAATGTCCAGTCACCGTAAATGACGGGTAGAATCGTAGTGTGTAGTTTGATTTGTTGATCCACAGTCTGATTCTTTGTCATTAGTAAAAACATTTTACGGAAAATTTGAATGACATTAATATTGTATATTTTGTAGTAACAATAATAATAGGCATATTCATCATCGTCATCGTCACCGTCATCGAAATAATCGTTATCATCATAATGCTTCCAGAGGCCGTTAACATCCATCTTCTAGAGCCCCTCCGTTGCATATAATGTCGAAATATATACTGTCATGGTGTCACAAAACATGTAATAGAACAGCTATTATTATAGTAAGTCGGGCGCGTTGTTGACTGTGTTATGACGATAATATCATCGTCAGGTTGTCATCAGGTAAAAATATCGAATAAAAGTAGTACGCGGAATGAATATCATAGCATAAAGAACTGCTTCCTATGATGTTGATAAGCTACAACTACATTACAAAACATAACTCAAGTAGCAGCAGAGGGTTAGTCCGTGGCGAATTATTTTTACTAGCGATTGGAGTGCGACTATTTTATCAAGTAGAATTTATCAAGTCTGTATTTTGTTGTTAACTTATTTCAACTTAACCAGTATATTCGCTCATTGTTATTTTTTCTTGAGAAAAGTGCTCAAGACTTTTGCACTTAAGAAAAAGAATTGCTGTTTTAAAAATTATTTCAGAGAAAATTGTCAAATAAACCTTGTACTGGTTTATTATCAGCTGTTTAATATAAATTTGCTCACAAAAAAATATTGCTTTCCAGGTAACAATATGCAATCGTGGTTCAGTTAGAATGTGTGTAGCAAAGGTGAAACAATATAGGCGCTACGTGACTATTTGTTGCTAGTTTGAGTTTATTATTTACTCAGACAGTCTGCCATTATTTACTTGTAATTATTTATTTGTTGAATTGTTGCAGACTTGTAAGACGTGTAATTTGAGTTACTGTGAAGGTCTATGCGACGGTCATAATATCTTGAGTCATTCACGTTGCGATACGTTTGAAGACGTGATTGTGAAAGTTTCGTCACGTGGCGGTGGCAAAGTTAAACACAATTTGTTGTTTAGGAAAAAAGGGCAAGAAGGTTCAGCAACCGTCGAAAAAAAAGAAACCGTCTACAATATTGCATGAACTAACAAGTCAGTCCTTGACGTAATCTTAAAGGAAAATAAGAATGATTGAAAACGATAAAGAAGAAAAAAGGATTATTACAAAAAGTTTAAGAACCAAGATGACAAGAAGAGTGTGAAGGAAAAAGGAGAAATGTGCATATTGTAATAAGAGCAATAATGAAAATATTGAAACGTAGTGAAAGCGATAAAAGTATTATTGAAATTTATTGTAAAGTTTATTCGTAAATCCGTAAATAAGATGCATAAAAAACTGACACATGAAAATTTTCAGTTAGGCAAGTCATCTGCGGAAATCCAGAGCGAGTTTCGCCGCCAATTTGTCATCGTTAATAATTTTTTACTCGTTTTAAAGGGCAAACACATATGTGTGTCACAGCATTAATGGAGTTTTCTTGTATTCGCTGCAGTCGTGGGACTGAGGTAGGGGAAAGGCTATACCGCACTCGAGATGTTCCCCCAGGACGTATCAATGACAATAACCGGTGCCCGCCACAGCTCCAAATCCCCCGAGACACCAAATCTATCAATTCCGCTCAGCCGCCGCGGTGGTAAGCCCTTCGTTGCCTTTTAATAGACACTTCACCGCATCAATCAAGACGGCCGCCGCACCGCGCCGCCCTCAATCTCACAAAGGAAAGAATCTACAATTTTCTTCTTCCCCTCTGCTTGACGGGTTTGAAACTCGGATTTATCATTTCATCCCCTAGAAGAAAACTGCTGTATAAATATAATTTACGGGGTGTTGGTTTGCACAAAGGGATGCCATTTTATAGAGAAACACTTCCAGTCAGTAGGGGATAAAATATTAAACTTTAAAATAAAACGCAAATTAAAGTCACTATCGATTGTTGAAAATTTAATAATTTATCGACCTTTGCTTTTTGTCTATTAAGTAAATAATAAAATTCAAATATCGATTGGAGTGCGATTTTAAATTAATAAGAAAACATAAATTGCTAATACTATCTTCCCAAGAAAATACGTGTCCCATACGTGTGACTTTAGTAGATCTGAATATATTTAAAACTTATCATAATACTAGAGATTTATATAATTACTTGAATGATAATAATAATAATTATAGCATATTTTAATTTACAAAGCAAATTTTACAGAATATGCTTACTTCATCAATTAATGTGAAGTTAATTAATATCATATATACAGAAATAAATATCATATGGTTGGATGTAAAAAATATAACAAAAATAAAACAAAATAAACAAAACAGTATAATGTAAACTAAAAATAAACAATACGCAAGATATCTGATATACTTAATTTTGAACAGAAGTTTAGAAGAACTGATGAAAATATTAAATAATACGAGGGCTATTTACATAAACTGGCCCTCAGATTGGATGATTTACACAAAATGCTTACATAGTAGCACGGGGCATGCCCAATGGCAACCATCACTTTACGTAGTAGCACGTAATTTGCGACACATTTTGTTTTTCACCTTTAGAATAATGGTCGAAAAACTACAGAGCCCGTCATTGCCTCCCCTACCGTCTGTATAGTTCATGCTCGAAGCGTCCCGAATGCTATGTACTTTATAGAGTATATTGGATTGTAGTGTTAGCTGGATGGTGTAGGATGAGAAAGCTCTAGGTCGATGGAAACCGTCCGGCTTCTGCCAGGACGGTGCCGTGAATGGCTGTCGGTATGTTTAGGCTGTCGTTTCGACGAATCACTGTCTGATGAAAAGTAATAAGGGGCCCCAACTCGCCGATATGACTCACTCGGCCAACTCGTCAGCTGTGGACTCACTATCACTGGTTACAGTGCCACATAGATCGGACGCAGCGTATACGAAAGCTCGCACGTCAGGGAAGTTCACAGACGGAACTGACGGACGATCGTACGCTTGCGAAAAATCATCTTGTGGAAAATCCATTATCTTTAATGAGGCATTTCATACAAGTCAATGCAAGCAATTCTCGAAAATGCGCGGCACTCGTTTATTTATTAACAGCAACACTTGGCGCGTTGGGGTTGAATAGCGGCAACTTTCGACACGTCACGGTAGCATTGTTTGATATTCGCGCTACAACAGCAGAAGTGAACGTGTATGCTAACTTCTCGTCGGATTTTGAAAACAGTGAAAATTAAAGATCTTGAAGAACAACGTGTCTGGGTTAAATTTTGCTTCAAACCCGCTAAAACATTTACGACCATATTAAAAATGCTTCAGCATATGGGGATATGGGGAACACTGTATGAGCCGAACGCAGTACTACGAAAGTTTCAATCGTTTTAACACCGGCTCACCATCGACCGATGTAGATCCGAGATCTGGACGACCTTCCACGTCAACAAACGTTGATAACATCGGTGCAGTTCGAAAGACTGTTGAGGAATAGGGATCAGTATAGGATCATTTTAATAGAAAAGCTTAACATGGATTTCACCTCAGTAAAATTCATGCCGAGTTTGATGGCCGATGATCAAAAAGAGAACCGTGTTAGCTTCGGTCAAAACCTGATTGAGCGGGGAGAAATAGGCCATACCTATGGTTGGTTTTGTGGACAGATTTAAGTAGTTAAATGAAGAATTTTGATTATATTAAATGGGCTATCGCCAACGAAATAGATATAAAGAACTCGCGGTATGAAAGCTTGTTTAGAAAAGATATAGAAAAATATTAATTTAGAAGTGTAAGCACACACGCGCGCGCGCGCACACGCACACACAGATCTGTCACAATTATTTCAATAATAATTAGTATGTTCTACAAGTGTATCTATTTTGTCTTATAGACGTTTAAGAGATTAAATCTACATTATCGGGAACTTTTAAAATTCAGTTGATATAGTAGCATAAACATTTTTATTTTTTAGGGTCTGATAAGAAATTTAATGTCGGGTGATTGTTTAATGTTTATTTACGTGCCAAGTATTTTAATGATTATATTGGAATTGTTTTCCCTATTCTATTATTATTATTTTAATTATTATTAAAACTACTTGAAATATTAATTAAACAATCTCCTTAGTTTATATTTGTTATTTAAAAAATATGTTACTGATATTACGTTTATATAAACAACCAGTTACCATTTATTATTTTCGAGGTCTTTTGAATTTAATGTTTTAACCTAAGTAGGCTATACGAGCAAAATTAGCTAACTATTGTTACACGCCCTCAAATACGTATTTAGTGTTGAACGAATCTATCATATAAAATTTTGTTTTGATTGTTCTACATAATATTTATTGCATTCAGGACAACACATTTGGTACAGTCTATAGTTTGTGAATATCGAGTTTTATTTAATAACAAAGAAATGTTCAAATAAAATAATCACTTTGGATACGTTAGTTACGTCTTTGGTAACTAAAATATGTCCAAAATAAAATGGAATTTGTTGTTATCCTACTTTTACAGTATGGGACTAACTTTTCTATCTGTCTAAGAGGTTTTTAATTTATTTTTATTTATGAACGAATCTACAATAGGTCTGATAACAGTCAGGCCTAATGGAGACTGCGCGCGCTCTCTCTCTCACACACACACACACACGCGCGCGCGCACACACACACACACAACGCAAATACATAGTCATAATGTATTCTGTCATTTTGACAGCACATATTTGCTGTCAAAGACAGGATACGACTGTCCTGTCAAAATAAATACACATATGACCACAGGTATCATGTCCAATGAAACATTTCATTAAATGGAATGGTGGTGTAACTGTGTGTTTGATGTTGTGTTCATACCAAAATCGTCATTATGTTTTATTCCTCTGAGATTTAAACACGGTCCTCAAGCGTGTCACCACACACAAATTTATCTATGCGTTACGTGAACTTCATTTTATAATTGAGTTTACCCATTTTTCTTACCAATACATTTAGCGGATGTATGTTAAAAATATTGGATTAATTTATGATGTATTAATACAAAAGTCTAAAATACTTGAAACTAAGTATCACTTGTAATTGAGCGTTGTGTTTCTAAGTGTGTTCAATAAATTAGAAGCTTTCAGTACTTAAACGTAACAGACCAAATTGTAGGAGGATAAACCAAGAAAAAATACCAAATTCGTAAAAAGACGATGGATTTTTAAATCTTTGAATGGAAGGAAATTTTTTTATTTCGGACACGCGACAGAAAGTAAAATTTAAGTTATTAATTTTATTAACAATTAAAATTGATTAATTTCTTCACTCTGTTCTGTAAAGGAGTACGGAAATATAAGAAACTGTTATATATTAAAGACAAGAAATTAAGACGTACAGGTTTAGAATTGTAGAGGAATTATTTATAATAGCACGTACGTAACAATTCAAAAAAATGATCTCAAATTTCTAATGGGATTTAAAATGCAAAGGCAAAAGAGAAGAAGAAGGAAAAGCAGAAAATAAGGAAAAGAACTAGAACTAAATATGCTCATAATGTTGATCATAACCAATTTACCACAGCAAAAATAATTTATGGACTCAAAGCTACGAATAATCTCATTTGTTATTAGAAAAAGGGACGAGGGACGAATTAAGGATTTTGAGTCCTGGTTCTGGAAGAGAGTATAGAGGTATTAAACATTGTATATGTATATAGAGTATATGTATTAAACATAGAGAGCAATAGTGACTACAACTACTTACTACTCCGTGTAATGGGGCTGAGAACAAGAAGTTTAGGCATAAATGAAAACTTGTAAGAACTGCTAGTTTTAACAATCAGCAATCTGTTACTTGGTAAAAAAACAGATAGTAATTTGTGTAAAGATAAATTAACAATATTTTATTTATTTATGGTAACTACGTGTATGAAAGTACTCAGGTACGAAATAGTATTGACAATATAGAATTGGAGATTAAAGTTCTCAGGGCACGTAACGAGAGGAGAAGGGTACTTGACGTTAAGGTTAACCGTATAGGACAATAAAAGGCAAGTGAGATATGCAAACATGACAGATCTCTTGATCTCTTATCTTAGGAGTTGACGAACTGGTTCAATCAATTCCAGCCAACCACAAATAAAATACACATTGACAAGTTGGTTTGGAAGCTTCGATGGAAAGAAGGTTTACCGTAATTTTTATACCGGAGTTATCAAATGTAATATAAGTAGACTCGTCCCCTGGGAAATCTAAAATAGGTGAATGCACTGTACTCGTGAATTCAGTTTAATTAACCCCGTACACATGTGTTATTAATACCAGTGCATGGGAACGTGGAGCAGATACTGTACGCTAATAGCAGAAAATATGCACGAGTCCTACGCTGTTAGGTAAAATGTTAATCACCCAGACTCGTATTATCGTTCAGACAATTAGCTATACATTACTCGAAGCAATGAGATCGACCTTTCGTAATTATCTCTCTGTGATTTGCATTTAACAATTGTGAATAATGAATGTGGCGGTGTATTCTGTTCAAAGGTAACTTCTGATGTAAATTACAGTGTCACGGCGACCGAATCAGCAAAATTGATCAACTAGTAATGTTAAGCGTGTCTTTGATCGCTTATTTGAACTTGGTGACGCGCTGAACATTAATCGAGGTTTGTTTCTGAACATTCTTTAACCTCCTGTGCACTTTGCTAAAATGCTGGTGGGGTCGACATTGTTTCTCGCGTCAGGCGTTACCTTGATTGCGAGTTTCCAATGTAGGCGGAGCACAGACCGGAGTTGTTTTATAACGATTGTTTTGTGCGCCGTAATTAGTGCAAGCAATGTTAAGTATATAATTACCATTTGGTCTACTTAATGAGTTTAATGATTTTTACTGATTGAAGCTTAGAAGTATCTGCGGGGTGATACGTAAAATATTGAAAAATAAAACGCGGAGAGAAAGCTATTAAAACTCTATAAGTGATAGAAATGTGCGGGAATGGAACGTGATATATAACAAGGATAAGACGAGGAGCAGATACAGTTATCAGAGATGAGATTCTTAAGCAGTGACTGTAGGACGTAGACTTTAAGATAGAGTAAAGAACGATGATAGAAGAAGTGAATCAAATCTGATATCTTTGGATTATACAGCCAAACGGAACAAAAGAAAACCGTATGGCGATTTAGAGCGAGTGTCGAAGAAAACACACTACCCAGAGCAACAATGAATTATAGACTGAGAGGGACAAGAAGTATCTGACGGATGAGGAAACGTTGGATACCGGAACGGGCTTAGTAACACCACACTCTGGCAGTGAAGAAGAAGTCGACGAAGAAGAAGAGGAAGAAGAATAAGAAAAAGAGAAAGAGTAGAAGAAAAGAAGAAGAAGAAGTGAAAGGAAACGAAGAGAAAGGCTAGGAGAATGAGAAAAGGAAGGAAAAATAAGACTTTGTTGTTATTGTTCATTTTGGATATTACGGAAAAGATTATATTGCATATTTTTTTAATAACATTCACTTATAGTGGGTTTGTGTAGGTCTATACTAAAGTAATACTACCTATTATACAACTACTACTGTTACTAATACCACCACCACCACCACCACCACCACCACCACCACCACCACTACTACTACTACCACTACTACTACTACTACTACTACTACTACTACTACTACTGCTACTACTAATAATAATAATAGTTAAACATCAGGAAGAAGCATAAGAGTTTAATAAACAACCTAATTGTGTCTCGTAAATTGATTACCTCTAACACGATTATTGTAGTATTTTATACATACTGATTATAAAAAATCATTGTATCTTCTTGCAAACGTCAAATTATGATCGCGTGATGTACGCTTCATAAGAACCTATAATTATTATAGAATTATTACATGGTCGAAATTGATAGAAACACAAATTTTGATTGGGTGCCATCAAAATTTTTATTAACAGTAGAGATAAAATAAATTACAAATTAATCAATTAGTGACTGATAACGTAGCGGAGAATAGGTGTGTTAGAGTACACGGCATTGTAAATGATTTTTGGAAAATTTGATTGTTACATCTGTTGATATCAATTTTTAAGAGATTAGGGTTATAGTTTTTGTAGATTAATAAATGCCTGAATAAATCAGTGTTTAGGAGTATGATTTCAGTTTCATATTATACCGTTTATATCCAAAGCTATCTCGTCTGTCATTAAAAAAAATGCAAAGCAAAAATTTGAAAACACGGGTTTTAGACAAATTCACGCTTTTCATCAGCTGATGGATTGCACCAGCCGACCGTTATCAGCTGACCGTAGCCTCAATAAAACATTTCAATTACAGAAGCAATATCCGCTCGCCAATCCCTCGTTGCACTTGGACTCGTATTGATCCGCTCATATTTTATTCATTGTCAGGAGTTGACAATATTGCATTTATCTATCTGTTTGTTGCCCTGCCTTTATTGTCACCATTATTTCCAGCATTAAGCACACTTACGAGTACAACAACGTGAAAGTTTAACATTTCAACAATAACGAAAATTGAACCTATTGTTGTTATCGTTTAAAATACTTCCACTATCAACACGCACCATTACTGATAATATTGTTACAACGCGTTTGCAATAGATAGTGATTTTATTTGTTTGGAGTAAAAACGAGACCAGGGACAATACAATACAAGTTTAGATAAACAGTTTCAGCGGACTCACACGATCGTACACGTAAATACTTGCGATCCATTACGAACCATTCGCAATAAACAGTAGCAAACACTAGACATTTGCTAAGATTGCTAAATCTTTGCTAAGATTTTGATACTAAAATTGCGTTTACTACAGTTTTGTTGAACACTTTTGTCAAACTCTCACTTAATATTTCGACATAAATGAAATAATTTGATTTATTTGATACAAACTATTCGCGATAAACGATGTAAATCATTGAAAACATTATTTTCACTAAAAATCGTAGATAAAAACAACACAAAACACAATCGCTTACCACTATTTACACTGGACAATCTCAATAAAACAACTTGTTAATTTCTCTGTATTTCGTTTATGTTTAGACAGGTTTCAGCAAAGCTTTCTTGTATTTAGACGGTATTCTCTGTATATTTTAGTGCAACATGGGATTAACTGTTTGTTATGGAATACCGATTTTTAGCGGGAATCGACAGACAGTTATTTCCTTGAAACCTTCTAAAGTGAAATTTTGAAAAAGAGTTGGGGCCAACCGTCACTTTATCTATCAGTAATTTTCAGTAGATAATTTTTAATCACTTAATTCAACAATAAAAACGCACAATTTTGTTATACCAAAACTGTCTCATGGACAGATAATTAATGGTATTTTAAATTCCTTCAAACACGTGTGCAACTACTTTTGCACTTGATTTGAATATTTGACGTTACTAGTTATTATTCTCTTTTTAGTTATTTTAATTGATTCTTGAGTTATCAAATACATTCCGGAGGAAACATCGGGCATTACAATACAGTTATTTTTCTATACTCTGTATCAATAAACTTAATCCTGCAAATCAACAGAAATAACGTTTCAATAACTGAAGCATTCCCGTTGCAATTCTGCCTGTATTAATCACATCATATTTTATTTAATGACATCGTTGCTTTCTGTTGTAGCAACCTTGACTGACATTTTATTATTACTTTGGATTATTTAAAACCACAAAACATACACATTCAATTGCATTCCAAAAATAAAAAAAATATTCAATAACGGTTCAGTATGAATAGAAGTGAAAATGAAACTATGAAAAACGTTTACGCTCTTTTACCACAGAGAAAAAAACAGAAATTTATTGGCCAGGACGAGAAAATTGGTAAGCGTGGACTCGGTCGTAAATATAGCCTATTTTCAGTAAGCGTATACAAAATATATTGTCAAGGAATGTGACAATAAAATTACAGGGGCG
This sequence comes from Magicicada septendecula, assembly GCA_034769895.1. Taxonomy (NCBI): domain Eukaryota; kingdom Metazoa; phylum Arthropoda; class Insecta; order Hemiptera; family Cicadidae; genus Magicicada; species Magicicada septendecula. The sequence goes on along the minus strand of CM068370.1, from coordinate 238,490,567 downwards.
CTTCGCAACGGTATTCGGAGGTTTCTATAAATTAAAGAATTTCTGTCTTCGCTCTGCAAGACTTCTTTGTATTACGGTGATGTTACATTTAAGAGTTACGTAGACAGCAAAAGGTCGTCAGATAAACGGAGCAGATTTTGAAACAATCCGAGCGAAGTTACTTTATTTCATGAACAGATATGTCGATCTTATTAAAAAAGTAGTCAATCGTTGCCGGATTCCTAAGAAGAGAAGCAAGGTTCAAAAACACGTAATTTATATAAATCAAATGGAATATATTTTCTACATGAAAACTTGATCCACATGAATGGATCATTTGTCCTAGCTCACTAATTTACCTAACTTAATGGAGAAATTATTTCTTTTGTTTTTCAAAACAATTAGATTCATTTACATTTTATAAACTTAACAAAGTAAAGTGCCGTAAATTAGTAGGCCTACGAAACAAGAAGTAAAGTGGCGCAGGCCGGCGCAGCGGTTCCGTTCCTGATCACAATCCCAACGGTTATGCTGCGGCCGTGTTATCAAGTCAAGGTCTCCACCCCTATCATCGGGGATCAATACTACAGCGGTCTTGTCTGGCATGCTTGGATAGATAGGTAACAAAAGCGCGCGCGCCTCCCTATCCACCGTGTTCCTCGTCACCGCACATGGTTAGTAGATGGTTGAGTTCTCTTTAGCGGTGGTGGAACGTGAGTTGTTCCATGACCAAGGGCACAGAAGCCCGCACAGCTGATGTTTGAAGGCAGAAGAAGAAGAAAAACAGAAACATTACCTAATAATTTCTCCTAAAAAATAATCCCAAATGATCAGGTGCACGCATACCATTAGAGCGCGTGGTACTCGACTCACTGTAGACTAATGTTTATATATATAATGATTATAATTGTATATATTATAATGGTACATATCTTCACCTAACCATAATGAAGAAGACATGACCAGATAATTTATTTAGCCATTGACACTAGAGTAAAAAGGGATGAATTGTAATAGAAGAATGGGTGAATCAGAATAATAAAACGATCAGACATATCAAGGGAGTCAGAACAGTAACTTATATTAATTCTTAGTAGTAACAAACAAACAAGTCAAAATGGTAAATACTGAAACAAAACGATTTAACCCGAATAGCCCAATAGATGGTAAGTGAGAGAGTAGAACTAGCCCCAAAGGACCAAGAACAACCTGATGATGACAACTACAAATAGGATAGAAATAGCCATCGCACCAACACAAGTGTAAATAAGAAGAATAGTGACTAAAAGACAATTAACCTATAAGTATAGTGAAATAATCAGCCACAACACTAAGGAAGTGACGGATAATGTGGGACAAAAGAAAATGAACTAAGAAAGAACACCAAACTTGTATTAAACCAAAGAAAAGTGTATATCCTATTAATAATTGTAAGGACAGACAAACTAAAGATACTAATTATTAAGTAATTAAAATATAGAAGGGCACAGTAAACCCCAAACAGATAGAGTAAACTATGACAAATCACATTAGCACAATACTAACATATTTGTGATACAATAAACCAACATGAACTTGTTAATGTTATAATTAAACCTTGTAAAGTGATAGGTAGATAGTTAGAGAAATAGTGAACATAGTAAAGTGAGAAAGAGAATTTAAAGTTAGGTAATACCCACTAGTAACACTTAAATTAAATATATAAAGTGCAAAGTGATAGTGTGAAAACCCCAAATTAAATAGAACTCTATTGATAGGGATTGACACCAAATAATCAGTGTTAAAACCATTAGTAAAGAGTTAAGAGTGATCGAAGACCATCAGTGAGTGGTAAAATAATAAATGAAGGCTGATAATGGCTAGTCACAGAAAGGACTGTGACACTTAATAGCAATTATCCAGTGAACACAAGTGTATTAATAACCAAATGAAACAAAGTGTAACAGACTAGATAATAAGTAGATTTTAGATATAGTAGTACTTACTACTTGCCACATTTTAGTTTGCAAGTCTTAATATTAGGGAATAAGTTGTTAATTAGTATTGTTAATCATGTATTCAAGAACGAATGTCTATCAGTGTGTTAATACACCAAGATATATGAGTTTATTCATAGAAATAAGAATCCAACAATTAATTTAAAAGGATACATTAGAGAATATTTTTCATGACAAACTGATAATAATAAAAACAAGATATTAACGTTAGATAATAAACAGTTGTTGAAAAGTCAGTTATGGTTTAATATCATTTAGAGTTAGTCATAACAAAATACCATTGTATTAATAATTAATTCATGTTTATGTCTTTATTTTTTATGTCAAGTAATAATTATAATTTGTCAAAGAGTATGGGGAGATGAAGAGTATGAGTGAATGATATGTCTCAAATAATTATGTTTAAATGGATAAGAATTGTGTTTTTATTGACTAAGGTTTACATTCCAATAATTATGTTTAAATGATAAGAATTATGGCTATGAGAATAATTAAAACCATTAGATGTTATGCCATATGTTATAAGAAATAAGATTTAAAAAAACCATCAGACACCAGTAAACAAGAAACAAACCATACATTCAAACACAATGACACCAAAAATGAATTATCACAGTAGACAAGTTAATATAGGGAAACAATAAAATTATACGCAATTACAAGAACCGACTTAAACATTGAATAAATAAACAAAATCTTTTATTCAAACAATTATAACCCATTACAAGGAAAATAGTCAATTGCTGTTTAAGCCTATGCAAATTCCCAACTGTCAACTACCAAAAAACTTCAATTTATAGAATTAAACACTGACATTAGGAAGACTAAACCACATAAACTATGAAATACAAATAGACAATCATTATAAGACAGAAATATTATGATAATAATGTAAACTGAGAAAACAGTATAATTAAATAAGATTCACAAAACTGTCAAAATGTTGATACCTAAGTGAACACTATAATATTGGATGTCAAATTAATCCTTGAGCAAAAATATGAACAGTGGTGATAATATTTACTACTGAAAAGGGAGTACTGAAGATTAATTACATTTAGAAGATCTGTAACAAGTTTGAATACCAATTCAAATAATAATTAACCAATTTCAGCCAATCAAAAAACTTTGAGTAACCATGACAACAACCGAATATTGACAAAATTCAGTTAGGAACAATGACTTTATGTAGTGACGCCAAACTGAAGAGACGCCACTCGATGAAGGGCCCAAATTTTCATTAGAAAAAACGTATTAGTGCCCGTAATTTGGAGAAGGAATAGCAGTACATCAGATGAGAGGCCTTTACAACCAATATCTACCAAGGACCAGCCGAAATTAATCCAGATGACCGGAAAATCCCAATAATCCAATCTGAAGAAGATGACAACCCAATTTTGAGCCCAAGATCAGAAGTAGGAAGAATCTACATTGACGCATTACTTCATATGGACGAATGACTATGCCCATCATAACTACTAACGTTGAGTATTGCTGAAGTTATTTGATTATTATTATAAAACAAATACTCTTTCCAAAATTTTTAACTATAAAAATAAAACTGTCACTATAACTGAATATTTTCAAGGATTAATAAACCAAAGAAATAACTTTGTAAACGTTGAATGAACACATGATAACCTATGTTACACAAAGACACTGTCACACTTCAACACCACAATATTCAATTTATAACCAACCTTGTATAATTTTAATGATCACAGACTTTTAATTATATGTTTTAATTTTGTTATCTTGTTATGTAAACTTCCGTTTCGTACTTAAAAGAACCCATTTGGCAGATTTATTTTGTGAATTAATAACCAGAGTCAATTGTAAACATTGCACTGCCAACCCAGGGCTACGCTGAGCGAGAGATTATATTGCCGAGGCTAAAACTTTTATTATAACAGTCATTATTTTCATAAAGCTTTAACTATAATTAACAAGCAAAAGTATAATAAAAAAGTGCATACTGATAACAAACTGTCCAGTATTTATTTGTAGAATATATTATGTATGTTTTGTTTGCTAGCAGTGGGTCGACATAACCAACACTAATTCAAGTTGGCAACACGTATTCCCCCACTCACACGAGGATCAGTCACAAGCCAGACGGCGAACTATTTGAATTTTCGATAACAAAAATCAACATACTACACAAACATTAAACTTTAATATTATTATACACACGACAGACTTCGAGCGTGTTTTTATTATAAAGTGGCGCACCAACTAGTGAGGCTAGTTGACGAGAAATATTAACGTCTAGCGGCAAGTACGACAGAAGGTCAACAAGATGAAGAGAGCATCATCGTTAAGGCGGACGAAGGAGGCCGAAAAGGAAATTCGAGAGGAAGGGAAGAAAGTGACTTCGGTCGAAGACGCCGAACAAATGTTACCTCCCGCAGAACCAGTCAAACCCGTGCAGCCAGAAAATCAACCGGAGAAACCCGCAGGACCAGAGGACGGAAGTTTACTGGAAATGATGAAAATACTGATGGAAGATAACCGAAAGAAAATGGAAGAAACAGTGAATAAAAATATAACGTCATTAAAGGAAGATTTCAAGGGAGAACTGAACAAAAATAAAGAGGAAATTAATGAAAATTGGACAAGAACAGTAAGACCATGGAAGAAAAAATAGACAAGAACAGTAAGACCATGGAAGAAAAAATGGACGAACTGAGGCAAGACAGGCAGAGAAATATGGAGGTATTAAACCAGAAGATGGCTGAGAACAACGAAAAAGTGAATAAGAAAATCGAGGAGGAGATGACGAGTATACGGCAAGAGATTTCCGAAATACATGGGAAATGGGAAATTACGAGCCATGACCTGCAACAAACGAAAGAAGACTTCGGTGAACGAATGACCAACATGGAAGAAGACAGCCAGATCCGAATAGAATCCATAAAATCCGCAACTGACCAAAATGTAACACAGGTACTGTGACCTCTCTTTCCTTTCTATGCTTTTCTTATTTATTTTATGTTATTTTATATTTAAATTTCTATCTCCTTACTTATTTGTTTTGAAAGAGAGGCCACAAGTTATTTAGAACTAGGCTAGAGCCTAGAGAAGCTAAAATTGTGCTGGGTCCAGTATGATGGGACTTGCAAATGAAACACTGATCTTGAGATAACAACAACAATATTTATTGTGCTCGGCTTGTACAACATATGAGCCCCTTACGGCAAGATAATTAAGTCTTTTGATTTTTAAATATAATTCTATTAATATGTGCCTTGCCAAAAGTTGAATAAGGAATAATAACTATTAACAGCACTAAGTATTGAATGAGTATTAATATCTGAATAATCATTGACTAGTAAATCGTGGAAAGTTACATAAATGACAATAATATAATTATAAAATGGCACACAATCTCGACCTGCAAGTAATCACATTTTATAACAAGACATAAATATACAGAAATATACACATGCATAATCAATATGACAATGTAACAATCATGTAAAACAAACACACACATGTAATTGACATCAACAAACGTTTACAGATAAATAACCCATCACATGTTCACCCCGGTTATCAGCGCATATAAGTATCTTGTTCAACACCCTTAACACCCCCCCCTTTAATGTTCAATTAATAGGTGACTAAATCCCCAAAACCTCAATTAAAATATCCCAGGAGTGGAGCAGACATGCCCCAAGTTTTAATAAGATAAGTAGTAACTAAATGTTTTAGGTAAACCCTGCGGCCTGCGCACAAATCCCATGCCGATGTCTAATTATCAATTTAAATCCCATCAGTTACAATAATGAAGAGTAGCATCACAAGGTTAACATGGATGTCCGGTTGCCTAACTGCATTTTATATTTCCTTTTACTTTCAAAACAGAATTTGTAAAAATAGTGGAACGTGACCACCATGAATATTGATAACTGATACTGATTAATCTTGTATTGTTTAATGGTTAATTAATTGTTATAGTGAGCCATAAAAATTATCGTTACAAAATTTACTATGGTAAAATACAAACTGTGACAATGTTAAATTTAAAGTGTACAAATTAGCTAGACAGTGGAACAGAATTTTGTAAAACGGAATCTAAGTCATGAAGGTATTAAAACCAGCTTACAGTGTTCCAAAAAACTTAACTACCGGCAGGGTCAGGCATCGGGCGAGATCTAGCAAGATCTGACACATACAGACCTGCAGTGGACGTCTCCTACGGGAGTCGACCACGGGTTAAAACATCTCCCAGATCATGAATGAATAATAAAATACATGCCCACCTGAACCAAAAGATCCGTTAACATAACCATCCCAACATGCTTAAAACAGAAACAGATTTAGATTCAACTCTATCTACCGAACTCCCCTCGACCCGGGCGGTGCGTGACCCTGGCCGAGTTTACACTCTCAGAACGAGATAGACATAACAGTAATAGAGGAGGCGTAAGCCTTACAAATTAAAAATAATATATGCCACCCATTGTCCGGAAATAACTGTCCAAACTGGAGCGTCTACATGAAAGTCTCACAGAGTTTATTGGCCACAAGATTTAGGTTAATATGGTTAAATTTCACCTGGTTATTAGTGTGGAATTTGAGGGTTCCGTTGGGGTGCATCTAGTCCATGCTTCCGGCTGACACAGCTGACGAAAGTGTTTGAAATCACAGCATCTGAGGCAGTTGTTCGGCCGTCCTTCCGGAGCGGGGCAGATTCCCGACTACATCAGAAACCCGGAGGTCACGTAGGCTTCTACCTATCCATAGAAGTAGTTGGAAGACGAAAAACTGTTCAATCTACTCTGTCAGCCGGGGACCAGAATGTGAAGCGCCGAGAGCCAAAGTTGAACTGAACAAACTGGCTCTTGAAAGAACTGTACGTAACAGAGATAGGGCGCGCGCGAGTCGGCCGGTGGAGGGGTAGATCCCAATGACAAAGTCCGATTGAGCGTATCAAAGGACAATTCCCTCGCGTCGACAAATACGTAATTTTAATAATGCACAATATAGATATAGGAACATCGCCGCGTTTTCCAAAACGCGGCACAGTACGAACAGAATTTGGAGAGAAATGCCGAGAGATCGACACCGCCGTAAACGAAGTTCGCGGACAAGGTCAACAAAACAAAAACAGAATTGAAGAAATCCAGCAACGAGAGATTGCCAAAATTAGGGAGGAGCTGGAAGTAATTAACAACAGACCGCCAGTAATAACACAGTAGCAGCACATGGACAACCGGGAAGTAATTAACTTCAAACAATACCGGCGAAACCCGATGGAATTCTTGGAGAGAGTGGACGAACAACTGGCCAAGACTCGGGAGAATAGATGGACGATTATCCGAGGGTATCTGGACGAGTATTTTCGTGATATAAACGACAATTGGTGGACGGCCACGAGACACGATATCACGAATTACGAAGAATTTAAAGACGTGTTTAAAAGGAAATACTGGTCGGAAGCAACACAAAACATCGTGCGAGACAGTATATGTTTCGGCAGGTATGACGCCACCAGAGGGACGACTTTTACGGCATATTTCCTGGAAAAGGTATGTCTAGCAAGGAATCTGGAGCCGAAAATCCCAGAAGAAAGTTTAGTGACAAAACTCGCCTTTCATTACGAAGAGGGTGTCTCCAGAGCGCGGCTGGGTAGCCAAATTAAGACCATCCAATCCATGGCAGCTCTGGTAGAAGATTACGAAAGGGAGCGTTATTACTGCAGAAGCCGACAGCGGGACGACAGGGGCGAAAACAAAAATTTTCAGAACGGCTACCAATATAACAACACTAACTACCGTCCTAATTATAACAACCGCAACAATACAAATAACCCGACCAACGAGTCGCATAATAGAACAAATAACAATCCGACCAACCAACCAAATAACTGCTATAATAACAATAATAGGCCGAACAATCATTATAACCAATACAACCGTCCAAATAACACACAACACCAACCCTATAGGCCGAATAACACCAGTTACAAACGGCCAAATTTTAACAGCAATACAAATGACAATCGAAATCGCAACAACACAGATCGTAACTATCGTCAAGTACATTACGTGAGGGCCGAAAGTGACGGGAGAAATAGGTCGTTTTATCAGGGACGACGAAGTGCCGACCGAAATGCCTACGGACACCGGTACATTGATAGTAATTACGGACGTGACACCAGAACCAACACGGGCCGAAGTCGTAGGCAAGAAGTGTACAGGCGTGACCGGTACGAAGAGGATCACAACCAGCCTGAACCCCGACCGTCAACGAGCGGAAGTCCGCCAATAAATCAGCAAGACGATCGTAACAATCAGTCCGAGATGACGTTAAACTAGGAGCGGCAGTGAAAAACCTACTTGCACCCTCACTGAACCAGTCTATTGGGTTAAATCGCACCGTTACTCAAACCAACGGCGAACACACAATTACAATCGTGCGCAATAATTATTTGAAGAATATTATAGAGGAACTCCTCGAAGAAAGTAGCAACCAATCTGATAGTAAACACAACGAGATTGCTTATATTTCAACGCAAGTCAACGGAGTACCAGTACAAATTATGATAGACACTGGATCCAATATCTCATTAATCGACAGTATTGAACTTCAGAAAATTCAAGAAGCAAGTAAGACAATTATACTTACGCTACCCATCAGCAACATTGTCCTTGTAGGAGCGACCGGACGACAAAACAGAACCGTCCGAAAACAAGTGCAACTCGAACTGACAAGCAATGGACAAACCGTGACAATGACTTTTTTAGTAGCCAGTGGATTGCCATTCCGGATGCTAATTGGTTGCGATATGCTGCGCCAATACTCAGCCATAATTGACCTGAGTCAATACAAACTTATTTTGAAGAAGAATGACATACAGTGGATATCTGAACTGACCAATAGTGAAGAAATACAGCCACATGAAACAATGTACCATATCCAAAAGTACAGAAATACTGGAGAACATGTACTAAATAATGGGATTTATGACGAGACCGACAATGAAGAACTATGGCAAGAAAAACTCGAAGAAATCCGAACTTTCCAGAGAGAGAAAACGAGCGCTCAATTAACAGCTCAACAAGCTGAACAACTGATCGAAGTATATAAGCGTTACAAGCACGTATTTTCAAATACACCTGGAAAGGTCAGAGATTATCAGTGCGAGATTCAATTCCGAGAGCATGTCAACTTGATAAAAAAATCTTACCCGATCGCATTCTCATTAAAGGAGGCGGTGAGAGAAGAAATCAATCGATTAATAGCTGAAGACATAATTGAACCAAGCTACTCACCATACACCAGCCCTATCCTTGCAGTTCCGAAGAAACACGGGAAGGTGAGAATATGTCTAGACGCCCGTGAGATAATAATAAGTACATAATAAATGATCGTACATCCCCAGGAGAAATAGATGAGATCCTGAAAAAATTCTATGGAACCAAATTCATAAGTATATGGGACACTGTCTGCGGCTATTGGCAGGTTGAATTACACCCATCCAGCAGAAAGTACATGGCGTTCATATTTGAAGGACGGAACTTCCAATTCAAAAGATTACCCTTCGGATTGGTGAATTCGGTAGCAGTATTTGTAAAAATTATAGACCAGATACTTGGACCAGATGCGTTGCAGTTCACAACAGTCTATGTAGACGACTTGTTAATAACTTCAGATGTGTGGGACGAACATTGTCACCGAGTTGAATATGTGCTGAAAAAACTATCAAATAACCATATAACCCTTAAGCTGGAAAAATCCAAATTTTTATTTGGTGAAGTGCAATTTTTAGGGTTCAACTTGTCTGGAAATGGGATAACACCATCACAAGAAAAGGTGGAGTGCATACAGAAGTTCCCAACACCAAAAAATAAGAAGCAACTCCAATCATTTCTCGGTCTATGCAATTATTACCGAAAGTTCCAAAAGAATTATTCTGAAATGACAGCTAAATTTTCACACCAACTGTCATCTAAGAACAAATGGACGTGGGGAGTCGAACAAGATATAACACTCCAACTGATTAAAAATAAATTAATCGAATCAGTAATGTTACGTCATCCTAATTTCACTAAACCATTCTATTTAGACTGCGACGCCAGTGACGTTAGCCTTGGATCCGTTTTGTACCAGGAGGATGAAGAGGGAAATCATTGTGTGATAAGTTTCGCAAGTAGAGTGCTAAACAGCAGTGAAAGAAATTATAACGTTACTGAGAAGGAATTGCTGAGCGTTGTATTCTCATGTAGAAAATTTAGAACCTACATATTGGGATACCCGATTACAGTGAGGACTGACCATAAGTCCATATCATTCCTCAGAAATTGTAAGTTAAGTCATGGAAGGTTGACTAGATGGAGTTTGATATTGCAGGAGTATGATTTAAATTGGGAATACATCCCAGGCAAGAAAAACATTGTAGCAGATACCCTATCCAGAGTAAACATTAAAGAGCAGACGTACGAAGGAGAAAAGGAAACTGTTATCAAAATATACCACGTAATTAAAAACAGGACTGATTTGGCCAACATTATGAAAGAAATGGAACGACAACAAGCACAAGATCCCAAATTAAGCAAAATTCTATCACGCTTAACAGACAAAGATGACCACATATCCCAATATTATTGCAAACACCAAGGGATACTTTTCATAAAACCACAAAATAAATTCATAACGTGGAAATTAGCAATACCTCAAGCCACAGAGAAGGACTTAATTCTCGATTACCATGAGAGATATGGGCACATGGGCGCACTAAAAGTGGTAAAAGCCTTACAAGAGCACGTATACATGAAGGATGCTAACAGAAAGGTAAGGAAATATATAAAGCAATGTCACATATGCCAACTAGTGAAGGTCAACAATAACAGAAAGGAGGGAACCATGATACCGATAACTACATCTTGTAAATTAGAGAAAGTTTTCGTTGACATATGCGGACCATTTCCGCGTAGTGGAGGCAGGCACCAATACAAATACCTCATCATTGTATTTGACCACTACACAAGGTTCACAAAGCTTTTCTCCATCAATCGTGCTACTACCCAAAAAATTTTGAAAATAATCCTAGAGCCATACATTAGAGAAGTGGGAGTGCCCAAATGCATCATTACTGATCATGGAACGCAGTTCAAGGGACGAAGATGGAAGGACACTTTACTAAATCATGGAATAAAAACGTACAAGACATCAGTGTACCATCCCAGCAGCAACCCTGCAGAGCGAGTCTTGAGAGAAGTGGGGAGAATTCTCCGTACATATTGTTATGAGCAACACGATGAATGGTCTAAATACATACCAGCAGCCGAAAATTTTATAAACTTATCGCACCACCAATTTATTGAAACAACACCATATACTGCAATGTTCCAAAGACCACCACCAAGAGAAATTACTTCCCTAATCCAATTTCCGAATGACGAAGGATATCAATTCGATGAAGTTCAATTTCACAATAAAATATTAGAAAAGAATGACAAAATCAGAGAAAAATATAAGCAAATGCAACCGAAACCCATACAATATCAGATTGGAGAGCAAATATTACTCAAAAACAGAGGATTACCAAGCACCATGGAAGGAACAGCCAAGAAGCTATTGTTACTGTACACAGGACCCTACATAGTAAGCAAAGACAACCAAAATAATACATATGAGATCGTAGACCCAAAAACACAAAGAATAAAGGGGACATTTAACCAAACCTCTATGAAAAAATATTATTAAAAACGTTAAAAACGAGAAAAAACCATCCTGAAACCAATTAATAAATAACTAGTGTTAAACAGTAAGAAAAATAAACAAAACCAATAATAATAAAAAGGTCATGTATACCATACCCACTAACAATATCGAATCACTAAGAGCTAGAGAGTGTGAATAAAAGAAAAAGAATATAATTTGAAACAATGTATTGTATAAACTAAATAATAATAATGTGAAGAATCCTACAAATGATATTTATTTTATAGTCACACTAAGACTACTTGTATAATTTTATAATGATTAACTGTAGACAAGTCTAGCAATCAAATGTGTATTTTACGGCGGAGCAATGGAGTCAAAAGTACCCCTCCGATCCGATTCAATATAATGATAGGGAAAAATGTTAGGGAATTAGATATCAAAGGGATAAGAACATTAAAATAAAATACGATGCGAAGATCAAGAAGAATATTGACACTCCAAAATAAAAAGAACCTATTGCTCTAAAATAACCAGTGAGTGAGAAGGTAAAATGAAATAATGATTGATAATTCCAATCAAAAAACTGAACGATATTTGTTGAAATAATCAATTTTTGTAATGGTACATATCTTCACCTAACCATAATGAAGAAGACATGACCAGATAGTTTATTTAGCCATTGACACTAGAGTAAAAAGGGATGAATTATAATAGAAGAATGGGTGAATCAGAATAATAAAACGATCAGACATATCAAGGGAGTCAGAACAGTACCTTATATTAATTCTTAGTAGTAAGAAACAAACAAGTCAAAATGGTAAACACTGAAATAAGACGATTTAACCCGAATAGCCCAATAGATGGTAAGTGAGAGAGTAGAACTAGCCCCAAAGGACCAAGAACAACCTGATGATGACAACTACAAATAGGATAGAAATAGCCATCGCACCAACACAAGTGTAAATAAGAAGAATAGTGACTAAAAGACAATTAACCTATAAGTATAGTGAAATAATCAGCCACAACACTAAGGAAATGACGGATAATGTAGGACAAAAGAAAATGAACTAAGAAAGAACACCAAACTTGTATTAAACCAAAGAAAATTGTATATCCTATTAATAATTGTAAGGACAGACAAACTAAAGATACTAATTATTAAGTACTTAAAATATAGAAGGGCACAGTAAACCCCAAACAGATAGAGTAAACTATGACAAATCACATTAGCACAATACTAACATATTTGTGATACAATAAACCAACATGAACTTGTTAATGTTATAATTAAACCTTGTAAAGTGAGAGGTAGATAGTTAGAGAAATAGTGAACATAGTAAAGTGAGAAAGAGAATTTAAAGTTAGGTAATACCCACTAGTAACACTTAAATTAAATATATAAAGTGCAAAGTGATAGTGTGAAAATCCCAAATTAAATAGAACCCTATTGATAGGGATTGACACCAAATAATCAGTGTTAAAACCATTAGTAAAGAGTTAAGAGTGATCGAAGACCATCAGTGAGTGGTAAAATAATAAGTGAAGGCTGATAATGGCTAGTCACAGAAAGGACTGTGACACTTAATAGCAATTATCCAGTGAACACAAGTGTATTAATAACCAAATGAAACAAAGTGTAACAGACTAGATAATAAGTAGATTTTAGATATAGTAGTACTTACTACTTGCCACATTTTAGTTTGCAAGTCTTAATATTAGGGAATAAGTTGTTAATTAGTATTGTTAATCATGTATTCAAGAACGAATGACTATCAGTGTGTTAATACACCAAGATATATGAGTTTATTCACAGAAATAAGAATCCAGTAATTAATTTAAAAGGATACATTAGAGAATATTTTTCATGACAAACTGATAATAATAAAAACAAGATATTAACGTTAGATAATAAACAGTTGTTGAAAAGTCAGTTATGGTTTAATATTATTTAGAGTTAGTCATAACAAAATACCATTGTATTAATAATTAATTCATGTTTATGTCTTTATTTTTTATGTCAAGTAATAATTATAATTTGTCAAAGAGTATGGGGAGATGAAGAGTATGAGTGAATAATATGTCTCAAATAATTATGTTTAAATGGATAAGAATTGTGTTTTAATGACTAAGGTTTATGTTCCAATAATTATGTTTAAATGATAAGAATTATGGCTATGAGAATAATTAAAACCATTAGATGTTATGCCATATGTTATAAGAAATAAGATTTAAAAAAACCATCAGACACCAGTAAACAAGAAACAAACCATACATTCAAACACAATGACACCAAAAATGAATTATCACAGTAGACAAGTTAATATAGGGAAACAATAAAATTATACGCAATTACAAGAACCGACTTAAACATTGAATAAATAAACAAAATCTTGTATTCAAACAATTATAACCCATTATAAATAGAAAAAATAATAAGAAAATTGTTTAAGATACAGATTGTACAGTTTAAAAATAACTACGATTACGAACTACGAATCTCTGTAGAGCTTTTGACTATAATGCAAGAGAATGAAGCTTTCTTATGTTTAGTGTAGGTGAGTGATGACGTTCAATTTAATCTTAGTGGGTCTGTAAATTAAAAAAAAAAACTGACGTTACTGGTATGAGTTGTCCCCCTCAACAACTACGTCAACGTGAGTCAGAGAGTCAGTGTGACATGCGGTTTCATCAATGGAAACCGGCCCTTATTTATTCGAGGACAATGACAGGAAACACGGTAACATCTCACAGGTATGCCGATATTATACAAACATCCGTCGCTCTTCAGATTATTCAATTTGGTGTTATGCCTTATCGTGTGAGAATTTTAATGAAAGCCGTTTACCGACTTTTCGGAAACCGCGTTATATTCAGGAGTGGATTTTTTACGTGACAAAATGTAAATTACATCATACCATAAGCGTGCCATTGCCACAGAAAACCTAAAACAACACGACATAAACCTTATCCCAATTTTTAATCGGTTAAAGTTCCTCTATTGTTTTAATGTATTTAAGGACAAAAAATATGAAAATTCAATTTGAAACTAAACAAAAATAAATGAAAATGAATAAGAAAATTTATTAGACATTTTTAAATTTACAGAAATATATAAATATTCAGACAAAATGAAACAGGAAGTAGAAATAATGGCAACAGACGCTTTCAAAAGGGACATTTAAATATTTTAAATTCATTTCTGTACACAAAACTGATAGAAAATTACCATTCTGGACATAATAAAAATTTGTTTTGAATACAATTTTTCAGCTTTAAGTTACAAATTTAATTTATTTTGTTTTAGTGCGAAAAGGCCAGGCAGTTTAGTAGAGAAAATGTTTTGTATAGGCCTAAATATTTTTTAAATAAAAATATTTTTACATGCTTTATTTAAGAACAAAATGTATAGTAAAATATCATTTATCCCCGATTTAATTTTGACTTTCCAACGTTGTTTTGAATTCAACTCTTTGACGTTATTGTTAAAGTAATGTTGCGTTTCAATAATAAGTTAATTGTTAAGAATATTAAAAAATCTTAATTGGTCGGAAATAATTAAAATATTAATGAACCATTGAATTTATAGACTCAGACTTGAGTTTTCTTTACTTTCCACTGAATATAATAAATTTCTTTCAACGTTACCTTAAGTAAACTTCAGAATATATAGATGATTATACTTGATTTGTTAAGCTGTTCTTATTAAATAAAGTTGTAGAGTAAGTGAATTAAATGATGATCAAAATGTTTGGCTATTTTCTTACTTCAAATACAAAACACTGGCTTCTAATTTTGACTTTCAGACACTGTATTGAAAATGTCAAAGAAGTAAAAGTTAATAAGATTGTAAATACAAATTACTGCAATTATTTATAGCTAATGTTAAATTCATTGAATCAAATTTGAACAAAATCTGTTTTATAGACGCTTTAATTGTTTAATTCGAGTGATTACTTTTTTGTTTGTTAATAATATAAGGATTGTTTATTAAGCAACTGGGAAGACAATAAAACAAAAATTGTTGAGCAAAATTATTACTACTTCCCAACAGAATTTAATTTAGCTTTATATATTTACTGCAAATGATTTGTATTACTTTTAGAAAACGGCGTATCTATAAGTAATGAAAGTAGCCATTGATACCATCAATATTTCAAGCAAACCTCTTTCCAAATAGCTGTATTTTGCTAAGAAAAATATCGGACAAAAGTCTCATGGGATGAGGTGGAAATTATCTGAATTTTAATTCGTGAAACATGTTATTGTAACTAAAAAGCTGCGCGCGTCTGCTTTCTTGATTTTGCCTATCTTCCTACTTTTTTGACCAAATAGTTAATTAATGGTGCATAATATGTTTCTCTACTTTCCAAGAGATCAATGAATTTCACGTCCCCCCCCCCCCCCGAAAACATTGTCTTTAACTTTTCCAGCGAATGGAATTTGTTTGCTTTTTTGACGAACTTTTTTGTACTTAACTGGCCTTTCCTTTCGAGTGTGTGTCATAAAGGATCCATGTTTCGACAACAGTTGTAACATGACATATTAATTCCTTTAGACTTTAGAACTCTGAACAGTTTTGAAGGTTAGGATTCTAGGTCAACTTTAACTTATACAAATATTATTATACAAATAGTAATTTCAACTTTTGAGCTTGACACCACTGGACTTGTCTATAATCTTAAGTAGGCATATAATCTCTCTTACGTGCTTTTACTATACAGTTTGTAAAAGTTTGTATTTAGCAGTTTAAACAAATTGTGACCTTGCTTAAATTCAACAGTTTAATTTTTATTGAAATTGAAGGTGTAGGAGTTTCTTTAAAGTTTACTGTTATTCTGCTATGATTTAATTTGTCTTTACCTATTTTTCTTGGAAATATTTATCACTGTTCCGTATTAACTTTTTTCCCTGTTTATAAAAACAGTTGTCTATTTTGAAAAAGAACGATCAGGAAACAAGTAGGTTTACCTGAAAACGGAACATTTGTTTTAAGTTTAGACTTCGTCAACCGCAACGATTGTTTTGTACTAAGGCCATAAGATTTATGTAATCAGTTATTCATTGTGATTGTCAGAGTATCTCAGAATTACCTGAATTTAGCGTCCGGATTGCCAGTAATGGTGTGCTTTTTGAATTTAAAATTAACTGTAGGCATTTTATTATAATTATTTTAGTATGAAAAAATAATTAATTAATTAATATATACATAAATTATATGCAGATCTATATAGATTAATGAAAAAATAATTGATTAATGGAGATTCTATTTTATTCTAAATGTCAACAGTGAAGCGCAGAGATTCTGAGAGAGCATCCATTGTACTATGACACCATTGTTGACGGTTTCTTATAACAATAGTAACAAAACACGTGCAGTTTCAACAATAGTAGTATAAGTAATCGCTTCGGTTATAATTACGAAAAACAATGCGCTGAATACGTTGTCTCAATAATGGAAATACGAATACAATGACGATTTCAAACAAAGATCAACAATCGGGTAAACGCAATACGTACATTTGGCAATGAATAAAATATATACAAGCGGGAGGGCAACGGTACGGATATTGCTTCTGTAATTGAAATGTATAATATTTATACCGGTCAGCTGATAAAAATGAATACTACCGACCGGCCGAGAGACCCGCGATTTTCTATTTTACGAGATGAATTTTATTTTCTGCGCCAGGTGATTTATAGATTATTACACTATATAACAGTATGAACAAAACAAAACAAATCTTTGGAATATTTAATACTTTAAATTGTGTACGAGGGTCAGTTGAGAAGTTCGCGGAGCGACATCTATAGCCCAGTGGTAGAATTAAAATCTTTCGTGTGCTGCAAGACGTAGCCTATATTTCGCTTGAACACCTGTTAATTTCCAAATATATCTGTCAGTTAATTCACATTTTACCAGCCGTTTGAAATTTTCCTGTCACGTGTGTTTTAAAATGCACAAAATTAAACATCGTATTGTGATGAATTCTCTGTTAAAAACGTTTTAGCGCCAATAGAAAATCAAAACTAAATTGTAGATCTGTTGGGAGATGTAAAGGTGTTGGTCTTCAGAAACAACGGTAAGTGGGACACACTCGAGTTGAAACGTGGTCGTACAAGCACTGAAGGCGTCCCAGCAGTGGACATCCAAAAAGTGCAACAAAAAATTACATTATTGAAAAAATTTCATAGGATGTTGCAAGACCGCAGATTGAGGAGTGGATGACGATGAAATCACAGCATCTCATATGAGCGTGTGCATCATACTTTAACGCAAAAACTTGGTGTGAAAAAGCGTTGTGCAAGATGGCTGCTGCATCTGGAATTGTTGCATTTTTGGGGCGTCCATTGCTGGGGGGGGGGGATCATTTTCAATGCTCATACGACCACGTTCAAACTCAAGTGCCTACTTACAAACCGTTGGTTTTGAAGTCGCAGCATCTCCTGACATATTCACAATTTCGTTTTGAATTACCGTTGGCGCTAAATAATTTTTAACAAAGAATTACACCTTGATGTTTAATTTTGTCCGTTTTTCAAAACACGCATGACACGTAAATTTTAAACAGCTTCTAAACAATTAATAATAATAGGTAGATTTGGAAATTAACAGGAGTTCACATAAAATACAAATCTTGTAGCACACGAAAAATTTTAGTGTTACCGCTAAGCTACAGATGTCGCACCGCGAACTTTTCAGCTGACTCTCGTATACTCTTCACTCAGTTCTGTGAGATGGTGATCTGGATGCTACTACGTAAGGCTTACGTTAGTAAACATTATATGTTTATCACATTGTTGTCTTTGATTATTTATGGACAGTAAAGCACAAATAGTAAGTAATTCTGGTTGCTGTTACTTATGAAAGAATCGTTTTGTCTACACTAACATACTGTACACTTGTAAGTCAATAAATATCTAAACTCCTAAGTCTTAAAATTTAAATTCGAGACTTAGTAGACCAGTGGATGTAGCGCTTGGCTGCTAAGCATTAGATTTCCGGTAACATCTCAATTATCAAGATGCATTTTTCAGCTTTCAGGTCAATTTATCTTAAAATTAATAACAGGTGGTTATAATATACACGGTTTTTTACGGTGCAAATTCTGTGTCTTGTACGTCGTCTCCAATTGGATAAAACCAGTTTATTTTAACGACAAACTTGGACAAAACTATGTGTTAGGTAATTTAATACAATAAATTATAGCTTGTAAAAATCGAAAATGAAAACTGAAATTATATCTGTCTACAAGAAAGGAAATTTTATAGGAAAGTAGTCATTAGCAAAGTAATGATAGAACATATTTTTTCAGTGTGTGCAGGATTTTTTTTCGCTATAAATACCTTGAAGGAAACTTCGAACGAGGTTTTTACCGTATACTGGTCCGGATAATCTTGAATTTTTACTGGTTGTACAATTGCGAATTCTTGATTATACCAGGCGGCCACGATAAGAGAATTGAGGCTGGATCATCAGGGCTTAGATGGTAAACTTCAGAATCTTAAAAAGACTGTTATACTAAAATAATTATTTACTGCCAATTTAGCAGAAACATTCAATTGACGTACAGTGTACTGAAACTGTATGAGGCAAGATTAAGTTCAAAAGTTACAGCATGCGCTGCACCCGTAGCATCGACAACTAAAAATATTAAAAAAATAACAAATTCAGCTACGAAAGTTTGAACAAATAGAAGCTTGCTTACGACAAAAGTCACGTTTTGAACAAAATCGTGGGGGATTCGAATCGTACGGACAACGCTATCACGACGAAATATCTGTAGGCCTACTCTGTAGAGTTTTTTCCGACTCACAGAGATAGACTATAGCAGCATGACGAAAAAATATAATTAATTAAGAAAAATGTGGCTCGTTTGTAACACAACGTTTTGTACATGGATCCAGCTCTAAATTTTCTATGTAACAATTCTTGCTAAGAAGGAAATATGTTGTATGTACCATGTTAAATACACTAAATTAAGAATAAGAGTTACTTTATTAAAGTAGAATCTGCAATATGGCTGGATGCATTAACAGTATTCCTCAATGTCGATAGCAGTCTGAATGGCAGCATCCTGTGTTGGATTCTGACAGTAGGCCTGTATGTGAATATTTTTGTTCTTTTAACAGTAGATAAACCTATCTGAAATAAAATCATTTGTAAGCAGTCATATCAACTAGAATTATTTAATTATAACACTAAAGGTAAAAGTAATGAAAACAACTACAATTTAGTAAACTAAAAATTGTAATAATAATTTAATAAATCAAAAATGGTAATAATACTATAATAATGATTATGATGCTGAGAAAAAGAAAACTTTGTAAACGTAAAATAGGACAGGGAATTTACTAAAAGTGGGCTCAGAAACATTTAGTCTGAAACTGACTGTACTGTACTTGAAGGGGCCGGAATATACAAAATGAGAGGGCTAAAGAAACGGTAGGCTGAAACGAAATTTGCAGCCTTTTAATTAATATTGTCATGGAAAGATGCTCAGAAGACGCCTCATGCCGGGGGCTCAAGTGTTATTTGGCGTAAAGCGTTGTGTGGCAAATTAGCGTCAAGTCTCTCGGTTAACGTCAGCCAGCCTACTTTTGCTTACAAACGTATGCCCGCGAGGAACGTAACAAAATTTAAATTCAAATATTAAATGCTGACAACATTTTTTTAAAAGTTTACATTTGTTTTTCCTCTTCGTTTGTCTGAAAAAAACGTAATTTTCTGTTTTGTCAATGAAAGCTCTCATTTTGCAGAGTGTAATTTTAGAAAACACCTTTCAGAGAAATGAATGAAGAAGGTAAAAGTTGTCTGTTATATTTTGGCGATTTGTAAATTTGGCAGATGTTCTGACTTGTTCATACCTCTTTGCCTGTCGCAGTATGCTTCTGTTATTAGGAGAATCGGAACCATGCATATCATGTCATGTAAGAATCACAGGAGTATCACAAGTCAACCAAAGAATGGGTTGAGAAAATGTTTTAAGTGAGCAGTAAACTCCTAAGAAAGGTTAGGATGTAATAAAAGGCAAATACAATTTACAAATTTGAATTGTAAAAAGAAGATAGAATTAGAGGAATTAAGTATTTAACATCTGTAACAAGCTATAAACGGAAGTTAAGAGCTTGTAGAGTTCAGGGATTTAAAAAAAATGTAAAATACAATTTTTTTATATTATTTGATTGATAATAGAGCCGCAGCTTAATTAATCAAGGGGCATGGAGATTGGCTAAAATAAAGGTCTACAGGTAACAGGTATCGGTTTCCGCAGAAATGTAAAGTCACGGATTATTTTTCCTAATAAGAGACTAGATTTTACATAGTTTTTATTGACAATCTCTGGCAATTGTTTCAGTTTATTATTCTATGCTTAGGCCGGCCACACACGTAACGGTATACATGACAGGTAAACCTGTACAGGTCACCTGCGCAGGCAAACCGGAGCGTGTGTGCCAGTCGCTGCAGGCGAAAGTGCACAGGCGAAGCGACCTGCGCCGGTCACCTGACAGGAACGGAGATTGGTATCTTGTACCTGCGCAGTCGTCAGTTATACCCTAGACCTGAGCGTGTGTGTGAGTACGTCTGGTCGCCTGCGCAGTAGTTTTGTTTAGTTCGGGCTTCTTCCGTGAAGAGAGTGTCTTTTGTCTTTGTGTTTTGTAGTTAGCGGACTTATCTTGTGGCTACTGGTGCTAGTGATGTCGAGTCGTAAACGCAACCAAGTAATTGAAGACTTTATCGAGTTGTATAAACTCGAGCCGTGCCTGTGGCAAGTAAAAAGTAAAGAGTATCACGATCGCGATAAGAGAAATGCAGCTTATGCGAAACTTGTGCTCAAGTTGAAAGAACTGGAACCCGATGCAACAAAGAAATCTGTGGTTAGAAAGATTAATAGTTTACGAAGCAATGTGCGTAAAGAGAAAAAAAAACGGGAGATGTCAATGAAGTCTGGTGCATCAGCCGACGATGTGTACGTATCTAAATTGTGGTACTTAAATTTGTTCGATTTTCTTGGTGATCAAGACATTCCCAGTGCATCTGTGTCGAATTTAGAGGAAGAAGATGGGAGCGAGATTGAGGAAGTAAGTACCAGACAGATCAATTATCTAGTTAAACAATTTATTTGAACTACACTTTAATTTGCAAGTTAAATATTAAATTAGATGTTAATTAAATGTTGAATGTTAGAATAAAACAAAACAAGTTTTATGACAAAATTGATATGTATTAATGTATTGTTTGTGCATGGGTTGGTGAATGTCATTGACTCAACTAAGCTAAAAATATATATTC
This sequence comes from Magicicada septendecula, assembly GCA_034769895.1. Lineage (NCBI taxonomy): Eukaryota > Metazoa > Arthropoda > Insecta > Hemiptera > Cicadidae > Magicicada > Magicicada septendecula. The sequence goes on along the minus strand of CM068370.1, from coordinate 238,468,625 downwards.
ACTTCATAATGATTCACTTAGTCTTTATCTTGAATTTTTGTTTCGAAGAACACGTTTGTATTGCCATGAAAGTTTGCCTTCATTGACGAAGTAGGTAGCAAACTCCTCTCTGAGATTTTTGGCGGCCACATTTACATTCCCTAAGCTCGTTCGTTGTAATGCAATCATATTCGATTCATTGGCATCTAACCCAGCATTAATAGTAGCGTCATCGTCATTCTCTTGATACGTACTGTTTGGTGGAGCGTAAATGGTAGGATGTGTTTGCATCAAGAAATTATGCAATGCACATGTTGCCATTACTACCTTTACTATGTTCTCTGGCTCCAGATTGATTTGAGTATGGAATATGCGAAATCTGGAAGCTAGTATTCCAAACGCATTCTCGACAACGTGCCTTGCCCTTGAAACTCGGTAGTTGTAGATTTCTCTTACAGCTGAATCTAGTTGTGCTTGTCTGAAAGGTTTCATCATGTTAATTGACAGGGGAAATGCGTCATCTACCACAAACACGTAAGGCACCTCTTTGAAATGTTCAGTAACATTGCATGGTTTTGGGATCTTAAGTTCATCACTCTGTAACTTTTCATAAAACTTAGTTCTTTGAAGGACACCTCCGTCAGAAACACGCCCATTGGTCCCAAAATCCACTAAAAGGAACCGATATTTAGCATCCACTATTGCTAAAAGTACCATACTGTGTCTGCCTTTATAGTTGTAGTAATATGATCCGGAATCCGCTGGAGGAACTATGTCTATATGTTTGCCGTCCATGGCACCGAGGCAGTGGGGAAAATTCCATCTCTCTTCAAACTGTTCAGCAATCACTTCCCATTTCTCAGTGGTGTTAGGAAACTGGAACAAAATAAAATTCATAACAACTTTTCTCAACGTGAGTAAACAATGTTTAAATTAGGGGTTTAAAAATCAAGGATAAACCATTAAATCAACAATTTCCAAACCAATGTAAAAAAGAGTATTTGGTTTTGTAAAAATTGGATGGGTACACCTAGTACATAATTTTTTTTTTTTCAGGAGGACGTTGGTGAAGCAGCTACAACACCGAGCAGAGAAACATCAATCAATAGCGAGGTCCCTTCGCCTGTGGTCCCAATACCCAACTCAGATACACGTGCGGTAAGCCTACCTCCTTATTCCCGACCTAATTCGGCCAAAAAAAAGAAAGTTGAAGACTTGACAACTGGTGTCTTAGTCTCTGTCAGAGACCACTTTCAGAAACCATCACGCCAAGACGACAGATATGATATACTGGGCAAATCCATTGCAATGCGAATTAGGGCATTAGAGAAACGCCAGGCTTTGATCGTAGAAAAAAGAATCAACGACATCCTTTTTGAGGCTGAAATGAGTACGTTTGACGTACCTAATACTGGCACGTACTACTACGAATCTTTGACCAACACCCCTGGGTCAAGTAGGAGCACAACGAGTCCTGTAGCAGCTGTATCTTATGGCCAATATCCACAACAAACTTCAACAGCTGAAATTGTTAGCAATGACGTGATTCCACATCATCAATCAGTGGCAGATTACTTTGCTAATTATGAAAAAAATCAATAGTCTGTTTTGTTTCCTTATTTATATTCAATGTCACTACTAAACATTTCTGTTTTACCAAACAGTTCTTTTTTATGTTCTACCCACTATCAAATATCATGTCTCTGTACTCAGTTAAACATTCCCTTTAAAAACTGTAAACTGTAACGTTGCTATGAAATAAAGTATAAATGTTTAATAACATGTGTATATTTCAATTGTAACCTACCTTGACATTTACAACATCAATAAAACATTCTGTGCAATATTGCTTGACGTACCTGTAAGACGTTTTTCAGCACTTTATAGATGGCTTCACACGTCTCTGGAATTATTTTGCCTAGAGCTTGTGGTGATATCAACGTAGAATACTTGAGACACTCGTACGATCGGCCCGTTGCAAGGAACCTCAAAGTCGCAGTTAATCTCTCATGGGGAGAAATCGATTTCCTCATAACCGTGTCTTTCTTTTCAATTAATGGAGTCACGAGTAACAACAGCTGTTTATAGGCGTCTTCATCCATCCGCAAATAATTACGGAAGTCTGAAGGCTCACCAACCAAGTCTTTCAATAATCTTGTATGAGTGTATTCATTTCTTTTAGTAAGCCACTTTTTACTCCACATTTTACGTTTACACTTCTTCTTGTTTAAAACCACACACAATCCGACTAAAGCTATCATATCATCTTCATCTTGGCTCGCCATCTCTCAACTGAGCTAAACGTACGGTATACCGTTACGTGTGTGGACTCTAGTTTGCACAGGTATACATGACAGGTAAACCTGCGCAGGTTTACCTGTCATGTATACCGTTACGTGTGTGGCCGGCCTTAGAGGGTCACAAGAATAGCACACTTTGTGAATAGCCTAACTAGATGAAACAAGTGTCAATAAAAATTGTATAAAATCCCATCCGGAACCTCAATTACTACTGTTAATTTTTCAACTTAAGGTCGACTCAACCTGTGTAGTTAGTACTTTGGTAAAAATCTGGTTTAACAATGAGCGGTTGACGTACATTTCTGACTACTCTACCTTTCATGTGCGCTCTGTACCTCAAACCGGTAGCCTATCCTGCCGGTATGCTGTTTTGATTGTACAAGATAGAGTCTACTGTTGTTATTTTTATTTGATACGCGCGGGCGTGTGTGTGTGTGTGTGTGTGTGTGTGTGTGTGTGTGGTGAGTGTTTGTTTTTGCATATGGTAGACACTGTCTAAATCTGTTACTTATTTTTAGAACCCCTTAAAAACACTAACAACTCAGTTTGTATAGGTTACACAATTGACGTAAATGGGTATAGCAGTTGACACAAACGTAAACTTTCTTCTTTCTCCTCTGAGTACCAAACGTTGTGACCACTACTTACAGTATTGTTAAAGAGTTTATGATATTCCATCAGTCATCTCTGTCGGCAGCTGTCCTCATGACTTCAAGTCCACGAGGTCTGAACTGGAACTATGAATCGACTTGCATCTTATTGATGTTTTTACATTCAAATTCTCTTGGATCGTTATGTCTCAATATCACCTCGTCGAATGACGTGCCTCACAAACCTTTAATATCCTCTGGTTTAAAAGTGATACTGAGCTTACGAAAGAGATAGGCTATGCTTAACGATAACAGATAATATGTTCTCTCTTTATCGTTAATATGGAATTCTCTTAACACCGAAACATTTTTTCTGAGCATGGTCCACGGAGTCTGAAAATCCTGCGGTATTAGTTGCGGGGTTTTGTTTCAAAAGTTGCGATGTTTTACGGCCAGTTGCACTGTGGATCAGAGTTCGAAATCCGTAAGTTGCCATCTGAAAGATTAGGGTTTGAACAAAACTTTATCTTGTGTAAGGGTAATATAACGCTAATGTGAGGTAAGAGTACGCACCGTGGGAAATTTTGTACTGCATTCACCAAGTTGAATACCACCACTACATACAATCCAGAAGTGTTACTGTGGATTTTGTGTACACGAAGTTATAGCGTCTGTAGTGAAATCGTCTTTATACACTCAGGTAAGTTTAATTGTTTGCTAATTTGATGTAATATTGTTGATATTTTTAATCGTGTTTGTAAATTCATAGCTTATCTTCTAGATAAAACCATTGTATCATATTATTCAGTCCAGTTTTACGTTCATTTAGTCTAGTTCTATTTAGTGTTGAGCTTGTGTAGAGAGCAGCACTAGACGGTTAATGCGTAAGTGAGTAGTGGGGCAAGAGTACGAACCCCACAGTGGTTCCATCACGGTATAAAACATGCTTGTTTTTACGGGTATGTACTTTCTTAAAAGTAATGCTTGTACACGTAATTGGGCATCTGATTGGACACTAGTTAGTCATTAGAAGTAAAACGTAACAAGTAGAAATTACATAAATCAAGGAATTATTTTTCACAGATTTTTGTTTCAGAACTTATCACAGGAAAACGACCAGGAAAGTACGCACTGGCATCATGTTGAACACAGCGAAACGGAAACTGGCACAGGGTTATTCTAAGCCTCAACAAATTGCATTAGAATCGGGTATAAGTCAAGGTGATCTACGGAAACGCTTGAAAATCGTAAAGATATTTTTATTCTCTGATAGTCAGCTAACTAAGACACACTTCCTGAAGAAGTATCCCTTGTTTCCTTACAGTTAAGCTGACACTTGTTTTCAATGTTAAAGGATTCGGGACGAACAAGTTGAGGACGATTAAGTCAACCTTCAGTCAACAGCAGGAAGAAACTTTCGTAGTCCATATTAAAGAGTTGGATACCAGCTTCAATTGTCTCACCTTCATGGATCTTCGAAGACCTGCTTTCCATTATATAGGAAGAGAGATAGAGATCAACATCCAACAGCATAGGTTTGATCGAGAGAATCTATTAGTCGGTAAAGACTGGTGTCTAGAGATCATGAAGAAACATAATTTATCATTAGAAAGCATTTAGAATTTTAATAGAGAATTGGAGAAAAACGTGCTTTGAAAAGTAACAGCAAATATTCTAAAGACGTAAAGAAAAATGTAAAAAAGGGAACCGTTCTCAGTATTATTCATAATCATAGGCAACCTTACTTATTAAGCTGATTATGCAAACAAGCTACAAATTAGTTAATAACGCAAAGAATGGAATGAAATGAAAAAATTCTGAAAAAATAGGAAAGTAAAATTAACGTTACGAGCTCACGATATCTCACGTAAGTATGTGAGAGAGTGAGAGCTCGAGCTTTGCTAGAAATAAAATATGCAGAGACAGTGATCAGATAAAAGGTTAGAAATAAACGGACAAATAACGTTAAAGTGAGTGGGAGTGGTTTGCAGACACGGAGTGAGACAGTTGTAGAGTGTGACAGAGTGAAGAGTGGAAGCCAACAGACGTCTCGCAAAAAAAGTAATACGTAAAATTATTAGGTTGATTTACATAATTCGAAATTGAGAGAAAATGACTAAACCTGAATATAATGAGATTTATTTTAAATTGGATTTTCAGCCTTCGTCTGTCAGCGTCGGAAACAAAAACTTTTCCTTAAAGCAAAAATATATTAGTTGAAAAAAATTATATATATAAAGTGACAGCAATTTATTCCTCTTCAAAAGTTTTTGTTTCAGATATTTTTGTTTGACTGAGAAACAAGGCAGTTTTTAACGGTGTTTTGTTTAAATTTCCGTGCCGAGTTATATTCAGTGAATAATAGCCAGTGCGTGCAATTGATTTTTTTACTTTATAAATTTAAATAAGTTTGATTAAATGAAGTTGAACAATAGAGTAGCATAGATATATTATTTATAATTAGTATATATAATTAGGTTAAAAATTTGTAATTCGCTCTCCGGAAGAAAACTTTTCCAGGGTAATAATCGCATTTGTTTCGATGTTTTTATATAATTACGGCGTCTAATTGTATACGTGATTTATTACATGAATGATTTCACACTAATGTATGATTTATAAAAATCATAATCCTTGAATGTTTACAAATTTGAAAATTGAATTTTGGTTTAATGACGTGTTAAGAATTTAGCATTTTTGTAGCTTTCACACGAACAGCCCACAAACACCGTTTTGCGTACATGAGTTCGGCATTTCATCAGTTGAATCAGTAAAGTGAAATAGGTCGGGTTTTTATCAGTTTGTGTAACATTGCTATTTAGCTAAATTGAATAAAAAAGTGCGTTTACTATGCCTTGTGAATCTGCACAGGATGAGGTCGCAGAGAAACAAGTGGGCACATCCTGTTAATGCACCTTACAGAGTGGATTACCAGCAAAGAAATTGTGATGAGAAATTCTTCAACTTCTTGAAAATATCAATATCAACCTTGGACAAGATTTTTCAGAAGATTCATGTAGACTCTTCATTTGCGATGATTGTTTGTTATGTAGCAGAATACTAGACAAAGTATTTCTGCTTGATTGCAAATAGTTGTCTTTGTTTTTCCTTTCGCACTGTGTACGCCAATCTAATATCCTTCCAAACATCTACTGTCAATTTTAGTCAATTTTACAGCAGTACACCTTCTGTCAATAGGTCCAGCCTTAAGTCAATTTTAATTTTTTTATTCGACTATGTAATTGGGCAGAATTGTGTTTAAATGGTATGTTTTTTTGTTTCCTCTAAACCCTTTTGGTTCTTCTGGTTATAAAATTCTGTTTTTTTTTTTTAATTTGGTATGCGTTCGTCTTCCAGTCTTCCGCCCTTCTTAGGTCTTCTTGTTTAAAATGTAAATTTGGTAAATTTGAAGGCTTTCCGTAATTGCTTTATTTTTAAATATATCCTTGACTGTTACCCCCAGAACCGACCGTAGAAACTTCAGCCGAATGAGCTCTACTATGAGTCAAGGTGGCAGACCTACAAGTTATTGTTACGACGGTCTACTGATCGTCGTATGGTACAGTGGAAAACAAAATACAAGACACCAATTAAATCACTAATCACCAGCTTTAATTATCACAATTACACAGTTTGTAATTAACTCGTACAATATTTCCAGTTAGATTTGTCCACACGCAATAATAATGTCTGCTAATATAAAACACAATTGTTAACACAATACTACTTCACTTCGACAAACACTCAATCCGCACTAGCAAAAATCGCTCACGTAACTGAACTGACAACCCGACTGCTATGGCTTTATATACGCCGCGCTGAGGTCCAGTACAGCTTTCCCTCCTTAACTGTACGCCGACGGCTTAATACGTATCTCAAGTGTTCCTGGAACTCACTAGAATCACCTACCTGAATGACGCAACAGCTGCCACACAGGACAGGAGGAGTGGAGAATGTTCTGAATTGTTCGGTAGGCTTCTCGTAACATTAACTATCTCTAGGCAGAGTTCGTCCCGCGCGCGGCAAGAGAGTTAGTTACTGCCAGTGAATGAAAGAATCTGGATTTCTTTGGATATGACACGAACAGGCAAGGGTTTAGTAAATTTTCCGAAGTTTGATTTTTGTAACACACACACACACACACACACACACACACACACACACACACACACACACACACACACACACACACACACACACACACACACACACACACACACACACACACACACACACACACACACACACACACACACACACACACACACACACACACACACACACACACACACACACACACACACACACACACACACACACACACACACACACACACACACACACACACACACACACACACTTCATGTAAACACATAGTTATCCTCATACTAAAATAATTCCCTTGGCCTATATATTTTTTATTTGTACACGCATACCCGACTTTAAGGTGAACACATTTTAATAAAATTACAAGTCTCTCAGTTTCTTGACGAAGATGAGAAAATTACTTACGTTTTTTGTCAACAAAAGCGCTTAGTAAATTTTCCACACACACGTTTAATATGTTGTTAAATTTTGCGCTGCCTAGGGCTCTCGTTTGTAAGCTACGCAAGGGGCTGACATAAACTTACAGACTTAACACTCAGCTGACGCTAATTTGCTACACAACGCTTGACGCTAAATAATACTTCAACATCTGGCAACTAACGTCTCCAGAGACATTTGTCTTGTATATTATATAAAAATATTTATTTACAAAATTTTAAAACATCATTACACAATTACTTGGATTAAAATGCCTGTTAAGTTATGGTTAGTAATTATGTTTGTCCTGACAAGGGATAGCAAATATTTTTATGTAGAAAAATGGGAAATAATCCGGTGGTAAGTTGTAAGGTTCAAATAAATTTGCAGACTGCTATTTAACGATATGTAAAAACGGGGATTCCAGTAAAGAAATTATTTATAATTAGAAGATTATCTGTAAATAGACCAGCAACAGAAATAACAAAGAGAATAAAAAACAAATCGTTTTGGAGATACTAAAAATAGCCTAATAGTGTCAAAAAATTAGGGCCCCTTTCGCACTGACCACTGATCCGTTAGAAACGTTAACAATTAAGACAGACAGTTAGTATAAGAATCTAAGCCTTCGAATTATGGGATTATAAGTGTGCATACTATAACTGGGCTACGTCACCTTGTTAAAGAAGCATGAAATCAAATTACAATCAGTTAAGAGATGTTTAGAGATGACTGACGCGGGCAGCTGGAAGAAGCAGGAGAAACGAATTAGGAATATAGAAATATGACCATCATAGAAATCTGTTTCATTAGGAATCAGTCGTGGGGATCACTACAGTATTTTGGTCACTTGATGGTACTAGACAAAAGAAAGTCGAAGCTCATCATTGAAGCGCGCCCATAATGAGGAAGGGAGGAGGAAGACCTATTGAAAAGATGAAGGAAAAGAAGTCAAACGCTTATATTCGATGATAAAAAGGAGAATGGAGTTGATGAACTGGGTAAAGGATCCTGGTTGACGCTTGACGCAAAGTGGGGTAAAAAATGAGAAGAAAAAAAAGAAGAAGAAGAAAGAGACGACGATAACGAAGCGATACAGTTAGCTCGGAGTAGAGAGCTCTAGAAGGAACAAATATGTAAGCTACTAAACAGTTTCTTAAGAAAATCGGCAGTCCAAGGTCAACCAGCGCTCATCAAGCTGATTCCTTACCACGCCTTCGCTGCTGATATTCACGGCTGTTTTATTTTGTTTATTTCTTTTCCCCGTATTTACTACTTTGATTTATACCTGATACCTTTGAAAATACCTGACTACAAAAATAAATTACTTGTAACTATAGAAAGAAAACATGTAAATTTGATATAAGCGTTCACAAACAGTAGTAAAATAAAAAGAAACATACTATGTAGACAACAGTGCAGAAATTGTTATTGAAAGTCAATTCAAACAATTCAACTGACAGTCAAACACGCAGCCAAATTAAATTCTAACATTCTACCACGTATGTTCCTACTGTATAAAAAGATATTGGATATTATTAATCTTTAGTATTTAATGGAGCTTCAGAAGAAACTATAGATTAATATTATTTTTCCTAACATACCTAAGTAAATGAAAAAGTAATTAAGTTTTTACTTATTATTTAAAAAAATAATATATGCTTTTTAGTTGTAAACGTAAAATGATATTGATTATTTATTAACAATAATTGTAAATTACTGACCTCTTCAGTTTTAAACGCATTTTTTCATGACTTAAGTCTAGTCCATCTCTGTTACCACCATGTTCTTGCATATTAATGACAATACAGTAGGCCTATTGTCGCGGAGACATTTCACAAAATCTTTCTGTTACAGATACTCAGCGTAACGCCCACACGCACATACTACATCCAGCTTTCAATGGTTACATGGCTGAATGCGTTTTGTAAAAGTCCTCTTACTTACTCCAATCATTCCACTTAGAGTCATGTCCTCCGATAAACGTACTTTTGTGTTCAATTAATTTTTTAATTTTTCACAAGTCGAATATTTCCCGCGATCATAAAACTCATGTACATCGTATACCGCACAACAATCATCTAAATAGGTAATGAACTATTGTGAGGACAAATTTTTATTTCTGTGAGGATAAAAACGACAAAAACCTATTACTGCAGGGGTTTCAGTGTCATTAGTCAAGTCTAAGATTAGGTGTTTATTTTCTTCAAACGTTATCCGCTGAACAAAATAAATTACCAGAAACAAACACAAACTAAAAGGAACAAAAAATATACTAGAACACAAAATTACACTTTTCGATGCACAATACTTAGATTTATGCACAATACAGTCATGCGCATTGTCTTGGCTGGATCGGAACGATATGTGCAGTTCATATACCACAAGTCTGTAAATTGCCGGCTTAGCGGCGTAAGCGATGTGAGAAATGGGAGACTATGTTCTTGACCTTGGAGCGCCATTGAATTCGGTGCGAGAATAACAGTAGCCGTATCTTACAGTACAACTAAAATAATTAGACATGAAATGGGTGTCTGGTTGCGCTGTGTCAGAAGAAATCATTGCTCATTCGTAGCTTTGACGCGTTGTTTTTGGACCAGTTATTTGTGTTCAGAACAACTACATCGTTGGTGTATCACGTGGTTGCGTGTCATAGTCGGTCACCACACACCCAATCTTCGTGCACTGCCTCTCCTGCACCCACTACGAACTGTGCGAACCGTTTCATATCTTACTATTTCAACTGTTCAACCGTACATGAGCACAAACAGTTTGAGACGTAGTGCAATCCAACAGATTTTCGACGTGTTCAAGTCCTGTTGTAGCAGATACGAAATGAAATAATGATATGTATCTACAAAAGTATTTTCTTAAGTATTTACAATACTCTAGCTATGTGTACCATTCCGCTGCGACACACACATATTGTTTATACAATTACACGCAGTGCTGTGCTGACTGGATGTCAAACGTGTTACAGTGCTGTGACAATTTGCAATTTGTGTATCGCACGTTGCCCAGCATAGCGTGCAAAACAATGTTATAAACTGCTACTCCCCTTGTTATATTCGAGTCCACACGTGTCTATACACTTTACCGCTTTTGTTATACAGAATACAGTGACGGTATACAGCTTTTGTTATACAGTGAGGGTATGCAGCTTTTGTTATACAGTGAGGGTAGTACTTCCACGATATTTACTCCAGGAGGAAACTATTGAAATACCAATAGTTATTGTCCTGGGCCGCAACACCTAACAACTTTAGTTGGATTCCTTCATGGTTTTCAGGATTAGGCAAAGGGCGAAGGCAATGCAAAGAGTGGTTCGACCACACGTAGACATTCAAGTTTTATATTTTTGGATTTTTTTTACGTTAACAACGATGGAATATTTGAGTCTAACTTTAAAATACTGGCATCAGCCATGACTGATTTAGTTTTCTAAGTAAGTAACGTTTGCCGTTCTCACAGTTTTGATGCTCACTGAAGTGACAGATTACTGTTATAACAATTAAAAGAAACCTTCCTAGTTACATTGAAGAATTTTTCACAGATCACTCACAGAAGTCATGGTATCACATCGTTGACATCGTACTCCAAGTTTCATAGATGGTAACACTTGTCAATTTCATACATACACGTATGTTGTTAAACAAGGCTTAACTTTTCTTCTCCAAATTCTACATGATTTTTATACTATTAAAACATGTTCCGAAGGTTCTTGTTATAATCGGAAAAATTTATGCATCTTTGTATATACATATTTAGTCAGTTTTACACAGCTATTACTTCAATGAATCGTTAAAGAACATCTACTGTGTGCGTGTGTGTACACATTTAAACTGGGTACAAATAATTTGTGGACAACAAACGAAATCAACAGATCAGACAGACAAGACAAACAAAGGATAGAGGTAGATCAAAGAGTAGAGAGAGAGAGAGAGAGAGAGAGAGAGAGAGAGAGAGAGAGAGAGAGAGAGAGAGAGAGAGAGAGAGAGAGAGAGAGAGAGAGAGAGAGAGAGAGTGAAAACGATGGAAGGAGTCCAAGATGGAAAGATGGAAGGAAGAGAGGTAGAATTAAAATGGAATTAGTTGCAAGTCAGAAAGAGCATGAGATGAAGGGTGAAAGAAGCTAGTGGCGAGGGAGTGAACGGGATAAAAAAGAGAGAGAGTGTGTGTGTGAGAGAGAGAGAGAGACGGGAATACGGATAGGCAGACAGAGAAATAGTACCATCGTACTTTACAAACTTGCAATTTAGACTCGTGCGCTATCAAAACACAATAATACTCCAAGCGCTTTGCTACATCTATGAATAAGGTCGGTTAAGGCCATTAAGACCATTAATAAATCAGAAAAATAATAACTGTATACTGAAAATTCATATAGCAGCGGCAAATTGTTGATAATTTTAAGGGAGTAGTAATGTTGTGTGAGCTCAGTTATACTGTCATTCAAAGCAAAAGTTTTACGAACATAGTGACTTTCTAAACAGTAGGATGTAATGGATCTGCCGTTATTATTTCCGAAAAGAGTAATTTGGAAAAAGTGTTTCTCCCTTCTTATACAACGATCGACATAGGGAACAGTTGCAGAAAAATAAGAGGGGAATCTGTCAAATGTCTCTGACAACAATCTGACTCTATCGGGAAAAAGGAAAGTCATTTGCAGAGGAACGTTCCAATTAAGAACTGAGATGGGGCTACTTTATTCCGCCGCGTTCTTTTCTCCTTCCGGTTTGAAGATTTTTTGATAGAGTTATACTAGGATAAAGAAGATGGTTTTAACGAAATTACTAGATGCAACTTTACAGACTTTTGGCAATAAATGTATATGGTATCTATTTAATGGCAATAAATTTATATAGTATAAATGATGTGTTTTATTTCATTTTACAGGTGTTTAATTCAGTGGTTTCGGAGTGACTGTGGAGCAGAGGGTTTTGTGTCGGTTCGCTACATTTAGCGGCGTGTGTTCGATTACCACAGCATGCAAAATACAGTCTTTCTCTTAGAAAAATACTTTTCTTTTGCAAGGTGATATTTTTAACCGTTAGGAACCGCCGTTGAACTGTACTAGGTGTAATGTATTTGTGAGAGAATATGTGTAGACAGTTTAGATGTGTGTGTTAAATTTATACGGTAGCATGTGACGTTTTTTTGTCATATGTAAACGAATTTCTACTAGTTAATTCTTATGAGGGACGATTAGAAAGAATCGTTAGGAGGAAATACAACGGAATACCTAAGTACGAGTATTCAAAGTTACGGTGATCCCGACGTTGCTTTATGTGGGGAAACCGGGACCTTTCACAACGGGATTCGAATAAAGTTACATAAGCTGGGATGTAATCATTCTTGGAAAGGTGATGCGGAATTCCAAGAAGGGCAGAGTGATGTATCAGTATTATAAGAGACGTACTCGGTGCAGAGGTAACAGAGGAGGAACGAATAAGCAGGAAGAACTTGTCGAATGGACGGGAAGATGAAGGTCGTTGAAGGATGTTTTTGCTTATAAATCCCGTGGTAAGGGTCGTTGAGAGGTAGGCTCCGACATTGAGAATGATAAATGAAGAAATGCTGTGGAACCGAAAGAATCTTATATCCTAAACCTGGAAGGCAGAAGAAGGAGAAGATGAAGGAAAAATTTTTATAAAAGGAACATGTAGGGGAACAACCATCTTCACCTGAATTCATCAAAGATTCAATGTCAGGAGCAGTCAAAACAGTCACATGCTCATTTTCTGTAAATTTAATGTTAATAGGTTGTGTGATAAATGCCACAAGTTAATGTAAACTATTCGTAATTCGAATAGTGTAATAGTGTAAAATAGCACTATCATTAGCAAAAAAAAAAAAAAATCTCTCGACAGGGTAGTTAGTCGGTCGCAGCGCCTTCCTTCGCACAGGGAGCTGCTGCTACACAAGCAGGTTGCGTATTTTTATGGTCTAGCAGTTATACAGTTGTTAGTTTTTAATTGAATTAGGAAATTTACAATTTAGTCATTAATACTTACACAGACTGAAGTCGTCGGTCGGGTCTTTTCTTTCTCAGATACTGTGATATTTTCTTTCTATAATTACTATGTTTCTTCACTACCGATTCTCTTGCTATGCGATATCCTTGTCATGTCATATGTAATTTACGATTCATACAGCAGTCTCATCGTAGATGACAAACGATATACACAGAATTACATGTATAATTTCTTCATTTTAAGGTGTATAGCTTTCTATTTGAATTCTTGATTTCTGTGACAAAATAAACATTATCAAACTATTTGTATGTAGGCCTATTTATGTGTCTATGATATTATTTTTTTTTTGACACGGACAATTACTAACAACTCATAACTTTGAAATTTATCATAACAAAAATTAGTGCCGCAAAAGCAGTCTTCTGGAGTGACCTGAGCGCAGATATTTCACTCGAGTTGAGTAGACTCATCCCGTACGCTTTAGCTAACAACTCGTTTCAATCTTTATATGCTCTAAATACCGGGTGCTCTACACGTCTATATGCTGTATTATCGTATGAGTTTTCAATAACTTTAATCAGTGTATCGCTTATATTCCATATCTATATGTTCCTTTTCTACTTAGATTGGGGTGTTGCTTACGTTTAGTCAAGTACTCAAAGAAGTAACAAATTTGTCAGTCAGTTAACAAAAATATGTAGGATTAAAGTATGTCAGTTAAAATACCTTCAACCCGTATAAAAAGTAAAACTCTAACAGGCGGCAGAAGAGTACGTTGTAACGTATTCAGGACAGCTGAATAAAAACTATTGCTTCTTACTACAGCAACTGCTATAATACTGCTTGTTGGGCTTTCAGTGTTTTACCTAGCATTAACATTTTTTGCTTTAATTATCTCGCTTTGAGGTCAGTTGTTTTTACTTTATTTTTCAGCAGTCGCTCGCCTCCCTCTTCAAAGAATGCAATTTTCTGATTAAAACAGTAACTCAGGAGCGGGTAACTTGTTATACACTTACATTTATTTGCGTTCCATGTGACGTCACACGGTTTTTATAACTTTTAACAGAGAATAATTCGAAACAATCGTATTATATCTTACAAGAGAAACAAAGCCATGTTACATCGATAGGGATCTCCACAGTGTGGTGGAAACGATATTACATGAGATTCAGCAAAACAATGACAATTTTTTAAGTAGCCTATACTAAAAAATTTGTTTTATCGTTTTACGCTTCGTCGTAAGGGCGGGAATTTTAAGACTCTTCAATTGTACTGTAGAACTCGTGAGAACGAATTTGGGATTACTAACCTACCCACCTAACCGGTCTAGTCTAACCGGTTAGACTGTCGGAGAACTTTAGATAGGGTTACAGGTATTTATTTACCTTATAACACAACGGCAAACGAGGATTTCCCAATTGGTGTGATTGGTCGTTTCTGTAAAGTCGATTCAAGAGACGCTGTATTGCACAGCATTTATATGAAGAAATGAGAACTCGCCAAGTTCTGCAGAAAAGGTGTAGTAGACTTTCACTAACTTTTGAAAACATTGTTTTTGTCCTTATCACATGTGTAATTGTGATCAGACCAACAACCGTTGGTGAGAACAAACCTATGCGTTGAGGGTTAAAACGGTGTTGTCTATAACGAACATGCTTAGTATAAACGAGATTTTACCTACCTTCTTTTAGCAATACTATTTGTCTGCGGGACGCATAATATAGCAAACAGAACAAGTAGTAACATCGAGGGTATTTTGACTGCAAAATGAGTATTGAACACAGAGGATCAAATAACAGTGTGGTGCATGATGTAGTGTAAAATACTTAAAACATTATAAAGATTTCAACAAAGGTCCAATGTACTCTTGCGGCCAAAACCTTTAGGAGTAACCTTGGCTGACACTTAAATATAAGTGAGACGGCTGCAGGCGCGGTCAGTTGGTTCGAATTGTTTTTAAGGGATATAGTAGTACAGGTGAGTCGTTTTAGTATGAACCGCTACACATTGTTCGAAGGCATTGGCGGGGTTACTTGAGTTCAGTGACAAACGGAAAACATCGGTTGACTTGTTGTGTATGTGTGTATGAATGTCATTTAATGTTGGAAAGAAGATATAAGCACGCAATGGGTTGCACTATTCAAATAATATTTTAACAAAAAACGAAACGTAACAAAATATTTATGCTTACGTCACGTAATTGTCGTTAGTGAGCTACACTCTTGCAGCTCGTGTAGTAGACAAACAGTGACGTCATACAACCACGTTTTGTCGGACAGACTTCCCCGTGATAGCGAAGCATGTCTCTCCCACGCGCACGTGCAGTCCATGATTAAACACTTTAAGCTATAAACTTTACGAGATGTATTTAGTTTAATTGTTTTTAACTGCGGTCTAATAAACTGAATAACTTTATTATGGCTCTAATTTTGTATTGTGATTAGTGTATAAGCGATACTTTGTGTAAGCGAGGAAAAATACGTGATTAAGTAATTAGTGTAATCAGAGTTAATCAGAATTTGACTAGAATACATAAGCAGGATGTGTAATTGATGCAACCAGGTTATACCATTGTATATTTCATTTGATAGTACGTGATAATGTTTACATGTCCATTCATAAGTTAAGATGTCGAGACATTTTTGACCGAAAACAGGGTCTCAAAACAAACATTAATTTTTTATACAGTTGTTGTTTTTATTCTTAAACTATTATATGTCACATAATATTACTATTTTTATATATACTATATATTTTTTACTATATATACTATTTTATTATACTATACTATTTTTATATATGTCACATAATAGTTTGGCGAACGTACAGCAAACTATGAAGAAACATAGAATTTTAGTTTACACGCTTTTAATGTAAAAATATATTCAATGGATTTATACTCAGAGACACCTAATGACATTAGTGACAAAAGGGAAGGGTTAAGTAATTGACAGATATACATAGTTAGGATTGTAACAAGTCAGCAGAATTCACAGCTAGAAGAAACTGAAATGTGAGTGAAACAAAGGAAGAAAAATGACGGAAGGCATATAAGAAAGGGGAATTATGAAAGAGGAGGGAAAAGTAAACACAGAAAAAGATGACAATAAGTAAAAGTTGAAATGACAGATAAATGAAGATAGAAAAGCTAATGGAATTGCGATAGGACGATGACTTGTTTTAATAAGTAAATGTCATACTAAGAACAATACTCAACATTGCGAAGTTGATTTTCATAATATAAAACTAAGAGAAAATGAGTAAGCCAGGCTCTGTAATGAGATTTGTCTTAAGAATTCGTTGTTTCTCTTTGAGTCAACTGTCGAAGATACTGCTCTTACGATTACAGTTTCTATTATTTTCTAAAAGCCAAAGTAATGATATTTCTAACAGAGTTGTTTTCTTTCACTTCAATAAAAATGTTTACTTACATAATTTAAAATGGAACAATGCAGTGAATAAAATTTCATGGTTGTTATAACGTGTACATTACGCAGCAACTGTTATAAAACTTTTTATGTGTAGCATACCCAGAGGAATAAAAATGTTCACTTTTCTTAACGTTAGAAAATATTAAATTGAGGGAGTTCTGTTAATATATGCCAGAAGTGTAGGCATATATTAATTTTAATATTCGTGACTTACTTGAATTTTGTGTTTTATTTTTTTATTGTTTGTCGGCCTGTCAAGTTTCTCTTAAAGCATTTTATTTAAATTTACCTTCGTAAGAAAATATTAAAATATATGACTTTATGCTTTCATCATAACCATTACCCCCTTCTCCTCCTCCTCGTCCTCATCATGAGCATCATCATCACCACAACCTCCGTCTCAGGGTACTACCGTCTTGACCTTATAAACATGTATTTTTCTTTCTTTTTTTAAAACATGATAACGCTTCATCCTTAACTTTTGCGTCACTTGGATGACGAGATCCCAAACGAAATCTTACATGTATTATCATATTCTTACAAAATAAAAACATCGAGAGTATGAGGTGCACAAATATCAACTGTAATCTTCAATGTTACTGAGAGTTTAAGTTTTCGCATAGTTATTTAAGTAATAATGCAATGCGTGACATATGAATATGACTTTATGATTCACACATTACGTTAGCACCAAAATAAAAGTCTCCAAATTCATTCCTCCAAATGTGCACCGGCAAAAGATAAAAACTACTTTCAATTTTCCTTTCACTTAAAGAAAAGTTAGCGACCCCTACGGTTGCTGCGTCTTATCTCTGTATTCCCTTGTGCAGCTGGCCACGTAGCGTCCCACAACGCGCACACATACACACAGATGCGCGCACGCGCAACAAAATCTGCTTTCTTCGTACTCACTTCAAATAGCGAGAAATATATCATGTTTATTTAAATCGAATCTCCGCAAAATTTAGTACCAACTTTTTCTTTGTGCTCAACTTCTCAGTCCACGGCGAAATACGAATAAGGTCTGAAAATTTCCAATGGGTGATTTAGTTGCAAGAAAATATTATTATAGAAAATATTATTTTCTACACGGCCAGGGACCCACTTATTAGGCTGGTACTATGCATTATACTTTGACATCAACAGTATATACCGTTTTGAAATGTCTCATCGAACATGAAAGTCGAGAAACATTTATGCTATCACAATTCATTGTCGCAAGAGTAATGAGGCAGGTAATAACGTCGAGTGTATCTATTTGTTGCATTCTGTAACATAATAACACATCCCAATGTCATGCCCAGTAACGTTAAAAAATGTGACACAAATAGTATACACGTATTTTTGCGGAACATTGGACCTACTATACGACCAATCTGAATGTTGACGGAGCGTGGCAGCGACTTGTTCAGCGGTATAGTCATGCGTTGTTAAAAAATGCTATGCTATGAATGGTTTTTATTTACTGAGGTCTATTAAACTAAAAATTTCATGTCGTTTACTGTGGATAGTGTAATGAGTTTCTGCTTTTCTGAAGAACAATCGTTGATCTAAACGTCATTTGGATACAAATCTTTAATGCAAGTTGGGACTGGTTCATTGTCTCTCGGGTGTCAGTAAAGTTCTCTTGTTGTCCACGTAAAATCTCCTTAGTTTAAGTGACAGCCTTTGCAGTATGTAGGGAATGTGAAGCTTAAAGAAGCAACATGTTCGATTGATATTTAATCCATTTTTGTAGCATGGCAGACGTTCCTCTCCCTACTAGTTTACACTGAAGCATTTTTTAAAATAAACTGTTAACGCCGTTTTTCTACTAACGATTCAATTCATTTCTGCAGAGTGAATTTAAAATTTAAAATTATGATTGAAATTCAAGAAGTGCCAAATTAGGTGCACAACCCGCAATTGTCTGATTTTTGTATTAGCTGTCGAAATAAATTTCAGAAGAGCTGTGTTATTAGTTTGATAATCACAGTCATTTTAATAAAAACATACGTAAAATTTATACAACACCAACTTGGAGAAAATCTAAATCTTTAAAAAAAGTAAAAAGAAGAAGAAGGAGAAGAAGAAGAAGAAGAAGAAGAAGAAGAAGAAGAAGAAGAAGCGGAAAGTGGAAAATGAAAGACGGTGAAGAAGAGAACCGATAGATAAAGGAGAAATAAAAGTTTAAATGAAAGATAAAAACTTTTGGCACAAGGTGTCAAATCGAATTACGTTTTCACCTTAATATTAATAAGAAAAAAAAAAGAGTTCACGGATTAAACTGAAGGAATGCCGCAACCTTCATTGTGGCTTGCGTGTCGAATATTTAGGGTATTCGTTATCGATCCTACGTTAATAAACTGCTACCCGTGGCTAGAACACTGGATTGGCCTTCAATGATTACTGTACAGTGCTGGCTAAGATTTAAGTAATGCCAATACAGTAAAATCTCCGAATATAAATACAACGATAAGCCCCTCCATAACGATGAAGTATTCTGGAACCCGCATTAATTCCATTAATACAATGAAAAATTCTCATAGATTTAATAATGCTCTTAATAACGACAAATCTTTATGTTACGATTGTTTTTTTCATCCCTCCCCCCGTTAATGTACTCTCCTCCCGGACAATGACAGTATGAACTGTGAAGTAGTCAGGAAGATCTACTGGTGTCATTTGAAGGGCTAACTCAATCTCTTTATTTCGTAAAATATTTTAAGATTCAGTAATGTACTTTTGAAACAGTGCTAACAATAATATACTGTATTTTTATAAAATGTTATAATGCTTTGAGTAATGTGAAAAATGCATATGATCAAAGAGAACAAAAGTGAGTTGTTACTGCAGATTAGGTACCGAATAGTGTAGTAAATTAGGTTAAGTATTCAACTTTTATATCTTTTATATATTATTCTTGCAAAAACCTTGCCTTGCCAGGATTAAACGTTATGGACTGTAGTTCAGTTATGATATTTTACTATACACCTGTCGAAATAAAAATAACTTACTGCATTGAATTTGAATTATAACGATGACTCCCTCTACTACAAACGGGTTTTCTGGTCCACTCAGTGTAGATTTATCGAGACGTCATTGAACATATACTTACTTTGATATACGTACAAGATTTACATACCAAAGGCTTCTATTAAAATTGAGTTCTGTAGATACCAGAATTCAATTTCAACACACACACACAAACACACACACACACAAGAGATATATTCAGTAGCCTAGTTATTTAACTGGTACCTTAGTGTTTCACGGCCGCCGTCAACTCTGTTAACATTGTGACTATTCACCGGGCTGTTAGGCGTGTACTAATGCTGCCGCACAAAACAGACTACAGTGGAAACTGGTGAAAAGAGTACCAGTTGCCTTCCAAGTCGTAACACTGAAGATATACTCCAACGGTGGTGTCGAACGTCTGGTTAATTCGGCAGCCCGGTGAATAGTCATAATGTTAACAGAGCCTGTACATTTGTAATAAAGTACATCTATGCATTTACGTCATCAAATAAGCAATAGAAAATATTGTACAGTTTTTGGAGGGTGTTCAGACATGAGAATGGTCGTCGTCGTTAAGTTGCAATCTGTTCCTGCTCTGTTCACTGGAATGTAAGCCCCATCGTCTGTCATTCTAACATATGATCGTTTCACTAACACATGATAAACATAAACTAGCTCGACTAAAGAGCAAATTCTGAGCTCCTCCCGAACAACATCATTTCTAAGTAAGTCTTATTTAATGCAACCGTTAACAGTTAGGAGAAACTTCATTTCTGCTGACTGAATACACTCTGCCTAATCAACCACATCTCACACCCACATAATACCGTTGGAACCCCCAACGTTTTGTAAAATTTCAGTTGCGTCTCCTTTCTCTAGATAATGTAGCTACCTTATTTCCAATATCCGTACAAAACCCTTAATTTATATCACAATCTAAGTATCTGAAGTGATTTACTTGTTCCAGGTAAAACCCATGCAAAAAAATCTTGGATTGAATGGCACCTTTCACACAAAATGACATTATCGTAGGTAGATCAGATGTACTGGTTATTTTCAATGACTCAAGTAACACCTGATCGTCAGCGACGTGTAATGTGTAACAACGTGAAACCACCACCTTCCGATAGAGCAAAATTCCTACATATACTTTGGCTTACTGGAGTGTGATAGTATCGTCAGGGTACAAGTTGAGCCAGTTGGGGTGATTGATCAAGCTGAACAAACCACAACCCTGCCTCACTTTGTGCCGAGTCTAAGAGAAATCGGCGCGTATACGGTATTTAACGTTTTCGCTAAAAGAAATATAAGAACGATAGTTGGCGGTGGCGTTTTGCGGTACTGTATTTAGCGGTAGTTATACGCGTACAATCTGCAGCTGTGGTAATCAAGCTGCTTGATTGCTGCTGGACTCTGGTGCTCGATACTGTTTGCGGGCAAACTATAGTCAGAATTGCGTTCTAAAAATTGTCTCTCGCTGGTCGCCTAAACGTTCGCTTCGCCTGCATTCTTCCTCCGACAGAAAGGAGCTTTTGTTGCACCATCTTCTACCTATGGCAGGCTAAACCAATACAGATCTGCGGGTCCCTCGCTGCAAGACGAGGAACAGCTCCATTCATGAACATGAACATCTAGACTCTCTCTCAACTTCATCTGCCGGAGGGGAATAGCGAGGACGAGCCACAAACACCCTATCATGTAGACCAGGAGATCACCGCTTCACACCATGCAATATATAAGGTGACATCAATCCATATTATTTTTACACAGTGTGATGTAACCCACTAGAGCCAGTGGACATAGAGTCACTCTACAACAATGACTTTAAGCTTTAAACATTTTAATTTGGTCCCCGGTTAACGGGACAGAATAGTGCGTGGACTTGGGGGGGAATCTTTGTACATTTTGTAAATCTGTTGTATAAAATGTGAGCCCATAGGTTGGCATGTATCTGTGGCTGCTTCCCATTCAGGCGTGTAAATTTCCTTCTTATTTTCAGTATAAGGGTTTCCTTAGTGATACCAATTCATTCAATCAACATGTTATTTCACTGGTTCAATTTAGTTTTCATTTTATGCTTTAATTTTTCATTTTTAAATTCGGTTTGGGTCGTATAGGGATAGAAGTTTCTTTGGTAGTTAAGTCGGGCCACCAGGTTAATCCTGTATAGGTGCATTTTCATGCAGACTTGAACATGCTCTTGGGACAGGTGAGTTATGCACTATCTTGCCTAGGAACATGTCGGCCTTTGGGCCAACTTACTTTTAAAAGGGTTATAAGGCTTTATGACACGTTACTGTTTTGAAGACTTAACAAAATTTATCAATATTTAAATTCTTTTAATTAATTATGATCACTGGGGTGTTCTCTGTATTCTAATTATAATTACTCCAAGTCTAAGTGCTCAATGTGGCAGCACTTTATAATAGTATCAGGCACTATGCCAATGCTTGAATTTAGTATGTCCTGGGGCCACTGGTGTTACAAACATAATCTGTTATGCACATATAATATGTTATACACATATTAGGTATTAAAACCTAATATGGATATTTATAGATTGTTAATTATGTACCTCATGGCGTGGAAAAGGGTGTGGCAAGATTTAATGATAGATGTTATAATTGTCCTGTGTTGTGGAATGTATATGTATTGTATATTCGTGTGTATTTTTGGGGGTTATATATGTATTGTATATTCGTGTGTATTTTTTTGGGGGGGGGGTTAGATATAGGACTATAAGGAGAATATAAAACATAGGTTTTATATAAATTTATTTTCACATACCATTTCTAAAAGAGAATATAAAACATAGATTTTATGTAAATTTATTTTCAAATAACATTTTAAAAGGGACAATATAGATTTTATATTCATTAATTTCAAAGGACATTTTTAAAAGGGAGAATATAGATTTTATATTTATTAGTTTCAAATAATATATTTTTTAAGCAGAAAATATAAATGTTATATTTATTGATTTTTTGTAAGTAACAATTTCGAAGGAGATATAATGAGTTTAGTTATAATAAAAAGATTTATTGGTTGTTAATTTTGTGAGTTTTAATCGCAAGTCCCGTCTCACTGGATCCAGCGCATTTTTGGCTTCTCTAGGCTTTGGTCTAGTTTTAATTATCTTGTGGCCCCTCTTTAGAAAAAAAAAAAATTAAAAAAAAAAATTTTCAAAAAAAACAAATTTTTTTTACAAGTCAAAGTTGAAGAGGGGTTACAACTTCTTGATTTATCTGAATCGGTTAAGTAGCTTCGACATCATTAGAAGTTAATATAGCCGTCACCTTACATAAGCATTTAAACATCTCCCCTGTCTGCTCTGGTAAGCCCCTTTTTTAAGTACTGGCCACAGTTTGTGTCTAACAACTCTGCCGAAGGCTTAGCTATAGTCAGTGAAAGACGTTATATACATGAAATCGTAATAGACAAAATTAAAATATTAGAATGTATATTTAAAATCTGATATTTCAGATAATGTAATGTACAGTGTAACATAAAATATATAGTTCCTTATTAAAGTAATTTGACACGGAGAAACAAAATGTTTAAAAACGTTGCACCAGCTAAGAAGGCGAAAACACCAATGAAGAGAAGTATTTGACAGATTTAATACAAAGCATTACCGAATATCAACTCCAATACTGTCACTTAAATGGAATCAGAATCTAAGGTTTTTGGAAAGACAAGCAGTGCTATAAAGATTAATAAACTACCCTACGTTTTAAAGGAAAATGTAAGTAAGTGATCATGGATCAGTAGTTTTAACAATGTGCTAGAAATCTAACCATATAACCTAAAGTCGAAGAGTCCAGGGGAAGATGAAGATCGTCTATACTGTTGACTAACAATACAATAAAATAACAGTCATATCTCTCACGCAGTGAATAAGGATGGATGAAGGCAAGGACTCATGGAAAACCATAAAAGAATCTAATCTTGATGAAGATCCATGAAGTCACGATGCTTAACACGAGCAACCAATGAGGAAGGGTGTATTGAAAATGAACTCAAGAATGGTAAAAACTGTTGATGACGCCAAAAAGCCAACTCTACTAGGAATATTGAGGTGAAGCAGGAAAACAATTAAATTGATGGCAAACAAATTGTCATTTACACAATCAATGGAATAAAACAGAGGAGGAATTAAAATGGCAGAGGTGAAAACATTTGGCTGGGCGAGAAAATGGTAGATGATTATGGTTATTGCTAAACTGCAGTTTAAGAGTTGCCAAGAAACGGCTCTTTGCAAGGTGATAAGATTATTTAGTTAAACGTTATGTTAAAATGAACTGGAAAAGATTTATTCTGAAGGGGAGGTATTCGCTCAAATTCCAGAGTATATATTCGCTGAAAGTAAAACGACAAATTCCAGTGATGATAATGATGATGATGATAATGATGAAGACGATTATAACATGCGAATATATTATCATCATCCTTGGTTGTATTATATTATTAACGGGTACGTATTCCCTTAGTTTGTGGACCAGGTCATGTATATTACAGGCATTATTTATTATTGATATACTTCTGTAGAAACACACTAACCAATTAAAAAAGTGAAAGTTTGAAGTCACTTCAGGTGGTTTGGTTACGATATTACTTAAGGATTGGATACAAATATTGACATCAGCAGAAATTAAGTTTATATTAATTTAGCGAGTTTGGACAGCAGTTTAGTTTTCGACTCACAAACGCAACGGCTGTGCTGCGGTCGCGGAATTAATCCAAGGTCACGACTCGGTCTCCCTGCCATCCTATCGCTGGTAACAATACAGTGATTTTGTCTGGCATGGCTGGGCTACACACACACAAACAAACGCACACAAATCCTTCACTACCGCACGTGCTTATTAGATGGTTGGCGGTGAGGGATCGTGAATTGTACCACGGCTGCGGGGGGGGGGGGGGGCAAAACATGTTGAAGATGAAGAAGAAGAAGATGATGATGATGAAGAAGATTAAGAAGATTCGGATGATAAAAATATCAATACACATTATTACAAGATATGTCAGTATTTTTTCTTTATCACTATGCAACATTTTAAAACTTTTGGTACGATGTTTTAAGACTGTAAGGTGATTTTAAAAGTATTTTTCATGCTGATTTCAAATCTGGTTTTAGTTTTTCTGTATCACGTAAGGTTTTTATACAATTCAATTTCGAAGTTTTAAAAAATCGAATTTTGTGAACAGGGAAAATTATTATTATTTGATTGTGATTTCAAAATTGTTTATGTTTTAATCCTGCATAAAATCACAACACATGGCGGTGCAGTAGACAATGGTATACACTCACTTAAAAATGTTATAATTATTACGAAAACACAACACATATATGACAATTTAATTCCTCTTCTTCGCTGAATTCACTGCTTCAAGATCTATCTGACGTGGGTTGAAACTTCTCTTCCGTGATTGTCTCCCTTCACCAGTGCCGTCTCTTTTTAGCATAAAACAGTAGTCGACCATCATGTTGGCATTCCACCTTCCCTGGTATCTCTTTTCCATGTCCTTGATATCCTGGTGGAAACGTTCGCCTTGTTCTTCACTGACATCGCCGAGGTTCGCAGGGAAAAAGTCAACATGTGCGTGTAGGAAGTGAAGCTTTACACTCATGTTACATCCTAATTTCATGAAACTCTGCAACATTCTTTTAACCATGGTTTTGTACTCTGGATGTTTGTGGTTGCCCAAAAAGTTGACAACAACTTCTTTAAACGAAACCCAGGCCCTTTTTTCCACTGGATTCATTGTACTTTCAAACAAATTGTCTTTCATTAACTTTCTTATCTGCGGTCCCACGAAGATCCCTTCTTTAAGTTTCTCATAAGATACTTTCGGAAATCTTGTTACCAAGTACTGGAAACAGTCACCATCTTTTGGAAGAGCTTTAGTGAACTGTTTCATTAATCCGAGTTTGATGTGCAGAGGAGGTAATAGTATCTTGCTTCGTTGAACAAGTGGAACATTTATTATGTTCTGTGAACCGGGTTGGAGGGTTTTTCTTTTCGGCCAGTCTGTCTTCTTCCAATGTTTGTCTCTGGCTCGACTATCCCATTCACAAATGAAACAAGGCATTTTTGTGTAGCCGGATTGTTGACCAAGTAACATACCTACTACTTTTAAATCCCCACAAATTGTCCAAGAATGTTTTTCATAATTCACGTATTTTAGCAGAGCTTTGAGGTTTACATACGTCTCCTTGAGATGAACTGAATGTGCAATGGGTACTGAACCAAACAAATTTCCATTGTGTAAAAGTACACCTTTGAGGCTAGTTTTGGACGAGTCTATAAATAACCTCCACTCACTTGGATTGTAAGTGACGTTAAAGAAATTCAATAAACCCTCAATATCACAACAATAAACCAGAGAGTCTTCTTCTTTAAAGAATTTCATTAATTCCTTCTCTCTGGACCTACACCAAGAGAACGTAACTCCGGGTAGTAGAAGATTTTTTGCATTCAATCTTGACCCAAGCAATTGGGCGGCACCTTTTGTCAGGTTCAAGTAACGAGTAATATCATTAAGTTCATTTTGACTGAATAATTTTGGTGCAGAATCTTCTTCCGGGGTGTAATCACCAGCATTATCGCTTTCATTTTCTGAGTTGCTCGCCAGTGGCACATCTTCAAGAACGGGAGGTGGAACTGGGATAGGGAGAGAATTACAATGCGTAACTGGTCGTAAGGCCGAAGGAATGTTCAGATATTGTATATCCTTCTTACTTTTTGCGTTATGACCTTGAATTTTAACCATACAAAAATAGCACTCGTTAACATGATTTTGTGGCTCCCTCCAAACCATTGGGATTGCAAAAGGGATTGATTTTTTTGCACCATTTTTCCACAGTCTCAGTCGCTCAACACATGTACGACATACCTTGTGTGGTGCCCAGCTTTTGTCTTCATCACCAAGCCTTATGCCGAAGTACGCGTAATACACGTTTCTCACAAAACTATTAATGTCCTGTCTTTGCTTACCAATTACGTAGTTACCACAAATATAACAGAACACGTTTGGGTTATTCAAACACTTCCGGGAACTCATTTCTACAGAAAGTTCACAAACTATATATGACAGCACAAATATAAACTCACAGTACTATAGCATATAAACAATGAATTACTGTTTCCCCCCTAACAGCCAGCTGGGTGTAACAAGTGTGGCCAACTAATCCCTCCCCCACAATAAAATTTCTCCTTGTGAAACTTACGTGTAAATAAAAGATGAGTTCATTTGATTTGCAAAAAAACTGTACGTGATAGAAAGAAACGGATTGCAGATCTGGAATCAGCGCAAAAAAATGCTTTAGGAACACCTAAGACTACAGAAACATAGAAAATCATGTTGCATTAGAATTTGTAAATGCTGTAATAAGTGGAACACCCAACTGTTGGGAATAGAAGTAGGGAAAGTAGCCGCTCCACTGAGACAAAGTGAGAGTCATCGTGCTGAACCACCGGATGACATACAGAATTAACATAATTATTGTTTTAATAAAACGCAATTAATTTACAAAAATGTGTTGGTTTTTATTTGAAATAGTAATATTGCCAATTGCAATTTTGTATGAAAAATAATACGAAGCAAATGATCACAGTGGCCTTTTTTAAAGATAGCACACTAATTATAAAATTTTCAGTGTTATGTGATTATAATTGTCAGTCAATATCACGAATTAGGCTTAAAATTTTGCCTTTGAGCTCATGGATAGTGTATCCCATCCTCCAAAATAATGTAGGTTGTTTAATCGCACTGTCAATTAAGATCACCAATCCGTAAAAGAACTGTGCTTTAGATATGTTTTCCCGAAAAGTTATCGTTTCGTTGGCTGTGTGGCGTGTCGCACAGTCTCCTTAGAACCACTTATCGTTTAAACTCATATCAATCTACAATAAGTTTATCATCCTTTCCACATTTATCATCATGCGGTAGCGATTACCATTCACTATAAGCGGTTGGCCACCTATGGCTCAATCACACATGCAGTCAATACCTGTGCACCTCCATTTGTGACACGTTGCGGACGGATTGCCTGCAGGACTTCTCTTAGATTTCTGTTGGTTGAAATACTAAAAACTTGCTTGTTAACATGTCTATAAAGTCGACAATGTGTGTTTTTTTTAATATAAAGTCACCAGCGAAAGTGTTTTTTTTTTTGCAAAAAACCGTTATCAACGGCTTTTTCTTCAAGAACCCAGTCAACAAAATCTAGGTGTTGGCAATAGTCTGTTGCTTTAGTTGCCATGTCAACTGATTATCATTTACATCTAGAGGCAAATGTGCCATGTTAGTAAGCTGATAAATTATACGGATAAATTTCCCTTGAACAAAAAGTACAAATCACACACACACACACACACACACACACACACACACACACACACACACACACACACACACACACACACACACACACACACACACACACACACACACACACACACACACACACACACACACACACACACACACACACACACACACACACACACACACACACACACACACACACACACACACACACACACACACACACACACACACACACACACACACACACACACACACACACACACACACACACACACACACACACACACACACACACACACACACACACATCTATATTTGTTAAATAATAAATAAATATTACAAGAATATGTGGTACATATATTTATATCTTAAGATAGCGTTTCGACAGTTTCGTTTTTTATATATTGTCGTTTTAGATTTACAAAATATAACAAAAAATAAGTAAATAATTATTTAAAATCAAATTGTTTGACAGCAGCGTTCAATGTTTGACATGTGTGTAATAAATTATATGTGTATAATGTATTACGTAAATAAATGGACAATTACAATATAAATATTAAGAACTTAACCGTTTTTTATATTAATTTTAATTTGTTTAACTGTTAACAAATTATTTATTTTGTGTTTATGTATTTGCAAGTTCTCATTATTATTATTGGGTCTTTCAGTCTTTCAACTGGTTTGCACCCTCCCCGCATATACCCGTGGTGCATTTGGTACGGAGTCTCTCACAGGTAGGCCTATATGGGACCTACAGTTTAACGCCGAATTTCATAAAGGTTCATTTTGGATATTAACTATTGTCTTAATAAAGTAACATTTTATAAATCTGGGAGTGTATAATTATTGGGAGCTAATGGATTACTAAATAGGATTTATGAATTTTTAGTTTTAAATACAAGTTTTGGAGTTAAATAAAGCCATGTTTTAAACGTTTTTGTACATTTTATATACAGGAAACGTTTATAAACCAGCTTTACACCCAGTTTAATCGAATTTGTACACTATGCTGCTTTTTATCAATTAGGTCATTATGTGGTCCGAAATTACGATGTTTGCGAAACGATATTTTCACAGAATAATCATTTCCCTAATAAGTTTTAAAGATAAGGAGGAGACGTTGTTCTATTGTGTTCAGCTCGATGACTAAAGTTGTAATGGTCAACAAGTGACAGATGTGAAACAGACCCGAAGAGTGTTGTTATCTAGCAAACATAACCTTACATCTGGTAGTTGCAATTGGAAAACATTAAATATGCTCAGATTTTTTAAGGTAATCTGCTTTTGCTCATCCATCCTGAAATTTAAATCTCATCCCGGCAGCCTGTATATGCTTGTCATGTCGATTGTTCGGCCCAAGATTCCGACAAACTGTTCCCTAATAGCATTTTATTTTAGTATCGCCACTCTTTTTAATTCTAGGTATTCATTAAGTATCTCTCAAACGTGTCTCTATTAAATCCAGCATTGCACGGAAAATTTGTAATATATACAGTGGAGTTGTACGATATTGAAAACAATAAAACAGAATGAAAAAGAGGACAAAGAAAGATATATAGAAAGTTCATGACAAAAAAATAATAATAATATAATGCCTTCAAGACAGTGATTAAAGATTAGTACATTTCAAAAGAAGAGATGGAA
Source organism: Magicicada septendecula (assembly GCA_034769895.1). Taxonomy (NCBI): domain Eukaryota; kingdom Metazoa; phylum Arthropoda; class Insecta; order Hemiptera; family Cicadidae; genus Magicicada; species Magicicada septendecula. The sequence continues at coordinate 238,438,848 of CM068370.1, read as the reverse complement.
AGAGAGAGGGAGTGTGCGGGGGGGAGAGAGAAAATGAAAGTGAGAGAGAAGTTTGAACAGAGAGAACAGATGTGAAGATAGTAAGTGTGAAGATAAATTTAAATCGGTATACCGCAGGTAGGGGAGGGGAAGACGTAAACGAAAGTGACAAAGTTTTAATTAACGTTAGAACGCACTCAGTCAGCAGAACAAAATAAAAGACGGAGACAACATAATGCGCGAAGAGGGTAATCCCGAGTTATTGTGCTTAATTTGTTCTAATAAATTAGCGTAGGGAAAAGGGGTAACACATCTGTCAGTTCTCTCGTTAGTCTAATTGTTAAGTCTCTTCGTTACAATCTTGGAGTTAAAAACAATGAAGATGTTATAATACTTCTTATTGTTTTCCACTACAATTTTGGACTCAAATTGAGCTCGGTATGTAGTGCGTATTGCATATAGTGTGCAGTAACTGGAAGTAACGATGGCTGATGGTGATCGTTAATTCAAGCTCATTCTATAAGTTTATTGCAATTGGAAGGTGGAGAAATTCAGGCGCATTTAACGATCACAATCACAACGATACGTCGTATACTTCAGCTACCGTAGCTAATGTTTTCCCTGCCTCATATTCATATACAGTATGTTTAATCAGCCTTAATACCTTTCTAACTCCACTTATAGTACAAATTCCTCATAGATATTTTATATAGCCGAATAAAATTTTGATCTCGTCATACCTAACCAGAGGTACGCTTTAGGTTTTCCCATTTTTCGAGTTTTGGTATACGAAGGAGTAAAAGTAGCCCAAGGCGGTATGTGAAGTGACATAAGGAACGAGCAACGTAGCAGACTGACCCAGGAAAAATTGCCAATTCCTAAGTAGTATCAGATTTATAATAATACAGTGGAGGATTGTTTGAATGAAAATTTGAAAAAATCGATTTTGCCCATCGCAATTAAAGTGATATGAAATAACCGCAGCGAATAACGTCCTTAATACAATAATGTTTGTGTATGCGGAACACAGGTTACCGGAGAGCATTTTGAAACAACGTCCGGAAACTAAAGCGGAAGACGCTAACCAACGTCTGAAACTACCGGTACCAATTAAAGGGGGAGGTGGAAAAATATAATTTACACATATGTATATTGAAATTATTAAAAGATTATTACATGCCTTTTTCTTCTTCTTCTTCTAAACTTTCAGTATTTGTCACATTCTTTTGGGAAAACTACCTTTAATTTCTTTCTTGGTCTTCCAAAGTTTCTTCGCATTATAATTTACATTTTTGATTGTGCTTTCGATATCCCATGGGCAATATCTCCATTAGCTGTCTTCATTTCCTTTGCTATGTAGTCAATGATAAATCTTGATTTTCAGTTTTTTTTATATGTGCCCAAAAGTGTACAATCCATAATTATCAGCAAGAAAGAAAGCTTTGACGCCTCAATTAATGTTTCTTTATATCCCGTCATCGCCTGTCTTTCACTGCCATACAACAGACTCGGTTTGGTCGTTAATTATTATATGTAGCTCTTGTTTTCACTCTTAGGCATCTTTGCCTTCGCATCCCATATGAACACATTACAAACAATAGCAAGTACGGTTCTATTTTGTATCCTACATGGTATGTGCGGAACTGTTACGCAGCAATCTTCAAGTCGTAAATCAAAGCAACACCAGATACAGTGATAATTTAAATTTGTTTAGTGAACTATTGAAAAGTAACTCATTATCAGTAACATAAATTACATGGCTTCGCACTCAGTACCTAAACGGTCACCACTACATAACAGCGGTGTACTACACAGCTAACAGGCTGAATTCGTTCGTCTTCGTAACTAATTACGTCTACCAGTTTCAATAGTTGCTAACTTCTTGCGTACACGACTGTACTTCTTTCTTACCTGGCGACTGTTTGTAACTATTTGTTCCACAAGTTACAGAATTGCACGTCGCTTTCCGTTATAGTACACTACCCAGTTACAAACTTTTTCGCAACTAAGTTCCACGGGTTTATTCTCTCTCGGATACTTTATACAGAAAAAATATATATTTTTTTATTTGAATACCAAGCTCAACGCATGGCAATTCATTACATTGATTGTAATGGAAAGCTTCAATTTTACATAAAAATGTACGTTTACATATATATTGTATTGAATATATGTAATATAACACACACACACACACACACACACACACACACACACACACACACACACACACACACACACACACACACACACACACACACACACACATATTGTAACGAAACAAATTAAGGATGCATAGATGTGTATTAGAACTAATAATATATAACAGAGTCTCTTATCTGGAGATGGGAATTTATTAAAGTAAAACAAATTTAAATCTTGTCTGTAAATTCTTTACATAAATTATTTATTAGTCATGTACTGTCTTTAAAGTTAAAGAAATATTTATTTGAACAACCGTCTATGTTACTTGAGTGTCGAGGTCCTTCTTGGCGTACGGTTGAAAACCGCTGCGTTAACGTCGACCTCTGGTCTCGCTGCTGCTGCCACACGCGAATCACACACGCACGCCGATTATCTGATTGATATGGTTTTAGTGTTTACAATCTCAGGGTCGATAAGTGGGTTAGTGGTTATTACTTAAAATGCAGTGTATTTAACTTACACCTTCCGGCTATCTTAAAGTATTCACGCGTTCATATAGTTGTACTCCGGTTGACGTCTTGACTCATGCGTGTTAGCACTAATGGATCTTCAAATACTTTATTCAACGTTCTAATAACCCTTCGATTTAGCTTACGGGTATCTCGTAGCTAAAATCTCGGACGGTCGTCACTTGTATAGCAAACGTATTCTGTCGCAAAAAAATCGCACAGAGACTACGTCTTATTAGGAGTTGTAGACGAGAACTGTACGAAATTCCTCTACCAGTGCACATCGGAAATGAAAATTGAAGTTCCAGTGTTCCAGATTGGTTAAAATTTAGAACACTTCATAGATTTCTACCTCGATAGCAAGAAATTGTGTATGACAATGGCAAAGACTGCAAAATCTTGTATAGATTTTATCTAAAAGTTTTATCACTTTTCTGCAGATATAGAAAAGTGAATTCAGTAAATAAAATTATATGTTTTGAGTTTATAATATATGAAAAATGTAGCGATATTTGTGACGCATATGCTGTGCAAGTTTTATTTCGATACGTTAATTATTATAGGAGTTATTCAGTAAAACACGAATAACACGCGCACTCGCGCACAAAACTTGCACTGTACATGACAGAGAACACGTTTATGGGCATTTTGACATATAACACATAATTAACCATCTCTTATTTCAAAACTTACAGACACATTACAAAATTTGAACAAAATCAATTTAAAACATGTCTATAACGTCATAAAGTGTGTAATAGCATCTAGTCATTTCTAAAATGAATTATCCGGCAATGTTGTTTTATTGCAGTACATAGGCTATATTCGCATTAGCATTACGTACATTTACTCTACTGGATACGTCTTTGATGCACTTTATTGTATCTGAATGCACAAAACAGAATTAACAGTTAAAGGATAACAAAATCTTAATAAATCATACTATCGCGAAATATGAGGAGGAAGTACATTACATCAAGAATTATTAAAATTATAAGTTATAACAGTCTGCAGATTGACGCAGGTTCGAGAAGTCATTACAAACTACCCTGAACCACCTATATTTTAAGTATTAAAGTAGAGTAAAATAAGAACCAACAAAGTTGACGTCTAAAGAATACGCTGAAAAGGTTTCCAACTTTTGTTGATGCCAACGTACAGACAAAGCGGGTAAGACAAATGAAACACCGTTGAGACCTAAATGGTGACTGAATGTTTCGTTTCCACGCCACCACGTTTTAGCTCAACAAACATTTACAAGGGTCTTGGCACCGTTTTCTGTAATCTGTTCTTTTTTTATTTCGCTACTTGTGGCCTTTATCGATATCTAAACTAAATAATATTACACAGCGTATAGAATATTTATTGTGAGGTTATTAGTAACAATCAAATTCTAGTAGTGTTTAATATTGCAGACGAAGAATTTACTACGGTTTATGAATTTTACTTAACTTAAAAATTGTAGTTTATGTGAAGTCATCAACATAACCAGCTTCCAATGTTAAGCCTTTTAATATAAACCTCCTACTTTAAGAGAAACTAGGAGTTTCATGTTGTTTTTGAATACCATAAAAATCAGTATGTTCTGTAATCATTGAAGATTACAATCATTGAAGATTTTAGTAGATTTAGGTAGTTTGTAATCATTGAAGATTTTATGTAGCTCCAGTTCATTTATTTTATGTATTTTTGTACCAGAAAATTTTCTCTGAAGTAGTATTTCAAATATGTTATTCTTCCTTTTTATATAATTTATTTTTATGAAGTTCCTTTTTATGTCTTAGCATTATCGAATTCAATTTTACTGATGTCATTGATAATTTTTCAGGTATTTTTTACATCCGACCGTTTAACACAATCACCATTAGTACAGGGGTAGCTTATAAATTTGTCCGTTTTTATTCTTCTTGTATTTTTTATAGTTCCACACATAAAAACTTCACAAGTCGAGTTTAGTTTACAATTCTTAGTAAAGGTTACGCTACGTCCAAATAATTAAAAGAAATTTCGTCTCCATTCAGTACCGTTTCCAAGAGAATATGTGTTTAAGGAAGTAACTTTGGTTAACTCTCAGCTCTAAGCGACTTCAAAATCATATTTTAATAATAATCATTACAAAAGGGAACTTCTTTTAGTAATATCTTGAATTCTTGTGGTGATAAATGTTACTTGAAGAAATTTCATATAAGTGATTTGTTCTGTTTATGTTATCCGTTTTAGTTTATAATAATTCTTTCTACAAGTTGTGTTCATTTTCACGAGTAATTTTTATAAAATTTTTAAACAAAAATGTACTGACATCTGTCTTGATTAGCCCATAAAAATGTGAATAAACCATGTATTTAAAACACGTGTTCATAATACGCATAGGCCACGTAATTCATTATAGTGTGTGTGTGTTTAGTAGTAGGTTTCCGCTGAAAATATAGCCTACTGGAGTTCTTGTTTTTTCGGATTTCCTATCGTCGCATCGGTTCACAACAATGCAGTACATCTTCTCCTGTGATGTCTTCCCCAGAATTGTGAAGATACCAGTGAGGACTTCATCAGTTTTGTGGATGATGTGAGAGGAAAAATGTCGAAACCTCGATCCGTAATCTAAACTAATATGAGATAATCGGTATGAGATAAATCTATAGAAACAAATGTAATCGTATGTATGTATTTGTGTGTGTGAGCGTGCGCGCGCACTCGTGATTGCTGTTGTAAAGAAAGATATAAATGCTAATGTTAACAGAACATGCAACAATGTTAGAGGAGTGTAATGCAGCTAGAAGAAAAATGAACTGAAAGACATTTAACAAGAGAGAGAAAGAAAAAACAACAAAGATAGACAATTTTTTTCAGTAAATAGATAGAAAAAGAGTAAGTTCCAGGTAGAAGAAAACTTTAAAAAGCTGTAGGACTGACAGAAACAGAGACAATTGCCGGAGGTGGAATAAGTGAAAAGAAAAAAAAAAACAGATGAGATTCAAGTAAACTTGAAAATCTCTGAAAGATACTTGTGAATAGGCGTCCAGCAAGACAATACTTAAAAATTATGAATTTGATTTACATAATGCTAAATTAAGAATGAATAAGTAACCTGAATTTAATGAGATTTATTCGAAAGTGGAATAAATGGATTTGCATTTGTTCGTGGATAAAAAAAGTTTTCTTAGCGAGTTTTTTCTTTAGCTTGTTTAAGAATACGATAAAACAATATTTTCTTCTGCGAAAATTTATTTTATACTTTCATTGAGTAGAAACTATTTACTTATTTCATTTGAAAGGTTGAGAAAAGTTCAACGAACAAGAATGGTTGCCTAGTTTTCTATAAACTACAGTTCTTTAGAGAGCGCTTTTAATTTTATCAATTAAAAATAAAATATAAAATATTTTGTTTTTTATAATGAAATACTGAAGCGGAAGACGGTTAGCAGAAAATGAAAATAATACCGGTTTTTAATTTTAAAATATTTAGTCGGACCTTCGACTAGCTAGGTAGCTAGGTTTTTAATTTATACTTACTTGATTTTTACCACACACACACACACACACACACACACACACACACACACACACACACACACACACACACACACACACACACACACACACACACACACACACACACACACACACACACACACACACACACACACACACCGTCTTTGTATCGCCTTATTTACGTCATGTCTCCAGGATCTTCTAGCCGTTCCACTCTTCCCAAACGTTTTTTTCCTAAAGGATTCCATTTCGTAACCGTCTCTCATTCCAGCTCTTCTTACGTGCCCAAACCACAGCACACTTTATCTGATCAATATATCTAAGCACATCTATTTATACCTTCATTCTTCTAATATGTATAGATATTGTAACGTTAATAACTCTGTGTGGTTACAAATTCTAAATCTGTTCTGGTCTTCTTCCTTTTAGTTTAAGCCCCACTGTTGGGCTAGCCAAATTGTAACGAAACCTGGTAATATTTTTAAAGTATTGGTGTTGTGTTACAAAATATATAAATATGTGTTCGTGTAAGAAAATAAAATTGTTTGTTAAAAAAATTTTTTTTTTATTAATCAATTAATTAATTGAGTTTCGTGAAGTTCCGAAATGTTTCTCTCTTATTTAGAAAATTTTATAAGCTTTTGTGTATTTATGAAGAAACTCCAACCACTTATAGGATTGTCTCCAATTACAATCGATCTTTGTTTACGTTCGTTTTGGAGGTTATCTTCCTTCTGGTGGTGAAATTCTTGTAGTATATTTTGTTGAAATTAAAGTATATTTAAATTGCTATATTTATGAATGAAAGAACTGTTTTAATATGAAAGTTATAAATTATTTTATTGACAATTGTTTATTTGGACTCTTGTCGATTTTTAAATCGATTCTCAGGGTATCGATGTTATTACAAATTTTTATATAAAATACAAAGAAGGTTCTTTGAACAGCTAATTATGGGAAAAGTCAGAGAAATCGGGCAAAGATTAAAAAGTATAACGTTACAAGATAATTCTTAATACTAAAAGTACATATATTCAATTGAAAGAGTAAAATAAATAAGTAGGTTGCGAACCGTCGCAGACAAACACTAGATGGCAGTGTTCAGTTGAGCGGTGATGAAACAGTAATGGCCGCCATCGAAGTTGTAAATCGTCCCTTCGTAGTTTTGACGTCCCAATAAAGATGTTTTCTTGTCGAATTTACGTCCTGGTGTCTGCAAATCTTCCTTCTGATGTTGGTGTAGTGTCTCTGGTTAAGTTTCGGTGTTGTATTTGGAAAAGTGGTGTATTTATAAGTCAGTTTCACTTTTGTCGATCAGGCACTTTTGATGGTTAAGTTATGTTACTGTTTTACTAAGTTTAAAATGTTATTTCAATGTAGTTCTGTGCTATACAATGTTATTTAGGCGTTTGTAGGTGTTTATGTCACTGTGTTGAAGTTGTAAAATGTTTTTTGCCGCCACTCGCGATTTTCACTCTCAGATCACACTATTAATCGCCATTACGGTATTCGAAACTAGGTTAATACGTTTTAATTGCTCGTGTCAAGTGTCCCGTACAACGTTCAATAATTCACTCTCTCACTTCCTTCACCTCCGACTAAAACCTTAGCCAAAGCAATATTATTCCTTACAGTGTTCGAATTTTATTTTGCATCCTGTGCATGTAATAAAGTTACATTATATAACTGCTTATACTTTGGTTAGTATTCAAATTTATTTGCTAGTTGTTACTTAATTTTATCCTTCAGTTCATTCGGCGTATTTTGATATCGAATAATGCCGTTTTATTAATTTTTTTATCTAAAATTGGTAATTTTACCTTTATTTTGTGTATTGCAAATTTCAAAATCCAGCTTCCTGTCATTATTCAAATTCTGCCATTATCAAGTTATATTTATGATTATTAAATCTCATATTGTAATAAAAGGTTTATATTCCCTTAATTTCTTGCAATTATATGAATTGATTAAGTTTTAAAATATTATGTTGGAATATATGACTCCCCACTCCAAATTTTTGAGTTCTGTCATTTCCATTTTTATTAATAATCCTGGCTATAATTTTACAAAATCTTTCTAAGTTATATTTCTAATTATATGGCTTTGTTTCTGGTTTACCTTATCTAAATCCCATCAGTTTAAATGTATTTAAGTACTTAGTTTCTCAGTTTTGATGATGTTTAGTTTTCATCATTTTGCCTAGATTCCTAACAATTTTTCCATACAAATTTTTATATAAACAATACATATTGAGTTATACCCTCTCTGACTTTTTAACATTGCAATATAAATTAAACATTTTTTCTATTAAACATAATAACAATTAGTATCTGTTTCAATAATATTAACAGATAAGAAATAGTTCTCAATAACAGTTGTCTTCAACTAATTAGACATTTTTTTTTTTACTTAAAGCTTAATGCTAATACATTTTAAAAATATCTATTCTATATAAACAAAACCTTATTTCTATATTCTTATTCTCTATTTCTTATACTAAGTTTAATTAACCAGTTTTTAACTGTTTTTAATATGGTTTTTTGGGTAATTGTACCCTGTCACTTTATTTTTTATCCTGTGTCTGCTTCTGTTTTTATTTATCATTTTAAATAAATGTCATTTCAAACAGATTGACAGCTCTATATTACCACATGCATTATTCTCCCTCTGTACAAATAATAAGTCACTCAAAAGTTGTATTTTTTCATTATTTACACAGTTTGTGGATGCCAATGATGAAACATAAGGTTTATTTTTTATAATACACAAACTAGCACTGGTTCACTTTACACTCCTTGATGTTATTTCTAAATGGTTATTTAGACTTATTAAAATCAAGAGATCTATTTGTGGGTTACAATGAAGATTTGTTCTTTGGTATTATATTATTGTTTCACCTTGGTCCACTTGCAACTCTTACTCTATACACTTTTATTCTTATTTCTATTGTACATGTGGTTTTTTTTCCATGAATACTGTGTTATACTTTTTATTATTATGATTTTTATTTATTTTGGGATATGGGTGTATTTTACAAGAGCATTCCTTCTTCTTCTGGATGCTGTCTTCTTCTTGTTTCTTCAATGATGTCTTCTTTTCTTCTGGCTTCTTAGAATTGTATTTTCTTCATCTTCTTCTGGATGTCATCGTGTTTCTTGGGGTTACTTCTTCATCTACTCTTCTGGTTTCTTTAAATGCATCACCTTTTATGGTGGATCTTGCCTTGTTCTGGGTTTCTTTTTTATTTATTCCTTACCTTCGTTGTGGGTTGCTTCCTTATCTATTCCTTACCTTCCTGGGTTATATCTTTTCACCTTGAGTTATTAAACTGGTTTTGATGATTCATTACTAGTAACATTTCTTTTATTCGAACTTAAACTTTTAATATCAATGATTGTTCTGCACGGTTGTTCTGAATTAATTCTTTATATTATAATGCTTTCTTCGGATTTGATGTTATTATATTATATTACTTTAATGATCAATGCCATTCATTTTTATGTGTTCATCTGTCACGCTACAATATGTATCATATATTTTATGGTTTAGATTTTTTAAAATCTTAAATGATGATTCTAGCGTTGATAAAAAAGCGTGTAGAGCTGGCCTATGCATGAATATTACCCATGGAAGGAACACAAGGAACTAGTGTTTACTGGAGAACCATTTACAGATAGTACTGGAAAAAGGTCCAAAAGACTTCATGGAAGGATAGAGAAACCAATGTTGCAAGTGTTTAAGGGAATACGTAAAATAATGAACGTCATCTGAAGGATGTTCATGTAGTCTTTAATTTTGGTTCAAAATACATGCAAAGAACCTGAAGGAAATTCGAATTTTCCGAAAGTCCAACTACCATGCAGTTTGCACTGTGTTTTTGTACAGACAAATTAGTAGAATCGGTTGTATAAACTGTAATCCATATACTGAAATCGGCTGCTACTCGAATGTGCACCTATTACTACAAAAAGTACGTAATAATATAAGAACACGTTAAATGAATATTTTAAAGGGTACGTAATAATATAAGAACACGTTAAATGAATATTTTAAAGCCTTTATAAACAAAGTGTGCGAAACAACCTACCGTAAAGTAATGTTGTATAAAAATGTATCACAAAGACGCACGTCTTTGTCACTTCCTCAACTTTCTGTCAGGTATGAAAGTCCGAAGCTATAGTACAAAAGTTGAACAAAGAAAATCAGTGTTCAACGTCCGGGAGAAAGAAATGTACATATGTCGAATGTGCAAAAGTAGAATACGTCTGTATTGATCAATATGGCATTAGATTAGTTATGTATTTGTAGCACTAAGTATTTAGTTTACTGCAGAAATGTTAGAGAATGGGCGACTCAGACAGTTAAAGAAATGGATTTTGAAGAATATAGAAATTTAAATACAGTTAAGCACAAGACGATCTGATTAGAATACGGAATGCACTGGTGCTTAACATTAGATACGTTATTGGGGTATAAGAGAATTTAGAGTAGATTTTAAAGTTAAATTTAAGCTGTATGGAAATCATTAAACGTTTATTACAAATAACTGGCTACGCTTTCAACAAGTATATTATTACAGTATATTCAAGATTTACGTTTTCAACATCGCTTTACAGTGTAGTAATAACAGTTAGACATTTAGCACAGTCTTATGTAAAATATTAAAGCTAATATATGCGTCACTTGAATTAGCTTAAATATGAAATCAGAGATTCTTTTTACTTCCGTTAGCACATAATAATACAGAGAATGTCTAATGTATTGCTGAGATTTAGTGAAGCGAAACACATAAAAAAGTAAAATTATATTCTTTCCAGCTTTTTTCAACTAAAAGTCGGCGAATCTGTTGGGACAGTGAGGGTTGACTCAGAGTCTTATCTCTATCCCGGCCCATGAGCAGCTGCTTCAAAATTTTCCTTCATTGCTGTCATGGAATGAAATACTTCCTGCGTAATTTAAACGGAGTCAGTTACTTTTATACATTTTTCAAGCGCTTATTTCTTTACTGTATGTTTTGAGGAACTGAAATAAAGACGCAAATTAGAAGCAACCAATTGGTGTTGTCATATAATACACTGTATTCACAAATTGGGATGGTAATGTTAATGTTTTAAAATCTAAAATTGTAAAGATTGGACGCACTCTATTATTGCTAGACAACACACACACACACACACACACACACACACACACACACACACACACACACACACACACACACACACACACACACACACACACACACACACACACACACACACACACACACACACACACACACACACACACACACACACACACACACACACACACACACACACACACACACACACACACACACACACACACACACACACACACACACACACACACACACACACACACACACACACACACACACACACACACACACACACACACACACACACACACACACACACACACACACACACATACACACACACACACACACACACACACACACACAAACGTGTACAAAAAAGATTTTGATGAGTAAGTGAATTAAATTTACTTGAAACAAAATAATTTCATTCCGTTATTTTTATATAAGAATGTCCTGAAACGTTGTCTCTTGTTTGTTCGTTCAACTTATTTAAGGTAACCATAAATAAATAATAATATTTATATACTGGAAGAGAACCCAATGTATAATAAATGAAACGTATGGAACATGAATAAAATGTTTTTTTTGTTACTTTTCGTTAAAGACTTATACTATTTGAAGAGACGAAATTGATAGAAAATGTCTAATAAGTTTGAAGTACATCAGTAGCAAGCAGAGAAGCTACTAAAAATTATCTATCGCTACGTAGGATAAATCGTTTTAGAAAGCTAAGGAATACTATAAAAAATAACAAACTAGTGTTATATTTAAAAATGAAAAATTTTATGTGAGTATGTAATTCCTCGAATGGCTTAATATTCAGAAAATTAATACGGAGACAAGTTTAGACAAGGTAGTACAGAGAAATCAACAAGATTTGATCTGTTGGAAAACTCTGGAAATGACTGGGGAGGCGTTTGTGAACCAGTGGGCAGGTAAGTCTAGACTATTTGGTCAGGAAAATTCTAGATAAGTACAGTCTATTTTAAACTTCAGTAGTGAGATAAGTACAGTAACCTTAAAGTCACTGACTTTTGGCTTTAAAGTGACGAATATATTTTGAGTCCATCGGATATGTGTGTCTCTCAAATTAGAAATGATCAATTCTTCAATGACTTCTCTTTGTCATTGCAAATTTCAAATCGCAAGTTTTTCGTAGTAGTCAACATGTTGTACCAACTGATCAAACAGGAGACTCATTTTAACCTTGTCGGTTTGTATTATGTAAAACTATAATTTACAGATATACATATAGTTAGTTTTTGCTTATTATGATAAAAATTACAATTTTTTGTTCACAGTTATATACAACTATATATAGTTTATTTTATATCTTTATAATAATTTTTAAATGTACAATATTCACATATTATATTTTTCAAACGGTTTTGACAAATTCATTCACTGCTTCACAAAGTAAGATGTGTGTTTCTAATTTTAAAATACTGTTGATGTTTTTGATAATAATTAAATTTGATCAAAAGTTATTTTATCTTGAAATAAAGCGTTTGATAATTTAACGACTGTCTACTCATTTAAGTAAAATATGAAAAAAAATTGTTTTTACTTAAGAGAGCAACTTTTTTTGAAGAAATTAACCGTTTTAATGATTATAAAAATTAAACAGCGATGTTGATAGCATTGGAATTTATTCCACTGATCGAAAACTGCTACATAAAGTTTGTTCATTCTCTGCAATTTTCATTTTCTAACTTGTGCCAAACTGGTTGCTTCTTTGACATTAATTAAACTGTCTGCCTGAAGAAAACATTTAGTAGTCCACCTCTTTGAAAACTATTTGAGATAGTCAAATGAGGTAGTGAAATGAATACTATATATTTAAGAGCGAATTCTGGATATTATATCCGTTTCATGAATTCCGATAACATTATACCTGCTGAAATTCACCATAAAAGTTTTGAATTTATGTAGAACATGCATTGACTGGTTAAGTGATATGAAGGTATATGCTTTAATATGTTAGGTATATGAAGCGCTTCGTTTTATTAAAGGAAAGGAAAAAGGGCACAATGATGAACTGGGCGGGCAACTGCGATTGGTGAACGAGATTTGTTGCGCTCAGTTGTTCAGAAGATTAAAAAGAACACTATTCACGAAATTGTACCTGAGAAAAAGGAATTTCCGGAAATTGTGCGCACTGGATAGTAAAGATGCTTATCGTAAAATACAAAATGAGATGAGAGGACAGCGACACAGTGAGGAAGGTGATTTCTTAAGCCGTCCAGTGACTGTGTTGCACGAACCCGCTGCATCGGAAAGACAGTCTACGGAGTGGAGACGCACTTCATCGCCAACAAAGGAGCAAATGATTTTCATGCGGAAGACCTCAAAGAACTTGTTTTGTGACAGAAAAGAAGTTTTGGTTCAAAACTATACTATCAACGCAATTTGAAGGGGGGGGGGGTATGTTTATTCCTGTTACTCCTCGCCCTCACACTTCCACATCAACGTAACATCATCTTAGCTTCTTTGCCTAGGAATAACTCGATCATCTTCCTTATAGCTATTTTCTCGTGTTAGTGTAGTCGAGATCTGATGTTGATGACCGACGAATTATCACAATTAGCTCAAACAAGCTGTTTATCACTTCAGTGTACAACGAAAACAGCAATAAAAATAAGTTGTAATTATATTCTCGTTTTTCGTTAACAGCCTAATGAAATACACTCTTGCTGCCCGTCGTACATATATAAATAAAGTGAACAACTAAAGAATTTATACCCAGGAAGAAGAGGAGGACTACTACACCAAGGAGCACAGTAGATGCTAAGAATGCCGCTAGACAGTGTCTTACGCAGAGTAGCGTAGAGTAGCATCTGACGCAGTTCATAGAATAAATATCTGCATCATCATGGACTGAAAGTGTCAACGAATAATTGATATACCGCCAGAACAAATTTGTTAAAAGTACGCAGACTGAACGCATAAATATTACGGTATTATCAGATGTAGGCCTACTGTAATTTCCATATGAGTAAAACTTTAAAGACAGTGTCTGGATACTTAAGATTCATCTTTACCCCAACCAAACCAAGCTTGAGTCTGGCCTCAACTCAGGTGGTCTGTGTTATTCAAGTAGGTTTTAGCGAATACCTCACCTCTGGCGTACGTGTTTAGTATTCACGGAATCCAGTATTGATCCAGGTTTAATAAAGTGTACCAGGAACGCAGACGGCTGTCCGTCTCAGTTTGAAGAGTCGACGATGCACACGCAAAGTTCCGCAAGTCGTAGGTTAAATAAGAAGTACAAACTCAGTCCAACAATTGTTAACATTTAAAAGTACACTACAATTTCTTTACTTATCTTGGACAGAAACGTAAGGGGAGTGCTTGTTATCTCTTCCGTTTTCTTCGTCTGATGTGTGGAAAGCACAATTCAACATGAAACACTTCATTGTCGGTAGCCAGAATAAAAATTATTACCTTGAATTAAAATATGATTAACACTAATGATTATATATGATTAAATATGATTTACACTCAATTTCGATAGTATTTTTTACGAGGTCGTTAAAAGCATAAACTGTTTTCGCAGGGTACTTCTTTCGAGTCGCGTCCGGCTACGTATGGGGAGAAGATGTAGTTTAAATATTTACAGTGAAACAATTTTTAATAATTTCTGAAAGCAGTGAATTATTGTGTTCACGTAATCGACTACATAAAACACACAAATAAACATGTACACACCTTTATTAATTTATATTTATCTATGTATGTATAGGCCTATGTTACACGCACTCACGCGCGCGCGCTCACACACACACACACACACACACACACTCACACACACTCGCTCAACACATACTATTTGAACTATTTGAAATATAAACACAATTGCTTACAACTATTCTTGTTATTAATAAATATTAATAATCAACAATTTTTTTTAATTTTTCACAAGAATACATTTTATTTATTTGTGTTGTTTTACACTGTTTCGGCAGTTTCTACTTACTGTTGTCTTGAGAAAATATCAATATCTGAAGATTATATAAATAAAATATCTATTTAAAAATATAAATTTATGTTTTCTTATAGATAACAGTAAAGAAAACAAAAAAAGATAACTGTCGAAACAATGTGAAAAATACAAATTAATAGAATATATTCTTGAACAAAATTTAAAAAATGGTTTATTAATTATTTTAAATATGTATATTGCAATGGAAATTTTAATTGCATATTGAATGTATCAAAGAATTCAGCATATGATACCATGTAAAGACGCTACACGAATAAGTAGAGATTGCAGGTTTGATTGTAAAATTTGCAGGCTTGATTGTTAGTAGAGACTGTAAATTAGTTGGTAAGGAACATTGTGAAAAATGTTAGTTTTATGTATTTTTAGACTAGTAAAACTTCTTTAAGTGCAGTGAGATGGTGCAAAGGATGTTTAGCCGCGTCTGTAATGAGCGTGTGCGAGAGTACGATATTACGTTATGGGATATTCAGGAAAAAACACGTTAACTTAAATAACTTTCGAGATATGGGAAATTTTAAAATGGGACTTAAATCTGAATACTTGTAATAAAAAGGCCTACCTGATGACAGTGATTTTTTTCAAAATCGTCTGTAAAATATTTTAGGGTTTTTGAGCATGTATTGTTCTGAACGATAAGTTTATATACAGCAAAATCTATTATGGGTGAGAGGTTCATAAGATAAGGTTAATGAAGAACCAATAAGATTACAAGAAATTTAGTAAAGCCTTTATAGTAAATAAGATAAAAAGAACTTGTTAGTCAATTTTAACAGTAGTAATTAGTAAGATAAAACAGAAAGAAAATTTCTGTTTGTATTACGAAGGCCAACAGAAACAGATTAATTATTCTTTTATAAACTACATTGAAAGCACAGTAGGTTGTCAGAAAATAATAGCATCATTAATAAATCCACTTCATTCCAATAACATTTACCTCGAATACGTACTCTATGCGAGATCTACATATTGCAATAGCTTATATGTTTTAGTATTCACTGTGGTACAACTATAAAAAAGCAATTAAGCATTACGGCTCGTAAATGTACACACAGAAGAACCGTATGGTAGCCAGTTACAAAATTAAATATTAAAACATTCACAGGTAAATGTGATATTTTTCGTATACTTTTTGTACTCGTATTTAACGTTCAATACTAAAAGCTGGGAAAAGTAACAATCATAATTTTTTTTAAAATATCATGTATCTTAAACTTAAAACTGAAATTTACGTTAAATAATAGTCTACAGGTAAAATTTCAAATTTTTCAGAAACTTTAAATTAAAACTTAAGTAGGTTTTAAAGAAAAATATACTAAATTTGAAACAGGGATATGAATAATATAATTTTTGTACTACTTTCAAAAATAAAGAAATTTGTTAAACTGTATGTTATTTTTGCAATGATATGTTCTCTCATGTATTATGATACAACGTTGTCGTATGGTTTGAAAGCCACACGTTGTCTGTGTCACTTTGTAATACTAAGCTCTTTATTTATTTAAGTTTTTTTATAATTATTTTTATTAATTAAATTCGGCTATTGTTTTTTGTTGTTGTCAAAATAAATTGTTTAATGTTCGTTTATATTGGTTCTTCGGAATTATTTATGGTGCGACGTTTCTTCGGTTGACTAGACGAATCTACGAAGTCGATCTCTCACTGAAAGTACATTTTTATTTCATTAAATAATTACTTACTTGAAGTCAAGTTGGCTAACCGCGCAGTGTTGATATGACAATCTAAGTTTAGAATTATTCAAAAATAAACTCATTTTGCCGCTGTCAGTGTTGCCATCCATTGCGAGATATCCACCTGATCTGTAATAGTCTAGTCTACTGAAATAAATCGTCTGACTCTATTTTTGTCGTATAAAATTATAGTTTATTTCTTGATAATATTCATTAAATTACTTTAAAAATATAATAAATTGTTACTTTTTTATTTTGGGCTTACAATCAAATTTAGTTTTACGAAATCTCTTGTCTCAGAGTTAGTTGTTCTGATTGGTAATTATCAGAATTATTAAACTTATTTTTGGTTAAAATATTTATATAAAATGTAGGTCCTTTTAGACTGCAGAATACAAATAAAGCAAACAGAAGAATTATACTACCATAATTGGGTAGTCGGAGAGTGATTACAAAATTAATTACATCTTAATGAATAACAGAAAGTTTCATAGACATGTCTGGTTCTGACATTATAGGTTAACTTGGTGTATTGTAACTGCCACCAATGAACTTTAAATGGATTAATAATTTTTTATAACACATAAAATATAAACGCAATAAAGTTATAAATTAATTCAGTGTTCCAGGAAGAATCATCTGATTAGTTATATTGGATTATTTGAAACAGGTAATCTGTTAATTCTTAGAATCGTAGTTAACTTGGTATTAACTTCTTTTAATAATGAAACAATGACATATTGTAATAATATTAGACTCTTTCTTAAATCTAAGCATAAATTATTTTCTCAATTATCTTCTGATAATTAATCATGTCAATTGACAATTCTCAAAATGAATTATTAGCTGTTGTTAAATTACCATCGTTTTAACTATGAATAAATTCATCGATATAATATTAATTCAAGCACTCTTAGTGTTTATATTGAAAAAAACTATCAGCATATTTATAACTTTCATCTATTAATAAATTAAAATTAAATTGAGAACTCTCTTTGTAATCAACTAATTAATTAAACCAGTAAGGTGCAATGCCTCTTGTTCGTTCGTACGTGCACATAGTATTAAGTTATTTCGATAAAATATATCGTCAATTTCATAAATTCCTTAAATATAATAAAAAATCACTTTACTCCCTTTAATTCGCGTAATTGCTATGGATTATACACTTAGCAATTTATATCGCACTGTTAGGTCTTCACTGAATTTCGAATAAAAAACGTTATAATGATTTTAACAAAATAGGGTTATGTCCCCTTTGTTTACATTTGATTACACGCACTAAGTTATGTTAGACTGGCGCTTTCTGGCGATGCGGAGCTGTCGTCTGTCTTGCATCATTGGTCATGAAGAAGTGTTCCAAAATGGTGTCCGTTTCTGCTGTTCTCGTTTGCATTCCTTGTAAAAATTATCGAATTCTCTCTATTGATTGGCTAATGATCTTTACTTGAGTGCACATACCCCCCTTCGCTGAATTATTTAATTGTTGCAACAAGCGTGGGACTTTGGGTTTAAGAGTACGAACTCACGCTAAACATTTTGTCCAAAATAAACCAAATGTCTTTAAATTGACATAACTTTCTTATAACCGCTCTGATTGTGAATTTAAGCTTATTACGACATGGCGAACATTTGGCTCTTAATTTAGAGTCTACACATGAAATATTTTCGTCCATAATTAAGGAAGATATTGTTTGAAATTAACACTTTATACAATTCCTTAATAAATTTAGGTATTCCTTCACTAAAACTAACAAATGACAATCACATCTCTTCGAGATTATGCTTTTCAAGTCCTGTTACACTCTTTACTTATTATCTACTTACTATTATTGACAAAATACATCTCCTATGCTTAGGTTGCATTAGGCCTATGATTCTACTAAATATATTGACTAATTACATTATAATATTTGTCTCTGAACAATTTTTGTTGTGTCACAATTACACATACATGGTCAGTGAAACTACTGTTCGCTCTAGTTACTGTTAATACATTGTTATTTTCTAGTTTTGAGTCTATTTAATCACCTATAGATTGTACTATAAGGTGTCACCTTACTTTACTTCATTCTTAATCAAGTAGTGGTCTTTTAAGTCACTATCTTGTTCATAATTTTTCATTACAGTTATTACATTGTTTTACAATCTTGTGTTTTACATTGGTGCATTCTCTTGTGTTGAGAACTTAGTAATAATATTTGCAGCTAGTGTCACATGACATATGTATTTAATTATTATTATTATGCCTTACATTAGTAATAATAATTATCCTACAATATTATGCTAGTAATGTACCATCTTTCTTGCTATACAGATATCACCCTTTTTGTTTCTGAATATTTTACAACTTGTTTTAACTAAAATTTACATGGTGATTCCCATTCTGTCTGTTTTTGGTCATATTGTTTACATCAATTGCAATATAAATACTACTCTAGGTAGCTCATCTTGGTATTGGCAGAACCCTTACAACATCTACTTGATTTTTTGTCCAAGAGATTTTAGTTTAATTATGTTTTAGTTATTAATTCTTATTAATCTAAGTGGAAAGTACATGTAGTTAGGTTATGTGTCTCCCCACTCTAACGCAACAATGGGTTGACTGAGTTTATTTTCATTTACAATTTTTATTTCTTTTTTACTTGTATTGGTGTTATAGGCCTATATTATCACCTGTAATTTATTAATTGGTTCTTTTCTCTCTATTATCATTTTTCATAACTTATTTGGTAATTATTACTGTTATCTGACAATTTTGGTTCTCTATTAACTTACATTAATACTGGACATAATATGTTATCATACTGTTGTTTACAGCTTCTTATTATACTAATATTCTTATTACTCTCACTCTCCTGGCTATTATTGGATGCCCTACTCATTTACTAGATTAGTGGTCATATTCAGGTCATCTAATGTAGTCAGTTAGTGTTTTGGCTATCTGTCATTGTCTCCCACTCTGTACTTCACTTGTCGTTGGCAATTTTTTCACATTTGGCCTTCTTATCTAACAGTTAGTGTAAGTTCTTGTTTCTTCTTGTGGCACTATGTTGATTGACATCATTATTATTATTGTTTTCTTCTTTATAATATGTGTTCTTCTCTGTTTCTTGGTTTATCACTGACCGAATCTATTGGGTTATTGGGTCTATTGGGTAATCACTATTTAATACATTTTCTTTCTTGTTTTATTATTATTACCATTACTGTTTTAACTCCTTAGTTATGAATTCATTCTTCAATTATTATTTATTTATATAGTTTTAATGCTTGGTACACTCATTGTGAATACTTAATGGGTCTTGTCCCACACAATTATTATGATATGTTGTGTATATTTTGACGTCCAAAATATCGTGGTCATATGTCTCGTTACAGTATGAGTAAGTGTGTGTGTGTGTGTGTGTGTGTGTGTGTGCGTGCGCGTGTGCGTGTGTGTTTGCGAGTGCGCGCGGTGTGTTAGTATGGTGGGCGTATCTCAAGACTGTGTGAATGACTTGAGAGGAATTAGTTCAGCACTGGGAAACGAGTAGCCTACTAGTGACAATGGTATTGTTATTCTTTGTCGAAGAAAACAAAATGTACAATTTTGACGTAATAAAAATAATTTTTTTTCATCTGAATGATTCTTTGCTAAGTATTCTCTCCAAGAATAAGGGTTTTATTTTTTTTCATCCATAATTAGAATTATTCCGTTTTTGTTAGTTGATTTCTGTCATTGTGGAATACTTCCTACAGACGTTTACCTGAGTTGTGCTAAAATTTGTACGTATTCTTTGTACTCTGAATTCATAGAATAATGAATTTGTTGTTTAATTTTACAGTTAGCTGGCAAGCAAACCGTTACGAAATATGGTACAACAAACAAAGCTGCAGTGAAACGCATCCGACTAGCTCTGTGTTTGTTGTTTGTCTGGGGAAACGGACTGCTGCGGTATTGTGCCGCAAACAGCTGTTTGTATGAATTAATACCTTCACACTGTATACTCGCTTCCTGTACATATTGTATGTACAAAACAGTAAGTAACACAATATATACGGAACAACATTGAATGTAGTTTAAAGCAACTTCCTGAATCCGTATCGTCTAAAACACACAGTACACTATCATCATATGTAGACATAGTACACTATCATCATATGTAGACATAGTACAAATACCTGTACCTGTAGGTTTGTTTGTCGCAGGAAATCACTGTTCCGCTCACAAAATCTATTAAAAAATCCTGTAAAGTAATTCAGATTTCTAGTCATGCAATTTATGAATATTGTTGTGTTTAATAATTTTCAAGATAAAAACTCAACCCCACACCAGAACCAGAGAAAAAGTCACAGGTTTTATTTGGTAGTCACCCTAAATCAATGTATATTTTCTTCAGTTAAGCGTCTTCGGCTTTCATCAAGGTACAGTCTTCTGTAACAATGAATTAGTGGCAAAAATACTAGGCCGTAGATACGCACTAACGTCTTATCATATCGTTTAGCGTACACGGAGTAGAACGCTGCATAGTGTTGTCATCTGTAGCGAACTGATCTCTCTAACTGCTATCGTAAACAACCAACTCAAAACAAGGTCAAACCTAGGAAGCTGAGGATACATAACTCGTGAAAGAAGAAATCCGAAGAGGAAGCAAATAAAAGAAGAAATCAGAACAAGAAAAAGAAGATGACTTAGAAGGAAGAGAAGGAGAGGGGAGGATAAGGAGGAGGAGAAGGAGGACAAAGAGGGTAAGGAGGATAAGGAGGAGGAGATGAAGTAGAAGAAGAAATAGAAGGAAAAGCAACAGCAACAAGAAAATAAAAAAGAGGAAGACTATGACGAAGAACAAAAGACAGAGAACATACTTAAACACACATATATGTATGTAGATACAAGAATACCGTGAAACAGTGTAGGATAGAAAGACCAAACAATTGGAAGGAGAGAAAGGAATTGCTACTATACAAATGGTCAACGTAGATGAAGGAAACCAGTTGTTGCAAATTCTATGTTTAAGATAGAGTGAACAGAAACAGAGTAAAACAGAATGACAGAAAGTAAAGATATATTTTGATACAAACGCAGAGAGCGTGAGTGAGTGAGGGAAGGAGAGATAGATAAAGAGATAGATAGATAGAGAGAGAGAGAGAGAGAGAGAGAGAGAGAGAGAGAGAGAGAGAGAGAGAGAGAGAGAGAGAGAGAGAGAGAGAGAGAGAGAGAGAGAGAGAGAGAGAGAGAGACAGACAGACAGACAGACAGACAGACAGAGTGAGAGATAAATTGTGAGTGGGACACTGGTGGAAGGAGAATAATTGAGAAAATAAATTTAAATCTGTAGACAACAGTAGACCGCGTGAAGAGGAGGGGAAGACGCGAAACGAAAGTGACAAAGTTTTAATTAACGCTGGAGTACAGAATAAAGCAAAGCCCGGTGAGACGGGGTGTGTTAGCCCCAGGGTAATGTGTTATTGTGCTTAAATTGTTGTACAAATTAGCGTTGAGGGATGGGGTGACACGTCTGTCAGTCCTCGTTATTCTAATTGTTAAGTATTTTGTCTACAACCGCAAAGACGTAAGACTTCTACTGTCACACGTGCGGTGTTTAGCGTATCGCGTGGCCTCATTGCTATTGGTTATCATACGCATTGTGTAGGCTACATAATCGTAACAAATTCTATACTTTGGTAAACTTGAGTTATACTGTTGGGTGTAATTAGGGTACTAAAACATTAATCAGATTAAATGGTAAATAACTTCAACCATTAGCAGATTCGTAGAATAATTCATAAATCTTTTTCCTGGACATATGAAGATCTAGGGAAATGCAAACTCTTGTAGTTGATGGTAAACCAATAGGTAAAAGATCGGAGGAAGACCTCCAATGAGATGGACCTGCAATGGGACATTCACTATACAAAGCAATACTGATAGACCAGGATATAGCTCCGGAAAAAACAAATATATACTGAACGATACCTCCATAGGGTAAATTGTCAGAGGTGAAGGATTGACGTAGTGTTTTAATTAATGCATTTTTATGGATAGCAAACAGTGGAAAAATGTTTAATGAACTCAACCGGAAAAGTATGAAGGTCGTTTCTGCACATCAACCATTGCATAGTATGGAAGTACTAACCATTACGAGTTTCGAAGGGTTACATCACTCAAGTTCACAGCTCACAGGTAATATTCTAAAGAATACTCTTAAATTTACAAAAAAGCTGAGAGCTTAAAAATCAGAAATTTAACGATTTTCTTTGGAAATGGAAACTAGAAAAGTAAAATATGTAATTTCTTTACTATATCATACTTCTGTTATACAACATAAAATAAATATATAGTATTATAAAAATAATGAATTAATTATATTATTTTTTTGTTACTTGTGTAACTTCAAACTCTTTTATTTGTAATAAGACGTATGGAATACTAGTACATGAAGTGTGAAGTAATTTATTAGAACGCTGAATATATATATCATTCCTCCAGAGAGTTCGAACCACAGATCTACAACGAAGGTGAGCTTATTTGATACACGAATTGATAAAACAGGAGAGGTAAGTGAACCTAGACAGAATGCCATGCTTAAGAACATCAACAAATAAAGAAAAGGGATATAGCACATTTCCTTTTTAGGAAAAGGAATGTAGAGAGAACAACGTGAATGCTGAATGAACAGTGAATGAACGCTTTATCTGTGCTAATTAATATTTTGTAGACATAAATTATTACTAACTCGAATAAAAACAAATATAAAGTACTATTTACAAGCATATTAATTACACATGGCTTAGAAATATAACAATCTAAAACAAAACTGTCTAGAAATTCTTGAAAAAATAACAGGTAACAGATTCGTTTGTGAATGATTAATGAATGTAGGATAAAAAGTAGAATAATAGATTATACTAAACGTAAACAACTTGTACGCATAGGATGTATTTAAAAAAGGCCCGAAGCTAGAAGCAACAGATTTTAAATTTGTGAAAGAGGCCTGAAGAACAAAGTGTAATATTAAAGTTTAATGGAAGATGTTGAACGTTATAAATTTCTCTGAAGCCAGGAATCTATCAGTAATTAGTCATGTTATTAAAACACTAAATTACAACCTTTCAGTAAGTAAATTAAAGTATTAAATAGCTAGGGGACACCTTCCTTATGAGCGGATTAAAAATCCGGATTAGAAATCTGAAGAAACACGCAGTTTTAAGTAATGATTGTGTAAACCAATAAACATAATTTGAAAAAGATTTTTCCTCTGTTAGTAATTATATTATTTTAATTGTGTCGACTTCATTATAAACAATTACAGAGTTTCTTAGACACACTTATTGAAACAATTCTTGACGTCTTCCTTTTACAATAAATACTTGTTTATAAATCGCAAAATGTAAAGAAAAAACTGTTCATTCGAGTAGTACAGATAATTTGTAGACGCTATTAGATATGCTATTTAGATAATTGTTTAGTATTAATTTATACCAGACCATATTTTCCATAATTTACTGAAACCGTTTAAAATACAATAACATTTAAATTTTACAGAAAATTATTATATAAACGGCTGAAATTTACCGTCATACATAATTTTACGTAAATGTGCAATCTTGGAATTTCGTACTTTGGTAAGCACATAATACAGATAGCGTGTAATATTTAGTAAAGCAAAACACGCAAAAGGAGAAAATTACTTTCTTTCTCGCGTTTACTAAACCAAAAGTCGACGATATCTGTAGGGACCGTGAGGGTGGGATTAGAGTCTTATCTCTATCCGGGTTGTGTGCAGCTGGTCCAAAATTTCTCTGCCGCCCTTATGGAATGAAATATTTCCTGTTTAATTTAAATATAATATACAATTTTC
Source organism: Magicicada septendecula (assembly GCA_034769895.1). Lineage (NCBI taxonomy): Eukaryota > Metazoa > Arthropoda > Insecta > Hemiptera > Cicadidae > Magicicada > Magicicada septendecula. The sequence goes on along the minus strand of CM068370.1, from coordinate 238,414,066 downwards.
TACCTTGTTTTCTAAGGAATTTATTCTTTCTTCTGCCAGCTTTATAGAACAAGTCTCAACTTCTCAATAATGAAAGTACAGTATTTTGAAACAGAACTGTAGTATAATATCGATGAAAATAATAGTACAAAAAGCGAGCTACACTAGTGTACCCATGAGTATTAACAGATTAATTTATTCTGAATACGTTTGAATTCATTCATACTCGTCTTTTTCGCAACCCCAGTTCGGTGATTTTTGTGTAGCCGCTTTCTGATATCATAATCCTTTCGATCGCCACCTGTTTAAAATCCTTATATTGTTTCACACTCACTTTAGATCGGCTTCATCTAAAAATCTCTTTGTTATCAAAAAACCCTTCTAATGCATTTTCATATTGCTATCGTCACTAATTAACTGTTAGTACTTTCTTTTCATGCAGTTTCCACAGTCTATTCTCATGTAACTTTTTAAACTCCTGATCATTTCTAATCCTATTCCTCCAAGAAATATTCTGTATTTCCTTCTGTCACCATGTTAGTTTCTAATTGGTCACTATATTAGAAGAACTGTGGCAAGTAGCTGTGTGGACCTCTTAAGCAAGTTTCGAGATGTCCGTTTGAAAACACAGTGAACTTTAGAATTGCTAGGGTCCTCTGCCATTGTTGGTGCACTATTGGGAATCAGTAAAGCGTGACGGAAAAGCGAGCGAGAGAGAGAGAGAGAGAGAGAGAGAGAGAGAGGACACGGCGTCTGACTTCACACTGGCCTGGCATTGTAGAGTTTCCCTGTCTGCGCCACGTGAAGGAAGGCAAGCCGTTAGCCTTCAGGCGTGGTTTTGTGAATGGAGATTGACACCGCGACCATTCTGGGCATCAGGGATCGTCGTATGTCCATACGATGTGTATCCACAAATAATACTATACGATCGTAAACCAGGCCGGCCGGGGTCCTGTACTCCGGCATTGAGTGACTGCGGTATTACTCCAAGCTAGGGTGGACTCATATGTGGTGTTTTTCTGAGAATGCGGGATACTAACGTGGTTTTAATATTTCGGCATATCATTCTTGGGTTCATTTGGACCACCAACCATAGCTACTACGTACACTTTTTCGCGTACATATGCTCAAAGCCTGCATAATTATGTATCCCAGACAAAGAAATTGTCTTTTACTAAGTAATATTGAACTCGATTTTTTAATTTATTGTCTTATCCTGGTTAACTCATCTTATATTTTATTTACGTTTAAGCTTTTACTTGAATTTTCACTACTCACTTCTCCTGACCATAGTGTTATTTATTTTATCTATGCTCGAACACATGTCTCCCCCAACCAATGAAGTATAAAATACTTTCAGCAAAGTAGATTAGGTATGGAAAAGATGGATTTTAATAAAGATTTTAAAGTTTTAACCAGATTAATTTTAATTATATATCCCTTTAAATCAACAATAAACATATAGATATTGTTTTATTATGTAGCAACACATGATTTGTGCTCACTAGACTAAGAGCAGTAACACTGTCAGTCAATTTTGTGTATGGATTTGTAGACTGGACTATTGAAGTAGTTCTCAGCGGCTGCCTCAACCTCAAGATACGCGTGCAATATTCAGGGAATTTGATATTGATCCGGCTTTAATAAAGTGTTCCAGGAACGCAGACGGTTGTCGATCACAGCTGAAGAGTTGACAAGTCACACGCAATGCAATTCAACGAAAATATCAATAAGAAACTATAAATAAACCTTGCAAAACCTTTGATAAAATGAATGATATACTCATTGCTACACTATGTTTCCTTGTCGTAAATGTACATATTGTTCATGTTTGTTTTCTCTATCTCACTCTTCCTTTCACCAACGTGCGTTTGTACTGTGTATTTCCGATCCTCAAGTTCAAAATACAAGTTTAAAATATGCCATTCAGTCAGCTTTAATTTATCTCAGCTCTAGTATTGGGTTCAGTTATGTAACCTCACATGACATGACATGTACATGACAGTGATCTTCACAGTGTTATATGTTATGTTTTATGTGTTATGTTATGTTATGTTATGCAATGGAACACAGGATCCTGATAAGCAGTGCAGGCTTGTGTAATACACAGACGATAAACATGCATGTTTCAATTGGTAGTTTGTTAGGTTTGGTTTTTGTGGTATAAGTTTTGTATTTTAGAAAGGATAAGGAATTAGGCTTAGTCAAACTGTGTATTATTTTATGTGTTATTTATTCATGTACTATGTCAGTGGAAATGTGCGCGCGTGCGCGAGTGATAAACGTTTTCCCGGCTGTGCGTGATATAATTATCGTATCGTTGTGACACTTGAACTGAACATAAACTACTATATTAGCTACAGTTCCTGTATATTTCCTAAGCTTAAAATGACGTTAAAATATGATTTCGTTAAAATATAAAGCTCGTTGTAAAACGCATTTCTGCATGAGATAAAGGCATTCAGAGATTACCATCTGCACTTTACGGCATGAAACAATGCCGAGTCGTGTGCAAAGTAACCATGTGACTTCCGTCCACCAATAAGAAGCTGGAAGGCAGTCGGAATTTTCTTAAGCCTGTTGCTGCACAGTTAGTTCTTCTCATCTAGCTATCACGATCGGAACGTGCAATTCTTGTGCAAGAGTTTCCGCTTGCAAGAATTTGTTAAGTCTTTTCGGCGGTAGTAACGAGTGCGAACGCTCAGAACTGTTTGTTTAATACATCTTTACACACGGTATTGTTATTATAACATAGCGTGTATAAATAAGTGAACTTAGACTGTGTTACTGTGTGAGGTATTCTGCAGTACCAGTAGTATTTCATAATTTACTTATTAATAAAATATTGTCATCATTAGTTTCCGCGTGAGTGGAAGATTTCCGCATAGGGAGGTCTGCTGATCGTGGTAGACCCAGTGTTACGCGTGAACACTTGAAGAGTCCGGATTGGTATAAGCCTAATATACCGTTTCTAAGTAATACCCACTGTGACCTGGGGTACTTATGAATTATAAATACTGTATAAAATTTCAGAAGTAGTATCCCTAGAACCGGTGTTTGTGTGCGAAGCGTCAGTTTCAACGTTGGAACTCCAGGACACCAGCCCAGCTGGAAGCGTCACCAGGGTGAACCATCTGTCATCTTACGCCATGCTTGACGACTCCACGACACAGCAAAGCCCCCCCTTTCCATCAACATCGCCGTGGGAATCATCATATATGTAATGTACCACAACTCGTATATGAACAATAATTAACACTTTAAAAGACTATATCTGAAACACTATCATTATTATGTTTGTCAAATATATCGTATAAACAATTTCATATATCTTGTGTGCAATAAATAATCTTAAACCCTCCAATATAGACTTTTGCATTAAACCACACATACTACCATATCCTATGCGCCAATAGTTAAGTTATTTGTGTTGTCGCATAGAGAGATAATTGGCGCTTAGCAACGTAGGGCACGAAAAAAAGCGGTAATTTTACGCTATTCTGTATATGTCAAAGAATATAAAATTTGTTGGTAAAATCCGACGTATAATTGTAATTAATGTAATATTTGTGTGTGTATGGTTCATATGAAAATCTGAGGATATAATTTATCAAGTGTGCCTATTCTCTTGTGTGTCATATATGAACAATTTTATCAGTATATTGGAGGTAGATTATTAGTTGTTTAGTGTGTTAGATAAGGTTTGTTTACATTTTGATATATTGAACTGCTTACTGTGTGCGTATAAACTGGTTTACACTACGATAATAATCTTGTAATAATAATTAGTTTTGTAGCGTTAAGTCAGGGAATTTAAATTTTATTAAAATTTTAAATTAATTTTTGATCAATATGGCGGAGTTAGCAGAAATAAAGGATGCTTTAGCTGACTTATTAGCTAGTATGAAAACCATGTCAGAGGAAAATAAAGCCTGGCATGAGAAGATGAAAGCCGATGAAGAAGAGATGATAGCGAATCTACAGGAAATTTCAGCTGCTACTGAATTAGACTTAACTGTTGAGAATATTGTACCTTGTGATAAGTCTGAAGTACCAAAGGTTCTTGTGGAACATACTCTCAAAGAAAGTAATATGAAAAATGACCCAGTGATAAAACTTAGAGACGATATTGAATCAATATCTGAAAAGGAGCCAATCATAGATGCTAGGAGAAAAACGGATAAGAATCCTGAACTAGAAGGAGAGCCTGGAACTAGTATTGATACAAACGGTGCAGGTATGTATGACACATTTCATAATGGTGAGGTACTAGATGAATCTAAATCAGATACTAAGGTATTTACGAAGGACAGGGAGGTGAATGAGACTGATGACAATAAGGTGGAAACAATTACGGTAAATAATATTGAACCGCCGCGTAATCAGTTTAAAGTTCAACTACCACAAAATCAGCCACAATCACAACAACATAAAAATACAACTCAGCAATTTAATACCAACTTAGTAGCAACAGTTACTGAAAGTGATTCAGTTAAAGTGGTTCAATCAATCGAATGTGAATAATGTTAGTTGTAAGAATAAATTTGTTGTGTCTGGCCTATATCCTGCAGAAATTAGGGATAGTTTAATTTGTAGTAATGATAACAAGGAATGTAATGAAAATATTGGTGTTAAAAGGAACACTAACCTTATCATCAATGCAAAAATCAATGGTGAGGTATTGTTCGACAGCGGCGCAAAAATATCGCTGATGGACGAGCGGTTCCTATTGAGACACAAAAACCACTTTATAAAAATCCCGATTCTGCCGGTAAATCACAAAATTATAAAATCAGTGAAGGGTGAGTCGCAGATAGTTGACAAACAGGCACTAATAACAAGATACGTACTGGGAGTAGAAATAGAGATCACTGTACTTGTAGTTAGAAAACTCGTATATATTATTTTGGAAGTCGACAAATTAAATAAACTGCACGCTACAATTGAATTTCCGAACGAAACATTGCAATGTAAAATTGATAGTGGACACCACATTATCAGACTGGGACGCTCGATAGATAAGGTAACGCATAACTCACTGACCCACAATGTTCAGGTAACGGACTGCGAGAGAAATCAAATACATCGTATATTAGATAAATTCAAATCTATAGTTCCAAGTAAACGGTTGAGTTGCAAGACTGAGAAAATATTATACAATAAATCCATAAATAAACGTAAATAAATGTCAGGATATAGGATGTACGAATGTGTAGCTTTATTTAAAATATGTCAGTTCAGGTATAAATGTTATATGTAAGGAAATTCTGTGAATGAGCGATAATCTAGTAGAGATAAGGAATCCAGTCTGTTGTGTAACACGCCAGGGTTTGGAGTGTGTTTACATTGACCTTGCCCAATTGCTACCTGCTTGTCAAGAACATGTGTATTTATTATGGTTTAAAGGTCATTGTAGCCATGTGTCTTCGGTCTATTTATTTGTTCTGTCAAGTTGACAGTTATGGGATGTTAGTATTGCAAAGAAGGTGTTTATTTGATTTTATGTTTGAGAGCATTAGTGTTATTATTCATAGGGTTAGGAAATTATTTTGGATGTATCAAAGAAAAATTTTTTTTTTTATTTTGTTAGTCAACTAAAAAAAAAAAATTTTATTTTATGCGGGAAGGGGTTAATCCTGCAATGAAACACAGGATCCTGATAAGCAGTGCAGGCTTGTGTAATACACAGACGATAAACATTCATGTTTCAATTGGTAGTTTGTTAGGATTGGTTTTTTGTGATATAAGTTTTGTATTTTAGAAAGGCTAAGGAATTAGGCTTAGTCAAACTGTGTATTATTTTATGTGTTATTTATTCATGTACTATGTCAGTGGAAATATGCGCGCGTGCGCGAGTGATAAACGTTTTCCCGGCTGTGCGTGATATAATTATCGTATCGTTGTGACACTTGAACTGAACATAAACTACTATATTAGCTACAGTTCCTGTATACTTCCTAAGCTTAAAATGACGTTAAAATATGATTTCGTTAAAATATAAAGCTCGTTGTAAAACGCATTTCTGCATGAGATAAAGGCATTCAGAGATTACCATCTGCACTTTAAGGCATGAAACACTGCCGAGTCGTGTGCAAAATAACCATGTGACTTCCGTCCACCAATAAGAAGCTGGAAGGCAGTCGGAATTTTCTTAAGCCTGTTGCTGCACAGTTAGTTCTTCTCATCTAGCTATCACGATCGGATCGTGCAATTCTTGTGTAAGATTTTCCGCTTGCAAGAATTTGTTAAGTCTTTTCAGCGGTAGTAACGAGTGCGAACGCTCAGAACTGTTTGTTTAATACATCTTTACACACGGTATTATTATTATAACATAGCGTGTATAAATAAGTGAACTTAGACTGTGTTACTGTGTGAGGTATTCTGCAGTACCAGTAGTATTCCATAATTTACTTACTAATAAAATATTGTCATCATTAGTTTCCGCGTGAGTGGAAGATTTCCGCATATGGAGGTCTGCTGATCGTGGTAGACCCAGTGTTACGCGTGAACACTTGAAGAGTCCGGATTGGTATAAGCCTAATATACCGTTTCTAAGTAATACCCACTGTGACCTGGGGTACTTATGAATTATAAATACTGTATAAAATTTCAGAAGTAGTATCCCTAGAACCGGTGTTTGTGTGCGAAGCGTCAGTGTCAACGTTGGAACTCCAGGACACCAGCCCAGCTGGAAGCGTCACCAGGGTGAACCACCTGTCATTGTACGCCACGCTTGACGACTCCACGACACAGCAAAGCCCCCCCTTTCCATCAACATCGCCGTGGGAATCATCATATATGTAATGTACCACAACTCGTATATGAACAATAATTAACACTTTAAAAGACTATATCTGAAACACTATCATTGTTATGTTTGTCAAATATATCGTATAAACAATTTCATATATCTTGTGTGCAATAAATAATCTTAAACCCTCCAATATAGACTTTTGCATTAAAACACACATGCTACCATATCCTATGCGACAATAGTTAAGTTATTTGTGTTGTCGAAGTTTGAATTCTGAACAGGTTTGATTAGAAGAAAAGGACAGGGATCTAATTTTCTAGCGCTCATTAGCTTTAGCTGTTTGTACTGTCACCGGACAAAAGGCTTGCCGCATGACAACTGGCGCCAATCGTACACACTATCGTTTTTGGTGGCCCTAAAAAGGACCGAGTGGCGAGAACGGTGATGTTGGTCGTGCCGCGCTGAGATGTTCGGCGGCTGCGCCCGCTGATCGTGGCGTACTGCAGTCCTCCTCTTCTTTCGGCACCGGTTGTAGTCGGCTGCCGGCCCAGCGAAATCCATCGCTGGCGCGGAACGGGAGTGCGAAGACGCAAGAACGGCGGCGGTTCTATTCTTCGGCTGTTCCTTCCGGCTGACTCCGCCCGATGTCGTCCGAGAGAGGAGAGGAGATGAAGTGCGTTCGATGGCGTGGTGATGAAGAGTGCGTAAAATTTTCTGCCGGCCCGGGTTTTATTAACTAACCGGCATCGCTGATTGGCTAGCTCCGAACACGAAGTTGGTCACGTCTCGGCGGCTGCTGATGCCGGATTGGCTCGCTCCGAGCACGTAGTTGGTCACGTCTCGGCCGCTGGTAACGGAGAGCAGATGTTCGCATATCGCTACCGTCACAGTACATTTAAAAAAGAGCTACTACTATATTATCGTACACAGATGAAAAAAAAATAAATAAAACAGCCTAAAAATTAAGAGATTAACAAAATTCGTTAACTTTTCACCCTCTGGGAGGAGGGTCCGTTCCAGTTCGTCCTCACCGTAAATACGTCCCTTGTCTCAAAGAACCTCTTAAAAATATCTCCTGAAATCATAAAGGTATTGAAGACAGAGACCAATGGCGGGCACAAGAAACTCCTTACAGCACCTCAAGTCATGAGTCATGAGGAGTGACAGAGAAGAAGACATTAAGGGTTGAAAAAATTAGGTCAAAGGGGAATCTTACTGAAAGGTTAAGAAAGTTAGAAGCAATTTGTAAAAGACCGATATCTACATTAGTGAACTGACGTCATTCAAAAAGAAAACTTGGAATTCTTAAGTTGATTTACACGAGCAATAAAGTTGTCAGCCTGAATGTACTTTACTGCAAAAGTAAAAGTGTTAGTCTTTCTCTGACAACTAAGGCAAATATATTTAAAAGTAAGTTGATTGAATTAAAAGGAACTTTACTTGTTTTCTACAAACTGTGTTTTAAAACTTTGCTCTCTTAATTTCACTTGTTACAATTCTTTAACGAAAATATTTACGCGTGTCAAACGAATCTAACTAATAATGCATGATGAACGTCATTCATTCAACAATAAAAGTCACGTGCGTTTAACTGATTTGTTTATTCGGGTTGATCTGTATTTAATTTACAATATAGTAATCGAAGTGGTTAGATAGAAATTAATAATATGAAAGTGAGTACTATTAGAGCAGAAAAATCAACACTTAATGAAAGTAATATAAACATTTTCGGGCAAATGTTTCTGCTTATTACATTAAATAATTACAAATTGTTTATATATTAAACTATTATATCTAATACTATCTTTACACTTATGTATTCGTGCTACAACAGTTAATTGTTTCAATTTTGACATCAAAGAACTAAATAAAATAAGCACAACTATCCCATGTCAGGCAACCCACCGAATATTCAGGTTAAGTCCCATTAACCATAAATCTGTTTTTGGATATTTTTGAACATGGGGTTTTAAGATTTTATTTTTTTTAAACACGTTACGCACATTCATGTTTAGTGGACGTTCCGTTTAATAATTAATAATTAGTAATCAAATTATTTTATTCCTTACACGGTATTTGGAACTTCAGGAAGATAAAAATTTGTAAATTTTATTATTTCACTATTCAGCCTTTAATACACTTCTCCTGAAACGACTTTTGTAGACAAAATTTAGTTTTATTAACAGGCTTGTAGGACTTAATATTAACTAATCTCCAAACTTCCCCTAGTTCAAGGTATTTCAAAGATACAAAGATCCAAGTTATTAAAATAATAGTTTATTATGTTGAACTGTTGAAGTAATAGATATGTTAAACTAAGTAATATATTCTCAAGACACCACTGTAGTTGTTCTTGACAAATATGAGTCTTTTAGTTGTTAAAATTGGAGATATTAATCAAAAAAAGCTTTTGTGATGTTTTCATTAGCATCGAGTAGCTGAAAATGAGACAATATAACGAACTGAACGTTATATAAAGAAAAGCTTTTTTGAGACGACTTTGCTTTTTGTGATGCAGTTGAGAAATTTTTTTGGAAATTTTAAATTATTGAGTCTTATAGCAGTAAGGCTACGTATGCCGAATATGATCGGATAACTACGCATTACTAATGGAAGTAATATTTTGGCTTCCACAACATTTATGACGTTCGAGACGCAATAACCATGTACGGTGTTAGGCTGGCTGTGTAGATATCAAGTCGACATCCATATCAGCGTTAAGGAGGGCGGATACTTTGCGACGTGATAATAATTAATTATTTGTTAGTTTTATCTGTTAGAGTAAATGTGGCGGTTAATTAGTTACAACAGAAGATGCTCACTGTGATCTATGCCTGATTTCCGTATTAACGTATTCATGGCAGATTTATTAAGCATTCAGTTAAGCATAATTTGGATCAAGTTGACTGTATAAAATTTGTGGTTGTTCCATGGTGTCGGATTATTTTACCTTGAAGGTCTTAAACCACGTGAAAATATGTACCCTTGCGCTCATGAATTAGAAAATCTGGATTATGTTACAGAGTTACTGAAGATATTTGCTAAACGAAGCAGTGAGTTTCAGCGATTAAACAAGTACAGTTACTTATTTGTATTACGTGTGGCGGGAGTGTGATGTGGTTCAAAATGGGAGATGTGAATTGAGAACGTTTTTTGAGTGTATTAAATGTTGTTGCGTATAGAGTGCAGTATACGGTCGCGTACTGTTCTGTACGTATACGCGACTGACGGTATTATTCCAGACCAGCCACACAATACCCAAGCAGTCTACATACCACTGCTACATTTCACGAGACAAAAAACAAACGTAACATTAGTCGGATGCGCTTCAATTTTTTGTGCTGTACTCCCGTAGTTTCCATGTTCGTGATTAATAGCGATGTGTTTGCTGGTTAGCTAGCAAGGTGTTTATAATTCTAGTGGCTTTAAAAAGATTATCAGAGGAAAATTAAAAAGCAAAACAACCATCATTATAGTCATCAACAAGAAGAGTCTTCTACATCTATTGCCGGCCTCGCATCTTGCATCTCAGAGGCTTCTGTTGTACCAGTCCTCTTCTCCGTTGTGTCCGTGTTGTATCAGTCCTGTTTCTTCGTTACAGACCTCTTCTTCATCGAATCCAGTGTGTGTACCCCTTTTACGTTGTTTCGATGGAACCCAGTCTAATAACTTATTGACTAACGAATCAGCAGGTATCACAAAACACGTGACTATACCCTGGCCATACCATACGAGGCGCTTTGTATTTACGGTGTCTAAATTACACCCTACAAGAGTTACAGAAATTGATTTTCACTATTTGGAGGTTTCTGAAGTTTCCATGGCTTACCTTTCAGGTTTCAGAGTCACTCCCAGTTTTGTCGCTTTCACGGGAAAACCTCTCATGAGTTTGATTACATCAACGTTAGCAGCTTCAGTAACGATGTCGACTTTTTCAAGTGCATTCTGTGATAAATAAATTACAAGATGGTGGTTACAATCTACTTACAAGCTAACTTGTTGAAAGTGCTCAACTGAAACGTTTGGCTCCAAAAATACCGTATGCATCTTTAGATTGTAAAACCGGTCAAAACTTTTAAATAAGTTTGTGAATTTGTGTATACAGATGATCATCAATATCAAGGTTTATTCTAAATTAATGGATTGTTCCAACTTCATATTTTTTTATGACAGCACGTCTGTGCTTTCTAAGACGGCAGGCGTAATCACTTTTTAGTTTTGTAGTCAATTTGGGTTTGATTTTACACTCCATAGCATAGAATTTAACTGCTCTATGCAGTTAAGCAGATAGTACAACACTATATACGAAACACGATTAAAAACACGATTAATCAAAAATAATCAGTGGTGTAAATTGCCTTATTCTAGGTCCCAGCCTTTATGAAATAAGAGTTACTTTTAAGCAAAACGAATTAATTTGCCACGTAAAAATTACTTTTCTATTGCACGTCATTATGACGAAGTTGTCTACTCTCTGGAGAGCAAACGTTCAGCTGCCAACTGTTGTTTATTAGAACAGAGAATTATGCGTTTATTAAATGGAACTTGCATAAAAGTAATTAATATAACTTCCATTTCTTGTACTACCTCTGCTGTCGATTTAATTATAACATGAAGTCGATGTCTACCTAACAATATGAACATGTTACTTGTCAGACTGGTTGTAGTAACTTTATGGTTTTCTGGATAAATTTCAAATTAGAGGAACACTTGTTCGGGTTTCTACCTAAAGTGTTCTTACTTATGCCTAACAGACAAACGTGACGATGTGTGCACGAGACAGATCTGACTTCTGTAGCTGGGCAATGACAGAGATCAAGGAGACTTCGCTATTGTCACCCCACTTATTACAAATGCGACATTTTACATTGTTCAAAACTACGCGCGAATGAGGCCCCTGAAGTTGTAATTAGCAGTTTCTTCCTTCGTTCGTTTGGCACAGGCTTATTGTTTTCAAAAATAAAATAAGATAAATAAAAGAAGCCAAACAAAAGAAAATTAGACGTTTTGTATATTTTTACTCCTGCATTGTTAGACCACTGGGACAAAAGCAGACCGTGACCTTAACCGGCCTTAATATTTGCAGATTTATCGTGGTTACGCAGTCTACTTATTACAGCGTAAAACATTTTGAGTTTAATACAAAAAAATCTAACGTCAATTTACTTGCCTTGTCTTTGTGTTAAATGTTTTCATCTTTTATAGAGTCCAACTATCAGTTAAAACTCCTGCTAGTGTTCTAACAAAGTGAAAACTAGTCGTAGTGTTTTAAGATCTACGACTCGATCAACAAAGTATAACTTATAACTTACTTACCTGGCTGTCCTACTTGTACGTACACTATTGATTGTTTATGTCCGTATGTTGTCCTGCCTATCTACTGTGCATTACAATGATCATTGTAAATGATCATAGCTGAAGTTATAATTTATAACTTCAGCTATGAGAGCGTATTGAATTTACAACAGCTTTGCACCCACCTCACCCTAAAGTTATAAATAAAAAGAGCATCGACCTACGTACAATAGTGTAAAATGTCATGTCATGTGTTAAAATTTAATACATGAATTTATTTCTCTGGTTTTTGCATAAAATTCTTCCACATATAAAACGAGCGCCGGCGACGATAAATTTAAAAATTTCCAATAGATAACAGAAAATATCAAACCTACAGTGATTTAAAGTAATTTGTATACATTATTATAAACGATGCTGGTGCATGTATTGTAGATTTTGAGTAGCATAATAGGCTATAGGGGAAAACTGATGAATTTACTGCTTGGTTTCTGTGTAAAAACGTATTCAACGAAAAGTAAAACCGCTACAGTATCACAGCGTAACAGTAAAGATTACGTTATATTGGGTGGGTAGAGCTGAGATCTTTACAATAAAAAATTACGAATAAAGTTAGAACGAAGTAAGAAATGAGATTATAAAAATAAATTATCTGAGACCACGTCTCCAGTTCGCACGGAAAGGCTGTCGGTGTAATGAGTGAAGAAATGCAGAGCAGCCTGGTATAACCATATACTATATGGATCGCGTGCTGACAGGCAAACTGAACGGCAGAAAACGGTCCGAAGCACGTACAACTTCCCCCACCATCGGTAGAATAAAGCGTTTGTTTCTAAGGTACCAGGTGTACTAAACGACTCATTCATTCAGTAATGCACTTGTTTTGACACCTTACAATAATTACATTTGGGACAGTTCTACTGATAATTTGTGCTTATGAAGATTTTATTATTGCGAGTATAACAGTTTGTTTTTACTTTTGCCTAAGTGATAACAGATGACAATAACTTGAGCGTTTACACTCATTTTACTGACTTTGTATCAAGCGGAAAATTAATTAGAGCGTCATCAGACGTTTTAAAGATTGTAAAATATATGTATAATTTATTCATTATATCTGACCAAAAAATGATTATATCAACTTGCGAAAACTTGCCGGCACAATGTTTAGAAAACGTATTTCAAACAATTATTTTTCTGAAGACAGTCATGAAGTGAAACTTACCAAATTATAGTGACATTATTTTATAAAATCTTGTGGTATGATATGCTAAGGAAAGAACCGCTGCGGCTACCTTTCTAAGCTTGGTGTCCGCTAAAAGTTAAATTATTGTATTATTTAATAATGTTTAATGTAAAAAATTTTTAAACTGTTAATACGTAGCTAATTAAATGAAATAAAAAAAATTTATGTAAAATAGCATTGCTTATTGAACACTTTAACGACCATGGCTAGCGTATACGCCAGCTTCTTTTACACAATAAACATTTCAAAGTTTACGGCTCACGTCTTTTATTTTTTGTTTCCCTTATTCTTATCTTTATTCATCTGGCTTAAATATTAAATGTTCATAAATAAGAACGCAACAGAACTGTTCATAAACGCAACAGAACTTAGCGATAAACTGAAATAATGTGTCTGAATGCTGAAATCTTACAGTGAAACAAATGTGTTTATTTTGGAAAAGGGCTTATTAAAAACCTCCCACTTTGGAGTCATTAATTGTTAAAATGACATAGCTATACCATTTAAGTCAAAATATGCTCCGCTAAAGCAACAAAAGCTATAACAAAGCAGAAAAGTCAGACTTTGTACAGGTACAGTATATAGCATACGGAGTGTTCTTGCCCACCACTGGTGTAGCGGTCGGACCGAATTCAGTGAATGCAGCACGCGATCCATATAGTATACATTGATGGGTATAACATGCCCCGACAGAAAGACCTTGGAATGTAACGGCCTTTCGGTATGGTGTAGAGACACCGTGGTTCAAAAGTTTTTTCACCTTGGGGACCAGATTGTTGTTTCTAAATTTTAAATGACATGTTCGTTTCTATGGCTGATTAAAATATTTTACAGAAACTTCAAATGTTACACGTTAAGTTTACCAAACTTTTATAGGCTTATACAAATGAATTGGAAACGAGAACACTCAGGAGTGTTCTGATTTAATAAAAACAGAATATCGATTGCCATGTGTGTTGTGGCTAAACGTAATGTAAACTTAGTTAAATTTATCTCATTAGTTTTCTATATTTTAATTGTAAAAAATGCACACTCACTGCAGCCAAATACAGAACACACCTTCATTTCCGAATATCTGAAGCTAAGTTACTTTTCCGTTTTAGGCGATTTTAAAATATTTTAGTTAAGATTCTGCTTTGATAAAGGAATATTTGGCGCTGATGTCCATTTGTATCTTAGGTTTATCACCTTCAGTTAAGGCGTCAAGAATATCACTGTATAGAAGAAATTTTTGTCTTTCACTAAACCTAGAATTAAACTCTTCTTCAATCACTTCTAGGCCTGTAGCAAATTCATGTTAGGGTTCCATAAAAGAATGGGGCCTGTAATATTTCGTTTTCTAGGTTAGGCCTATATCGGCTTTTAACATTGCAAGTACTTTCTAAACAACGCAACGCGGTTAATTATCATTATAATATTCTGTTTCTTCTTTTTAAGTTGTAAATTTAGAGTTTTAAGTATATTTCACAGTTTCAGCTAAAAACAAAAAACTAATTTTGATTTAATTTTTTAATGATTCACCTTTTTAAAATTCTTCGAGAACCAAGTAAAATACTCGGGGTGGATGCGGCCTGTGGGCCGCCAGTTAGACCACACTAGGCCAAATTCATCGTACGAAACACAGTTGGCTAAAGGCAAATCTGGAATGGTAAGCATCCAAGAAAAGCAAACGAGAGAATTTAATTTTAAAATATAAAATATAGGTAATTCTAATTTATCACCAACCCTTCATAGCGTGGACTCCTTTTATAAGTAAATCTGTGTTAAGTATCAAAGCCAAAAGCACCAAGTGAAATGTGAGTAAGACGGTGGATCTTTGTGGTAGCAGAGTTACTAAATCAGTGGAGTCATCGGGTAGGGGATTTAAGGAGTAGGAAACATGCATCAAAATGGCGACTGAGAAACACTGCTACTAACAGCTAGGAAACCTCAGACCTATTAAACTGAGAACATCTGATTCTTCAAAGGAGAAAGCTGACGGAAAGAAATGGTATTTCATCTTGCATGACGTAAAAATGAAGTTAATCAACCTCACTTACCCCTGTAATGTTTTAGTGGATGGTTAGTGAGGATCGGTCAATAATACAACTTTTAGTTATTTTGCGTCGACGTTTCGACAATATTTATTGTCATCTTCAGGACCTGTGTATGAAATACAATAGAAATATCAAACATAACGAAACAATTAAATATTTGGGTGAACGTGTTGGTGATGTGAGTGTGTGCGTGCGTATGTATGTATCATTTTTTATGTGAAGACTTATGATAGTTTGTTTACATCTTCAAATTATCTTTAAGAAAGCGAGCAAATTATAGTATGAGAGAACTTAATTTATACAGTATTACAATTTAAATTACTAAATATAATGTTATTTTAATTAATTAAACAAACAGTAACCAACAATTGGATATTAGATTGGTACAAAAATTGTTTATACCTACAACAGTCAACATATAGCAAAGTAATATATTACCTATAACTAAAACAGATTAGGGGATGTTCACTACGTAATTATTAAAAGTTATTTTTACCATGTTTCACTCCCTACTGGTGTTAGCAACCAATCATAATTTAGAAACATACAATTTACACAATATTGTAAAACATTACGACTTAAATCAGATAGTTGACAAAGGTTACACACAAAAGTTTCTGGTAAATTTTACTAACAGGTAAACTTGGATAATACGGTAATTGTAATCATATTGTAAAATATAGTCAAGAGTACTATAGAATAATGTAATTTATGTATGTGTCCACAATCACCCTTCTCTTTCACCCATGCTCCCCCCGCCAGTCCACCCAGCCTCTCACTCTAACCTGAAATCGATCTATCACTCACTATCACCCCACTCACTCACTCTCTCTCTCTCTCTCTCTCTCTCTTCTACATCTCACTCACTGTCTCCCTTCTTCCCTCTCTCACTCTTCCACCCTTCGCTCTCACTCTCTCTCTCTCTCCCTCTCATTATCTCTCTTCATTCACTCTCTCTCTTTCACTCTCTCTCTCTCTCCCTCTCTCTCTCCCTCTCTCTCTCCCTCTCTCTCTCTCTCTCTCTCTCATTTGTCATTGTCCACGATTGGCACTCTAAAACTCTCACCATTTTTATTACACTATCATCCTCATATAAATAGAGAATTATGCACACGATAACAGAAATGATTTACCAACTTGTATTAAAGGGTTACAGACTTTATAACACAACATTATAGATAACAGATCTATTATATGAAAATGGTTATTACTTAATATTTACATTTTGGTCAATGTTATTTACCTGGAACTTGGTCTATACAGAGTACCATAGTCAATGTAGTTCAAATATATGTCGGTCATAATCTCTCTCACATGCTCCTCAATCTCTCTCTCTCTCTCTCTCTCTCTCTCTCTCTCTCTCTCTCTCTCTCTCTCTCACTCTATTCTAAACAGATATATACCACAAATCTAACACGTAGACGTGTACATATACACACGCTAGAATTACATACGCACACACACACACACACACAACAAAACAACCTCACAAGTCAACTACACATTCGAGAATCCATACATAAATATAACACTATTTTATTCACTTATTTTTGTCATCTAAGTGTAAATTATGCACAACGGAGATGCCCACTGTACTGAGTTTAAAACTGATCGACTATGTGTCTATAAGAAATGTTATATGTTTCTTAGCTAATACTAAATAATATGATCAGTGAGACACTTACAATTGTTGCTGACGCCAAACACACAACTGTAAATTTTCCCTGACCAACACCTTATTATAAAGCAGAACAGACGACCCTTGTACATTTGTAGGAAATTAAGTAACATGTGTTCGGAAGACAGTTGAGAAAGATTTGACAGTTTGGTTTCAGCATTCTTTATTTTTAAAACTTATACAATACAACCCAAGTAGTTCACTTTTTGGATATTACTGCTTATTTCACTTAGTAATCAAGTTAAGGATCTTACTGCCCTTAACAAAATGACAAAATTTACTTACGTTTGTTTTCTACATCGTATTTATAATTATCAACTAATCGTAAACATGTAGTTTTTTAATAGTCGTCGGTTGTAACATGAAGTGACAGCACATAATTAGATGTATACTGCATTCCTCATCAGACTGAGGGGAGAAAAAGAAATAACTTTACCAAGAGAGTCTGTTTTATTCAGAAAGAACACTGCAAACGTCGTGGGCCCAACCTTCGCTGTGACCTGTGCGTGTCCAATTATCAGGGCGGTATTGATCGGGCGTTAATAAAGTGTTTCACGAGTAATCAGAGTCACGGAGTCACTTAACTATCTAAAATTAAGCACACTGCGAAACGGACTTGACTTTAGCGATTTACTGAGAAGTAGGTGATTCAGTAACGACATCAATATGGTTGTACTTAGTGAACAACGGTAACAAAAAATATCCATTACTTTGCACAGTAACTTTTCTTGACATATTAATTGATTTTGTATTAATATTATTTAAAAATATCAACAAGACGTGCTTATCTTAAAGTCAAGTGAGGCGCGCACACACACGCACACACAAATACATACATACATACATTTTACAACGAATAAAATAGAGGCAATTGTCTATGTGTATACGAAGCTTCATGTTCAATGAAGGTAGAGATAAGCTTGGAGAGTTAAGCGGGAGATCCTAGCACTTGATTATACCAGTTCTACTGACCAGTTGAAACTACTCCTGTCATGTTAATCCTTTCACAACTATACTCGTTGGGGTGGCTACAGATCCGAGAGTACTAGTACAGATCGAAAGAAATATCCACAATGAAACAGTAATATGCCACGGCTTCGATACCCCAATACAGACAGCACTACGTAATCAACTGCCACTCTTGTCAGTCGTTTTTTTTTGCGGATATGGCTGATTGGGTATTCATACATTGTGTGCATTGTAACCATACCTTACTGTGAGTATTTTGTTTACGTATTTCGCGAGGATTTGTTTGTTCCAAATATCGGAGTGCTCCAAGTGTCGGAATAGTTCTCTGCAGTTACAATTTTACAATTTCAGAGTTACTGAATAATTACTGAAACGTAATATGAGATGACAATAACGGAGAGTGATACTGGGATTATTAAGATAAAGACATGAAAATATATGGTTTCGATACAATTATAGAGAGGAGAAAAACAGACAAACGGTCTGTTAAATAGATGCAGAGACAAAGAGTCGTCATGACGGGGGGGGGGGGATTAAACACTGACAATGAACCGCAGATGATCATCAAATTAAAGAGCTGAGGGGAGAGAGTGGAGAGGGAGAGAGAGAATGAGAGTGGGTAATAAAGAAGCAGAGATGGAAAGAAAGAGGGTAAATATATGTTTGAAGATAATAAATGGTCAAGTACAGAAAATAAGAAAACAAAGAGAGAAAAATATAAAAATAGTGTCAAATATAAAGGAGTGTACGATGTCAGAGATGTCAGACACAGGAAATATTTATACACGTAAATGACATATGAGTCCTGTCTTGTTTCCGACCCATATCCATAAAAGATTTAAACATGTTTAAAGATTTAAACATGTATCTTTAACCTGTAGACCACACTGCTGTGTGAAATAACATTTTATAGGGGGGGGCGAGGTTACCCCGTCTGCTCTAATGAAAATTCGGAGAGTCTTTGTTGCCGTTGGCTCACCTAAGGGGTTTCTTCAGTCACACTATGGAATATACCCTGTTGCCTCTGTAACATATGCTATTTAGGAGTATCTCCGTACCTTATCACTTGACCACCTTATCTATTCGCAGCCCAGATTGGTTTTGTCTACCTTGTAATAAGTCATTCAGTTTAAATCAGACTAGTGAGAAATAGGCAAGGGGTGGCTTACTTATTTTCAATACACTGATCATTAGGTGCGAGTACACAGACACTAAGTGCATTCCGTTTGTTCCATATTGCATAAGATTAAAATAATAAACACTAAATAAAAAAGTTACCAGGATGAAGTCATATTCATTTCCGGTATCTGATTGTGGTACAAAGACAACTTGCAGTCGACTTAAAATCAAATAAACCATATATATAAATTCAATTAAATTGTTATTTACCTTAATATTATTTGAAAGTTTTAAAATATAACGTTTGTTATAAATCAACATGTAAATGTTGGATTGCATATAAAACGTTTATGAAAAAAGAAGGTCATGTATGTTTCTTACGTTGCTCCGAATTACGTAAATAATTTAATCACATATCATGTCTGTAAATATCTAAGTAGAATTTTCTTAGCAGTACTGTATTCCGTCAAAACAATTTAAAAAAAAACAAATGCTACATTTTATTAAAATTAAATTAATAAAAAATACATGACGCTTTGTGTAAGCTATCCTGTGACAATTCTACAAGTCAAGGTACACAGAGATATGACATTAATCCCACAGACAGTACGGTCACTAGAGATTTTCGCAGCCTTCTTTGGTTTACTCAAGCGACAAAGAAGCAGATAAAATCTGCTTTTGTTTCTCTCGAAATATAAATGACGGGAATATTTCTTTGAACATATCTCTCTATCATATACGTATTCTAAACGTATATATAGAAAAGTTAAAGGATTTCAGTTTCGTGTTGTAACGAATTGTGTGGCTTCTTCTTTTTTTGCTTAGAGGTTGGTCATTCTTTCCTTCTACTAAATTCTGCGTCGTCGATTGCATATGGACAAATTTTTAAAATCGAATGGAAGCTTTGAGACGTGACGCAGGGAAACAATTTGGTTTCCATGTTGGAAGGTCTTGTATTCAGAAAGTGTTTTACTTGAAACCGTTTTAGAAAACGTTGCCAGCGATGGAATGGTTTTGTACCTCACGTTTATTGATTTGCATAAAGCACGTGATAGCGTTCCACTATCAAAGCTCTGGCCAGTCATGCCTCAAGCTGGTGTTTCACGCTGCGTTTATTTCAGCGGGCGTCACTTTTATAAGGGCTATGTGAGTGCTGTCTGTTAAAGTTGGGAATAAGGCGTCCCGTTACTTTGCAGTAACAAATGTTTTAAGTGAAAGGTGTTTCATAGCAACCACTTTACGTGTAATTTATATCCACACATATTGTAACGAGTTAAAGACGTCCGTCTTTGTTTAAGCCCCCCGTTGGGCGCCAATCTGTAAGGAGTAGTTAAGATTCCCCGTAGTATAATGCCACACGCTGGATTCGCCAATCTGTAACGAGTAGTTCTGGTCGTCTCTGTAAAATGTATACCAGATTTTTATGTGTACAAAGTGTTAGTGCGTTCGTCTCACACCTGTCGTTACATCAATGGTTGTTGCTAACGAAGTCCGTAGCGTTGTCACAATTATCAGTACAACCTAGTGGAAACCTTACCTGTAATTTCATAGGGGTTTTTTAATCCCGGGTGGCTCCAAATTGTTTATTGAAAACAATTAAATTTATGAGTTAATATGTTAGTATGGTGTTTTCAGCGGTGGCGGCTGGAGCGTTCGAATCGGTTCCCGCCTTTGCACAGCTTACTGTATTGCACACATAGCGAAAGCGCTAGTTGTCTGCTGTGTAATGTCGCTAACACACACATATATGATACAATTTCCTATGAAATAAAACAATGGTTACACTCTGTACTGTTTCTTTAATGATAGTTTGGTAATTAATGAATGTGACAATAATATTATAATTTAGTATTCAATAAAATTGCTCCGGCATAAAACATGAAACACTTTATCTCAAGCTGACGAATTGGTTTTGAAACGAGTGATTCTGACGCCATCATGGCTACTGTTTGTACATTATACGTCAACTCGTCCAAAATCTGGAGTTCTTTAGATTATAAAGAAAACATTAAATATGGTTACAATAAAAAAGTACACTACCGTACATCCTCCGTACTTATATGATATACAGTGTGTCTACAATTTGTTCTGCAGTGTAGTAATAGGTGTTACAAAAGTTCGCAATTTAATGCAAAGTTATTTTTTAGTTAACTAGTTTTGCTACGTAAGTTTGTTTTATTTAATCCTTGAAAGAAAATTATTTTTAATTCATAGTGACAGTTTGTATTGATATGAGAAATATTTAAAGTGCTTTTATTCCGGGATTAGGGTATTTAAATGATACTATCAGTTCAGAAGGTTGTGATAGATCGTGGTTCTTGGGATATGGAAAATTCATCAATTTTGAGTGACTTAGGCTGCAGGCGTCCTTTTCTAATTAGTCTTGGGAATTTCTGCTTTTAATTTTCGTTTATTTAGTTCCTGGACATCAGTTAAACGTTAATCCTCTTCATCTCCTTCTCACTGGTACATGTTCTTGACTTTTGAATATTTTTAAACTTTTTAAAGTAAAATTTCTGTCATACAATATCTTGCGTCCCTACTACCCAAGCGTCATTATACGAGTACTGAAAATTAACGGAAAATTAGTAACCAACGGTCCGTTTCTATGGTAACCAAAACCCTTTGATTGGGTAAGGCCTAGATTATTAGCATTGTTATCATATTTGAATTTTTATTCAAAATTAATATGTATTTTCTGATTGATTTTATCCTTCTGTCTTCCTTCCTGAGTATTAAATATTATCACTATTGTATTTATTTCCGTTCAAAGATTAAAATAATAAGGTCATGTTCTATTAGATATTAACTTTTTTTGTCTAATTATGTTAACATTTGATAATTACATATTTCTTTAAATTTAAGCTCTCATTGTAACATTTTTCTTTTAAAATGATTTATACATTATTTTTGGCTAGTTACTTGCCTTACATTTGTT
Organism: Magicicada septendecula; assembly: GCA_034769895.1. NCBI lineage: Eukaryota > Metazoa > Arthropoda > Insecta > Hemiptera > Cicadidae > Magicicada > Magicicada septendecula. The sequence continues at coordinate 238,392,052 of CM068370.1, read as the reverse complement.
AATTTCCTTGTGGATTTTATACAATTTGTAATTATTGGTTTTGACAGTTAGGCATTTCAGATGCATTAGTAGCCATTGATTATATTTATTGAATTTATACTAATGATGTCTCATTTTATTCTAATGTATTTTGTTTTGTTAATGGTTCTGTTATTTTCTATATTTATAGATTTTCTATTGTAATTAGATTTGTTTTGTCTTAACATCTTAATCATCTATTTTGCCTTTGTTAATAATATGGCTACCACTCCCTATTCTTCCTCAATTAAAAATATAACATCTAGGCGTATGCTCTGTACAGATTCTTCAGTCATACCCTATTCATAAATATAATTATACAATTATTTTACCATTATTAAGTAAAGTTTGTTTACAACTCAATTCCTTAATTACTATTTTTTGGGTGTTAACTAACATCACCTTTTGAACAATTGGTTTTCCCTGACAATCTGGGGTGTTTATTTATTTATTATTACTTGCTTATTTCCTAATTAAACTCTACTCTCAATCCATGTTAATACTAGCTGTTTATCTTTACATGGGATACTCCCCTTTTAAATACAATCGTTTACAACTAATCTTAAATCTCTTAATTAACAACGTTATTATCACCTTCCAGTGTTCGTTTCATATTACTACATTTACTATTATTATTAAACCTTATATTTCTAATTACTAATTTGTATCACTTTTACTCAAACAGTGTTTTCTCATCACTCTTCAGTGTTTATTTCACATTATGAAGTGTTTACATCTACTGTTATCATTAAAACCTTACTCTTAATTATTATTGGATTCACTATTAATCAATTATTGTTTTTTATTGATTATTGAGCGTTTTATTATCATTATTATTGTTTCTAACCATTTTTGGGGTTTCACACTTTCACTATTGCACTTTTGAACTGTTTATATTAAGTGTTTCTTAGTGGGTAATCCCTATAATTATTTCTCTTTGTCACTTTCTCACTCTCTCACTATTTCTTTCATTACAAATTATACACAGTATTATTAATGTTATTTTCCTATAGATTTTTACTATATCTAACTCTAATTTATGGGTTAGTGTACTTTTTCTTTTTATAATATTACTTTACTGTTTTGGTTAAAACAGTTATATTAATTATTTCATTTAGAATAATATTTATTTCTGGTATTGGATAATTATTGGTTTTATTCCCAATATTATACTTGAGTGTACTATTTCTCCCTTTTATATTTGTGGTGTTTCTTATCCCTTGGTTTCACTTCGTTTCCTCTTAATTTTTCTTCTTCTTCTCCTTCATTTTCAATTGGCTTCATTTTAATTCGGTTCTCCCCTTCTCGTTTGGTTTTATTTTATTTGGTTGTATGAATTCGTTCACTTCCTTCAATTGTCTTTATTCTTCTTTGGTTTCGGTTTTGTCCCTTCTTTGTCGTTTTCCTGTTTGTTTGCTCAATCACTTGGGTTAGGTCATGTCGTCGTTTGTCGTGTCACCGTCTTTATATTTTATTTATATTTAATCATTTTATTTAATATGAAGTATATTTATATTTATTATCATCTTTTTATCCCTGGTACTGGGGTGGCTTATTTGTGTTGTAACAATATTGATATTCGTAAGTAGGTGGACAAGGTGCATAATGACATCAAGTGGGCATCTTAATAAATGACGACTAACTCTACACGCTTCAGTATGCGGATGATCAAGTTGTGACAGTACTAGACGAAGATGGCTCCAATTACTCTGATAAAACTGCACGAAGAATACAGATTTTTTGCCCCTGGATATAAATTTTTGAAAAACCTATAACAGCTTCATATTGGAAGTGAAGTAGCCAGTATGACTGTGGGTTCTCACGTATGAAAAATAGTTTTTTTTTTTTAGGTATCTTGGAGGGTCATTAACAAAAGACAGCAGAAATGATGAAAATATCAGCCGCAAATCAAAACAAGCGAAATGGTGTCAGAACAGCTTAAATCTGTGCTTTTGAGTGGATAAACAACACACAAAACTAACAAAAAAAAAAAAAAGATTTATACGTCCTGTAAGCCCAACCTTCGATGGTACGTCTTCAGGTGTAAGTTAACCTAGTACATTAAATACAAACTTAAGCCTACCCGAGATTCGTTCACTAACAAGCGTGAACCGCCAAAAACATTAATTAACCACCACCACCTGCAAAGTTAAATACAACTATAGACAAACAGTATAAAAAGGACAACTACTTACCCTGTACATCCGCTGGAGAGGACAAGGAAGCACAACCACACTGACGCAAGTTTACACAACGAACAACGACAGATACAAGCGAAATGCAAAGTGGAAGTACCCTGTTTCCTCCCACAGCTAACCCCGCCCACCAGGACATAGGCCTACATACTCTTTTACGTTCATAATCCAGATCGTAGTCTTAAGTTTGTATTTAGTGTTATTGTCTGACTTACACCTGAAGACTGATTGTTTAGCGGTCGAAACGTTGTGTGATATATTCCAGCAATGGTTATTGTCCGATCTAACCCGTCTGATACAAAAATGATTTACTCTACCGTTTTGGAAAGTAGTCACCTATAGTCGGGAATGGAAAGAAACTCTCGAAGGCCCCAAGCGGTGGAAATGACCTTGTGGAGAAGGTCTTGTGGGGAGTTTGGTATCGAGTGCATTAGAAATGAGAATGTCAGGAGGCAACTGCATACTGCCTCCTATAGTACGGCCAAGTGGGACGGATGCTTGATGATCGTTGATCCAAAAAGGTGCTAGGCTGCACAGCACTGCACAAGATTTTCTCAAACAAAGGAAATCGGTCCAAGACGGTCCACTCACAGAAAGAGCACTTATATTTTAGCCCAGCACATACGGCCGAATCTCACTGAGTTGGTGTGAACCGGGGTGGGTGCTTCTGGAGTAGGAGGCCTATAGGTAATTTGAGGTATAACCTTTCCAATCCGAATCTCAGATAGAAATGTTTATTAGGAACCTGACTTTCAAAATAGTAATATAACAGCTGTATAAGAACAAAATTAATTGGTTTAGGGCTGCATTATTTACAGTATATTGTAAAATTATGAAATTGCAAAAGTGCAGTGTGCACAAACCGGCAATAGTTTCTGTAGTGAATTGTTGTTGCTGTTGTGATGACCGAAAGATTTGAAATAAAGTGTCTTTTGTTTGTAATATTACACAACTAACTATTGTAGTAATGTTCTAATTACGTTATCATAAGCAAGTGGTTTAAGTGAGAGACATTGCGATGTACTGTTATTTCTAGCCTCAATAAAAGTATACAATCGCTGAAAAGGGTGAAAAGGGCACTAGCCGACTCGTCTTGTTGGAGAACACATCCAACAGTAGACCAAGTCTTTATTAGCCGGAACAAAAGTGAAGATCAAACAACGGCCATGAAAAAAATAGCGTAAGTAATCTACGTCTAACCTATTATTATGTAATAGGTACGCCGGAATCAAGGCAGCTACGCAATAACTACACTAATACTTAACAATCGGCTAAATTTTAATAAGATGACAGTTTTAAAGAAGGGAAGACAATAACAGGGTGATACGTAGCTAGTTAGCTAGCTAGCTAGATAGACAGATAGATAGACAGATAGACAGAGAGAGAGAGAGAGAGAGAGAGAGAGAGAGAGAGAGAGAGAGAGAGAGAGAGAGAGAGATTGACATACATAGACTTTAAAGCTAACAGTGGAACAGTTTGTAAAGAAAGTATATTTGCATTAACCAAATTGCGTCAAGTTGTCAATAATAAAATACTTGGAATCTTCAGCACGATTTACGTGATAAATTTACTTACGAAAAGTGTCAGTTATAAACGAAATTTAAAAATATAAATTTAAAATATATAAAGTCTTTCTTTGCTAACGAAGGACATACTTTTGAAATGTGATTGATTAAAAAGTAAACTTTATCCGTTTCTCGTAAAGTAAGTTTTACAAGTATAGTTTCGTAAAACTTCAGTTTGTAGCAATTTTTGATGCTAAAAAGTTTGCATTTGCAAGTCAGTTACATATGTTGTGTTACCTACGTAATAGGCAACCATCTGTCACAATCTTTACTCAAAATATTTTAATTATACATCGTGACAGTAATTTACAAATAATAGTAAATTGGTAATTTTTAAAAATCCTGATCGTAACTTTACGTGTCTCTGTAGCGTATGTCACGGTGTCGGGAGAAGAAGAAATAGCTTTACCAAGAAAGGCTGTATTATTCAGAAAGGGCAAGGCAAACGTCGTGGGCCCAACCTTCGCTGTGGACTGTGCGTGTCCTATTATCAGGGCGGTATTGATCGGGCGTTAATAAAGTGTTTCACGAGTAATCAGAGTCACGGAGGTATCTAAAATTAAGCACACTGCGAAACAAAGTTTGACGCTTTACTGTAAAATAGGTAGGTAACATCAGTAGCAGGCAGTAATGTCGACGAGAGTGTAGTGTGAAATCTGCGGAAAGCAGGATAACGACAATAATTAAACTTTTATACATCTGAAATTTTATCATCCGTCGTCCTATTTACGTATATATCTATTCACGTGTCTGCCTATATCTATATCTATCTGTCCGTGCGTCTGTATGTCTATCTATACATGTAGTCTACCTGTTTCTCTGCTTATCAGTACATTCGTCAAAATGATAAGTAATTTATATATATATATATATATATATATATATATTACTACCATACAAGAATAATAAATAATATAGGCCTATAAGATATACTTTTAAAATGATGTTTTTAGGCTTGGGGTCATTCCACAAAAATGTAACGTCATCGCAAAATGTAACGCTTCCACACTTTCGATTCCCCACAGTCTAGAAATCTTCGGTCTCTGTCGTTTTAACATGATAATGTTTGTTATATAATAAATATTGCAACGTTACGATTATTTCACAAATACACAAATACAGAACCATGTACTCAACCCAACTATTAAGTGTAGTACACCGGCCAGGTCGCAGGATTTTTGTTTCTCGTTGCGTCAAGTATATGTAGTTGCACAATAATTAAATAAATTTTAAAGAGGAGTGAGATGTTGTTGACATGAAATTATTTTTATATTTATATTTTAAAATAATTATTATTGGTAAACCGCGACCCTATTGGGTTTTTATTTAATATTATTTATTTATATTTGTTATTATTATAAATTATCTTATACCAACAATTTCTCTCCTCTTTTAGTTTTGTTGAGCGCCAGTTGTGAAATACACAACAATATTACAGTTACAATATAATAACATTAATAACAATTCACTTATTAATTCTGAACCAACTTATTATGGTTCGTTAATTATCGAAGCACGCCAATTTATTATGGCTTCTTTTAATAATCGAGCCCCACTTTGGGCATGCCAATTTATTATGGCTTCTTTTAATATCGTGCCCCACGTTGGCTGCACCAATTTATTATGCGACGTTACGATTATTTCATAAATTCACACAAATACAGAATCATGTACTCAACGCAACTATTAAGTGTAGTACACCGGTCAGGTCGCAGGATTTTTGTTTCTCGTTGCGTCAAGTATATGTAGTTGCACAATAATTAAATAAATTTTAAAGAGGAGTGAGATGTTGTTGACATGAAAAATAATGACACAAAAACCATTTAAAAATAATCATTCTAAGATTTATTCATTAATAGAAAAATATACCACTATTAAAAAATTCAAACATTAGTTAGATCAAATATCCACTTTTATAAGTTTCACACATATTAGGATGTTCATAACATCTAAAAACTAAACAATCGTATACTCTTATTAACTAAACAGACATGTTAAATAAGTCATCTAAATTCTTTCATTTTTTGTGTGTCTAACTTTGATTTGTGCCGATCTTGCTCGGCATTTTCGTATAGTCGCGCCAAGGTCGCGGCCTTCGGTCCCGCTCAGAAGAACCTGAGCGATAGCGCACTGCGGTGTGCGTCGTCGAAATTCAGATAGCAGCCTCGTAACAGCTGTTTTGTTCCTCCTACAAGTTTCCGTTACTGTTCTGCTTGGGTAAAACGCGTGTTCATTCCCATTTTCTCTTCAGCCTCCGAAGTGCTCGCTCGTGGTCTGGCGACTGGAATTGTTACGCTTTCTCTCCTACACTACATGAATACTTAAACCTTTAAAAGCTCTCAGGTAAGCAGGGTTGCAATTGTTCGTATTAGGTCAATAGGCATAGATGTTTTATATTTGTGTGTCTGTGTGATCCGTATATGTAAACATTTTTATTTTGTAATGTATCTGTTTTAATGTAAATTGTACTTGCTTCTGGCACGTGGAGATCTGGTCCCGGCATGTTTGAAAATTTAATTTAGAGTTACTGTGCACCCACAAATAAAAGAGATTTAAATAATTGAGCTGAAAGAGTTCTAAACATTTATGAATGGAATTTTAACAAAACTGAATTTATAAAATTTATGTACACATATTAAGAAAATGTAAAGATGAAATTGACGTATGTGTGTTATATCCTGCACCATTAATGAAAATGCAGTGATCAATTTTCGAATGTCTTTAAGTAACCAGATAATAATAATTTCCGAGGTATTAAACAGTGTGTGTGTGGTGGTTGCTATTTTGTGGCGAGAAAGGGTCATAGGTGGATTTAAGTGGTGATATATATCTACAAAATATGACTTTACAGGGTCTTTGGACCGTCGAGGAATGGGAAACAGCTGACGTGATGGCACTTTCACCAGCCATCATCAGGGCAATACACCTACAGTAAACCGCTCCCCCACGTCGCCAGCCATAGGGAGAACCAGTAGTTCTCGAAGAACGACCCATCAGCATGTAACCGCTGCCTTCTTCACCTATCAGCACCATCATTATAAACCACCATCACCGTAGTCATAGCCGCTTTTCGTTCTCCAAATCCAGGTGGGAAATTTCCAATTTAAATTTAGCTACACCACACAGCATCATTTGATGGAACATTGGACATATATGTAATATTCACAAGGGTTAAAATTATAATGATAAAAGAGACATTAGAACTTTCATGGACACATGTTTGTAATTTCAGTGATTAATTGCATTAGTAATACTTTGTACAAGAGCAAGGCTGCATTATGTATGCATGTGTGTCTGTAATATTTGATATAGCTAAGGACTTGGGCTGATATGGGGGAATATAGTCGTTCATGTCTAAACAGTTTAAGAAGGTGTTCATTTAACTGATTTTTTTATAATCCGAATTTATTGATTGAATAATTCAATAGACCAACTAAATGTATTAAACTAAATTGCTTAAATTTTAAATAAATTAAATTAAATTCAATTTAAATTTTGAATAATTAAGACTGTTTGCTATCAGTATCAATTTACAATGATAAAGACAAATTATTGTCAAAAGGCTGGGAATATATGTATCTTGTACATTAACTTCAGTCGCAATTAGGGTGTTTTATTGTTATGAGGTAGCTCCATTCTCATTATTGGAATACTAGATTTATATATATTGTTACATTACCAAAAGCCGCCCAGTAAAAGAAGGGAATATCTTATAATATAAAGAGAAAACATGCAGCTAAGAAGAGATACAATTTTAATAAATAGCAAAATAATGACATTAACTTAGACTACACAATGACAATGACCACACCCAAGTGATTTGCCAAATGACCAAATCAATATAATTAAACCTATGATAAAAATATCATAAAATTGACAATAATTAAATGAATAATTGAACCTTGAAGGTACAAACCACCAGCAGAAATAATGTAATTCTATGTATGTAAGTGTAAACTAAATGTTAAGTAGACAAATAGTAAATAAAGAGAACAATGAAATCAAGTGATAATAAATAAATGTATAGAGAATAAAACGTGATAGAGCTAGTCTGATAATCACAACATTCATATTAAATTGAACCAAGAGTGCATAAAGTAGGTAGGGAGTGAGTTACAAAAAAACAATAAGTGAACAAACACTAGGTAAAGCAAAGCAATCCAAGTGCCTGTGTAAAAATGTATAAATAAAGAATGTCAATTACCAGTAATAAATAATATGAAAGTGAAAGGTGCGAAGGACAAGTGCTTAGCATAATAAACAATATGTCAAAATACATTAAGTAGTGGTACGGTGATAGAAATTTGTTTTGAAAAAGGCAAAACACTAGTAAGTAAGATAGAATAAGGTATCATGTTCAAAAAATATAAGAATAAATAACTGTTATAGAGAATGTTAGTGTTAAAATATTAGGTTAATAAAGTTAAAGGGATAAACAAAACTTAAACAAGTTATAAGTTATAAAAAAAAAGTAGACATCAAAAGATGGATACTCAATTATTGAAGTTGTGTTATAAAGAGAATAGTAGAAGATAGCAGGAGTATTATAAAACTATGAAATTGTTATAATTGTTAAAAGAATCTTAAGAATATGTTATGTTATGTTGAGTTGGGAAAATAATACCAAAAAGCCAGTAATAATGTGTTGAAAGGATAAAGAAATCCTAAAATATGCAATGTTAATTTCTTAGATATAGATGTAAAAGGCAATAATATGTCTGTAAAGAACTACTAATCATAAACCAATGTATGTAAATTCATAATAATTGTAAACAAACTAAAACAAAACAATAAGGACATAGGAACAAGAGCAAAATTAAATTATAATCAATGTCAACCATTGTAGGCAAGTGTAGGCCTAAAGAAATGTGAGAGAATTGTAAAATGTAAACAAATAACAACATTGAGTTAGGGAAAAAGTTAGGTAAACATAATATATTGAGCCAAGGAACATTAAAAACACAAAATACTTTCAAAACACACTTATAAACCAAAATAAGTATAAAAAACAAAAGTATCAAAATACTAAATCAGCCAATACTGAATAGAACATAGTCATGTTTGATTTCAAAATAATACTAAACAGAAATCCTATTCAATGGTACTAATAACAGAAGTATAATAGTAATGCAAGCAAATTATCTTAATTAGAAAATATTTATCCATTTCGGGCGAAAACAGAAGCTATATCTAACAATGGGTACAAAATTGTTTCAACCAATGAGAAGGATAGGTTTTGCATTTAGAACCAAAAAACCGTTACAAATTTATTCACAGTCCATTATTAGCTTCAGTAGAGTACAGATGAAAAAATAGCCGCTCCATATAATTAGAAAAAAAGAATCAATCAAATGAGATAAACCATATAATAATTAATGAAGATGGAATACAAGATGGGCAAACCCTATTAACAAGATTGAACTAAACAAAATTGTGAATTACAGAAGATAAAGAAATATAAAACGAAAAAAGAAATAAAAGAAGGAAGACCTAGTAACAAGCATAAATGAAAATAAATTATCAGATGTTAAGGAAGGAGTAACGTATAAAATTTAATTAATTAACAAAACAAAAGACTGGATTCACTACACTTTAACACTGATGCACAATATAATTAACTTGGTTCAAACACTCAAACACTGAATGGCTCTTAAAAAACCAAATAATAATTATCAAAAAACTGTTCAATTAAATTAATAACACATTTGGAAATACCAAAATATTTTTTCAACGATATAAAACTTAACCTATAATTACGAGTTGAACTCACAATTACTTTAGTTAATAAGAGTAGTGGTGTAAAGAAAAAACGTAATATTTGATTAAGTCTATGTGAAGGATTGTACTTTCTCGAATCATTTTGTTAACTTTTGCTGTAATCCAAAGAACTTTTGACTGAATAAACATTGTAAAATTAAATTCGACATTATACAAAGGTGCTCAGTCAACGACCCAACAAACATAGCCAACCGCTGAGTTATAAATCATTCAAATCCGGAGCATAACTTTATATTTTCTTAATTTATTGTAATAACCAATATAAAACGTAGAACCGCTATCCTAAGAATTTATACCTGTTTATTATTTCATGTGACAATATTTATGTGTTAATTTATTTCATATAGCACAGTGAAAATTTTTTACCAGAATTACAGGTTGGTAATACTGCCGCGAGAGAGGGGATTTCGAATTCAGCCGATACAGAGCGGTAATACGGTTTCATTGAGAAAGAAGGAAAGGCTGCGAAAAATTTCTAATTGTTTTAAAACAAACAATTTGGCGCCTAAAATCGGGAAAATAATAGTTAATTTAAATCAGGTAAGAAAGAAAAGACAGGTATTGGCGAGGTCACGAGAGCGACAGATAGCGGGAAATTTACGAAGTTTTGGACTTCGTTAATATAACATCAGAAAGAGTCGAATTAAAATTATCACGACACGTTTTGGGTGGTTATATGTATGCATGTATGCGAGTTGCCTCTTAGATGAAATGACATGTATTATAATGTTATAAAAGGAAAGCACCAATAAAAGGTTGTTACTGTTACTGTTATATGATTGTTTTATTGCAAGTCCTGTCACGCTGGGCCCAGTACATTTTTCTTCCGTCTAGGACTAGCACCTAGTTTTAAACGTTAAGTAACGACCCCTGATATATATATAAAAAAAAATTAATTTATAATAAAAAAAAGGCAAAAATGTAAAATTTAAGGGGGGAGTTCCAGATTCAATCTTCAAATGCTAATAGCAACTCATTTAAAAAGAAACAAAAATAATATTAAACATAAGCATAAATTACTAGTTGCTATAGACAAAATAAACTAATTACTTTTACTTTCAAACTATTATTTAACTCTATTGACACACCCAAATTTTTTTAACATGTAAAAAAAGATTTAGTAACTTTCAAATTTTCTTATAAAATTAAATTATTGACTTCAACTACTATTTACATTTAAAAATGTTCATTTAATGTAATGTTACATTAAAGTCGTACTGTTCATGTAAAATTGTCTTTCTGAAAGTTCTTTTCACAATAAAATTATAAGTATTTAGTCATCACCTGCATACTGCTGCCGTTACCGTTGTGTGTGCGTCCTGAATCCTGAGAATTTTATGATGATGATGATGCTGTGTTCTCTGTCTCTATGGGTTGTTGTTGTTGCTCCTGAGTTCCTCCATACGTCTTGTGTGAGTGTGGTAGTGTGTGTGTGTCCGTGTCGATCCGCAGCGGGCAGCGTAACTTCGTCTGTAGATTTCTTGAGTCTGAGAACGCCCCAAAATTGTCGGTCGTATTTATACTGGACTCAATCTGACATGTCCAGGATTGCTCTTGACATGTTAGAAATTGTAACTTTTATGCAAAGCGCCCTTTTAATTACGAATCACTTTTTTGTTCATTTTAGCGATTTCGTAAACACACTTGTAGCATGCGCGATATCATTGTTTGCGTAATTTTTTTCTGTTCACGCACACATAACACACATGTTAATTACTCTTTAATTACACCCGTAATTAACACTAATGACTTAGAGTCTTCAATATTGCAAATTTCTGCAATATTTTATATATCACTGCATTAGTTAAAAATCCCTTAATGCAATGGTGTTTTTATAATTGGCGTAAGTCTTTGCTTACAGGTTTAACACAAGTAATTAGTTTATTAAAATCCTGTTAAGACATGATTACAGACAAAACAATAAGTCGTTCGGATCACCCCATATTTTCATGTCGTAGCGATGCTCACACACACGCTGTAACTTACGCTACCACAGCAGGTGTCCCTCTCGACAGGTTAGATATTGTCAATTCCTGAATAAAATTGTATAAAACTGTTCCTTATTCTATTTATACTAATTACAATATAAAACACACCGCCCTGAGCAAATATGCAAATATATGTATTGTTTGCAATATATTTGTTATATAGTAAAATATTTGTTATATGCACATTATACGTTTCAAAAGCCTAAAAACATTATCATGCTTTGATGTTCCGGTTTCGTCGAAATTTCTTTAAATTTTTGAAAAGTTTAATACTGCAAAATTTTAATTGTCACCTCCATTCCTTAAATATAAACATTAGCCAACAACATTTATTGAGACAAAAATAGTCTTGTAGAAGGGAAGACAATAAAGCGGCATTCACATGGTGCGAATTCTCGTACTAGTTTAACGGCACAAGTTTACGCATCCGAGCTAGACGCGAAGCCTCTCGAATTGCCTCGTGCGTAGAACGTTCACACTTGCAGTAGACTTGAACGAGTCAGTATGAAAATGGATCCCGTTAGCGAACGTGTCGGTGCTGTGTGTGGGTTAGTAGCTGAAAAACTAATAGAGAAGATAAAAGCTGATACAGAAGACGAAAACGAAGAACAGGTAGACAATTCTACGAAAAGACTAGATTAGACGGTCGATTGCCAGACGTAACGAGAAAGGTGCGTCTAGCAGTTTGTGCCAAGAACTAAGATCAGAAGATCCGATGTCTTTTAAAAACTTGTATAGGTTAGAGAAAGATGAATTTGATTTTTTGCTTAGAGCGGTAGACCTTTCATTAAGAAATCAAAATACAAACATGAGAGAGGCCATACCGCCAAAAATACAACTAGAAATTACACTGCGGTACCTGGCATCAGGGGATTCTTATTCGAGTCTCATGTACTTTTAAGTTTGTTGTATTCTACTGTACGTACTTCTTCAAAAAACCATCCAGTGTTTCAAACTACTGGAGGCTTGGAACGTAGATATTGGCCGCTGCTGCTCCAGTGGTGCTCATCAACTTCTTAATTTTTTTAGTTCCTGGCAGTAATGTGATCTCATATTCTTTATTTTCAGTTTGCATTGTGAGAAAGCAAAAACAGGTATGCCCATCTGCTTAACTATATCTTTTAGGGGGGTCTTGCCTGCGATTTTTGTTTGTATAGTCTACAGATGTTGTATCCCATAAAATGGGATGAGATTGATACAGATTGACAAACATATCATTTTGGATGTCCATCATTTTATACGTCATTTATGACGATCACACTATAAACTAACTATATACACTAAATATATACGCTAACTATATGCACTAACTTACCACTATAAACATAAACACTAACTATATATACAAATTATTTACACTAACTGTGACTGAACTATATACACTATAAACAAAGAAAGACTATGACACCAAACACACGAATTGATATAACTATAGTAACAACTCAGCAGCGTTCACATTTTAAACAAATACAAAGTTGCCCGTTCGAGTTCTTGAGTCGCACTAGAAAATTGTTTTTATTCATTCTAGTGCGTGCGAGACGTTTGACTGGCGAGGGCGAGCACGCACGTCAAGTGTTCACACGGGTCGAAACTCGCACGTGTTGAGCGAGACGAAGATAGCTAATGAATTTAATAATAATAATAATGGCTAAAAATTTTCCAAATTGATCCACTAAAGTAGCCGGGACCTGCTCTTCTCGGCGTTGGGATTGTTGCATTTTTCGAAATTTACTGTCCAAGTCTCAGTCAATCGGCTCATTCATCTATAGAGGTGTATGTTGTGCGGTGGTGCACTCTAGCAGAACTGTAATGAACTCTAGAGCGAATTTTTGTCTTTCAGCATCGGCAGGCATGCCATAGAATAGAGACTTTTGTCACTGTACCATAATTGTATTAATTTTGTTTGTTTAAGCTAGTTTTATGCATTTTGCAATTAAGCTCATTTGTAATTGTTTGACATTAATACATTTACTGGGTGCTACACAAGTGATTTTTTCCTGTTTAAGTAAGGGTAAGTAGACAATTCTCATGCGCCCAGTGACGTATTCTGGCGACCTATAATCGTAATTAGGTACAGTTCTCGGACTTTAACCAACAATAGGCATACTACAGATTTTATTTTCGGTAGGCTTACGTTATGTGAACGCACGTAAGAATGCGATTCTTCTAGTTTGTTTGTAACGATGCTCTTCAATTGCTAATAACGCTAAATGGTATTGTGTCATTCCTATTCTTATGAGACGCTAGTATGAAAAGTATGAAAGCTGCCATTTTCTCAAAGTAAGGTTATTTTGAATAACGTATAATGGGATTTATGATGGGATTTGTAAAAGGAGAATCCTTTCATTGTTATCCGTTCGTTGGATGAACTGTTAACAAAATTTGTGATTGTTCCACTAGTTTCAATTTATAGGAACCACAAAAGTCTTAAAACAACATAATAGAATTTTAAATTAGGCGATGCATTTCTTGGTACCACAGACGGGAATTTCTTAATTGTTTAACTATGTTTCAAAACTGTCTTTCAAAATAGTGTTTCCTTATTATCAGAAGACGCCATCTTCGTGAAAATACATTTTTTTATATTTTTATATTATTTTCATTTGTTATTGTATATTTTGCGCTAAATACAATGCTAATTTATTTATGTTGAGTTGTTCATTTGCTGATAATATAGGCTCACAACCTATACCACAGTACTGTGGGCCTGTACGTGAACACCCGACGTTTAGAATTTTTATACCACTGATGATGGCAGCCATTGGAGCTGCCGAAACGTTTGGTTTTGTAATAAACCATGGACCACGGCCAAACAGCCCGGATAACATGAATAATACGTTATAACAGGATGTTTGGTCGCTTGTTTCTCCTTTCCACTCGAAGGTTGACATTTTGTTACGTGTTTCATCGTCATGTGATTTCTGCCCAAGGCCACATCTTACAGAGCGTGCTCCTTCCATGCCTTCCTTTCCTGGGATAGTCTCTTCATTTCCTGATATCGCATTTGTATATCGTATATCATATTGTCTGTCCTCCGTCCTCTATTCCCCTTTCCATTTATCTGCCCCTCCAGGATTTGTAACTTGTGTTTGGCGTATAGATTGTTCCAACCAATTTCTCTTCCTGCCCTTAATGAGATCCAATACTCCCAGTCTGGAGAAATTATATTTCTCTCCCAGTCTTTCAAGCATCTCTTCACTCGTCAGTCTATCCTTCCATAAAATCGTTCCTTCCTTCTCCATGTCCACATCTTCTCCTTTTCTTTTGTCAATGTCCAAGTTTCTGTGCTCCATATAGAAGCACGCTCCAAACAAAATACTTGACATCCTCTTTGTCAGCTTTATGTCTAGTGGTCCGCCCGATAATTTTTACTTTCTATTAAAGGTTTTCTTATCTAATATGGCAATTCTCCATTTCATCTCTTCACCTCAACGCATTACCTCTCTAAGCAAACATCACAGATATTAAAAATTGTCACTTGTTCAATTTCCGCATTCACTATTTTAATATGCGTAGTCCTGCTCATTTTGTTTATGACCATACTCTTTCTTTGCACTGATTTTGATTTCAAACTCTTCTTAGGTTCTGTTCAAACCCCTCAGCGTTCCATTTAATATCCATTCATCCTCGGCGAGCAACACCATATCGTTTGTAAACCTGATGCACTTTAACCTCCTTCTACCAACTCTAACTCCTCTTCTCTAATCAAGACAATCTATATATTAATACGTGCAGAGAAAAGTTTGTACCCCTTTTTAAGCATATTGCGCACACGGAGGAGTGTGAGATTTGGCATAGTTAAAGTTTATATGGAGAAGGAGTGCAGAAAGCTAAAATTTATATATAATATGTGTTACAAATACATTAAATTAAATAAAATAAAACATTCATTTGCACTTGAAAACATTTAAACTTTTTCAAACAATGGTAATTGTTAAAAATAAAATAATTTTGTTGCCAGGCAACAATAGTCTGTGGAGTGTATGTCAAGGCAATAAAGCGTTTATTTTATATTTTGTATATTAGATATCTGTGTTTTATATATTAATGTGCAGTTGAAAGTGAAATACAGCTTGCTTAATACTGACAGATTGACTGAATGAGCTGTGAATTTTGTGTGATTTCAAATGTTCCGTTTTCAATAGTCTGTGGAGTGTATGTCAAGGCAAATAAGCGTTTATTTTATATTTTGTATATTAGATATCTGTGTTTTATATATTAATGTGCAGTTGAAAGTGAAATACAGCTTGATTAATATACACCTGTTGCAAAAGGAAAATTTTGTAGCAGCAATTTGAATTGACTTACTCTCGCCTAATTATTATTGGTGGTTTCAAAAAAGTGAGTACATTTTTATTTTTAAATTAAACCCTGTCTAATCTTAGTTTCAGTAATTTCATTACATGTTTTTTTTTTACATTCAGATATTCGCACCTACTTCCATTATGTCTCGACATAGAACATTGACGGGTCGGAGTGAGAGACAAAGAAGAAGGAATATATATTCGCGTGAAAGTCAAAATGATAATAGACCAAATGCAAATTTAAATAGTGTAAATAGTATACAAAATGATGAAATTATTTTGAGGGATACATTTAAATGCGCACTGAATGTCATTCCAAGAAATTTTAATACTTTTGATTGTGGATTAATGCATTTACAATGCAGGTTTTGCAATGCAAAACATTTCGAATCTGAGGTCACTTTAGGTGAAAGGACTGCATTCAGTTCATGTTGTCATAAGGGTAAAGCAATATTACTGGCCTTAAGTCAAAATGAATACTTTAAATCATTGTATGATGGACTTACTTCAAATGAACCTTCAATAAAAAGAAAGTCAAAAAATTATTTTGAAAACATTCCTAAATACAATTCATCATTTGCTATGGTTAGCTCAGAAGCTAAAATTTCGGATACAGTTACGCGTGGAGTGTATCATTTTAAAATACATTATGTTTTTTATCACAGATCAGGTCCAATGACTGCTGGATATGGTCGCTCACCATGTTATGCGCAATTATATTTTTATGATGTTGACACTGCTGTCAATTATAGATTACGTGAACACTATAATCAAACATGCAATAACAATATAATGCGCGAAATCTCTCTTGAATTGGAGCGCATTAATCCTTTCGTTCGGTCATTCATTGCAATGAAAGATCATTGTCAGAGAGTTGAAAATCAAAATAAAGAAATTTGTATGCTCATTAAAGCAAATCGTGATTTAGATCTACGCCGTTATAATGATGCAGTTCAAACTGATGTAGCAGTAATATTTAGTACGTTGATGGTGAGCCACCCTTTGAACGAAATATGGTTTCGTTTTCAAAAGTTAATGGTACCATTAAAAATATCTCTGTTTTGGATTCATCATTGGACCCTTTAGCGTATCCATTACTTTTTTAAATGGTGATACTGGGTGGCATATCAATATTTCTCATAATGTACCAACTACATCTAATTCAAGAGCGCCCAGACATAAATTAACCATGCTTCAGTATGCAGCCTATCGACTTGCAATTAGAGAAGATTTTAGCATGTTGCACCATTCACAAAAATTATTTCTGCAGTGGATAGTTGATATGTATGTAAGAATAGAGGGGACAAGGTTACATTTCACTCGACAAAATCAAACAAGTCTTAGGTCTGAAGTTTACAACAATTTAACAGATTATTTAGAATTGAACCCCAATGCCAATAATGTTGGCCGTAGAGTAATTTTACCATCTTCATTCAATGGATCTCCAAGAAATATGTATCAGAATTATTTAGATGCAATGTCAATTGTACAACATTTCGGAAAGCCTTCTTTGTTTATTGCAATGACTTGCAATCCAAGTTGGCCTGAAATAGTTAGCAATATTGGTGTAGGTGAGTCAGCTAATTTTCGACCTGATATTGTTGTGCGTGTATTCAAGTCCAAACTGAAAGCATTAATTGAGGGCCTTACACTAAAAAAAATCTTCGGTAAAGTTGAAGCACTCATTTATACAATTGAGTTTCAAAAGAGAGGATTGCCTCATGCTCACATTTTACTCTCTTTAAATGAGCAAGATAAAATTTGTTAACGCTACCGATATTGATAAAGTTGTATCTGCGGAGATTCCTAACATTCAAACACATCCTACATTACATGAATATGTTGTAAAACACATGATGCATGGTCCATGCGGTGTACTTAATCCAAATTCTGTATGTATGAGAGATGGAAAATGCACAAAAGATTATCCAAAACGATTTAATGAATTTACATGTGAATCATTAAATGGATATCCATTATACAGAAGGCGTGATAATGGTATTAATGCTGAAGTTCGCGGTAGTTGCCTCGACAATCGTTATGTTGTACCATACAATCCGTATTTACTTGCCAAATTTAATTGCCATATAAATGTTGAAGTATGCACTACAGTTAAAAGTGTTAAATACATTTATAAATACGTGTATAAAGGCTATGACAGTGCATCTGTTGAATTAGGTTCAGAGAGAAATGAACCAGGTCAAGAAATACAGATAGATGAAGTTAAAATTTTTTTAAATGGCCGTTATGTCGGATCAACTGAAGCTGTATGGCGCATCTATGAATTACCAATGCATTTTCAATCACATGTCATCGTTAGACTTGACATTCATTTACCGCCTAGACAGAATGTTTACTTTCGAGAAGGGCAAGAACGTCAAGCAATTGAAAATGCAAGCCAAACAAAATTATTAGCATTTTTTGAATTGAATCGATCAGATCCATCAGCGCATGAATATAAGTATATTGAAATTCCTTTGCATTATGTGTAGGAAGATTCCCGAAAAAAATGGAAGAAGAGAAGGCGTGGAGGTGATAAAATCATTACACGCATATATGTAGTATCACCAAAAGACATCGAACTTTTCCATTTACGATTGCTTTTATTACATGTCTGTGGTCCAAAATCATTTGAGGATGTTAGAACATACAATGGAATTATACGCACTTCTTTTGTTGAAACGTGCCATGCTCGCGGCATGCTTCAAATGATAATGAATGGCGCGAATGTTTAAATGAAGCAAAAGAATTACATTCACCAAAACAAATGCGAAATTTATTTAGTTACATTTGTGCATTAAATGTGCCAGCCAATGCATTGGCTTTATGGAATGAATTTAAAGTATATCTTAGTGAAGATTTTTTGAGAGATTACAACGAAGAAGTATCCTTTAACACAGCTCTATTAGAAATTGAAGATATTTTGAATGTTCATAATTTGTCATGTCAAGAACTTGGATTACCAGTTCCCACGTATTCGCAGAGAACAGACGAAGCAAATGCTATTGATCCAATAGAACAAGAGTTTCTGTTTTGTGAGCATTATGAAACTGCAAATATTGAACAGCGTAATCTAATTGATCGTGTGATTCGTGAGGTTTTGCACCATGATACTGGATCTAATGTTTTTTGTTTAACCGCTCATGCAGGTTGTGGAAAAACATTCACACAAACAGCAATCATTCACAAATTAAATTCGCTTAATCTTAATATAATTAAATTACCTTATTCGGTCCACCTTAGTGACACTAGCTGCTGTCGTTTAATGACGCGTTTCGGGATAAAATCCCATCTTCAGATACACAATAATCAAAACATAAATGTATACCACAATTTGTGGTTTGTCATAATTTAAAATATTTAAAATCTTTTAAATAAAATATGTATAAATAAAAACGTAACAGCTGAATCGCTCGGAGCGCTCGCATGCATGCACGCTGTACTACGACTTCCTCACGACTGGCTATACTTATCATTCAACCGTATAGCAGTGTCAAACAGGTTATTAGAACCGAAGTTCGTTTGATCATTTAATATGTTATTTTTGGTCATTGCGTTTTTTGTAGCTTTGTATATTTCGAACTCCTCTAGACTATCCATTAATTTACCCTTCTTGCAAGTATGCAACGCCACGAAATTGTTTTCGAAACTAGTATAACTATGATCTTCTTCTATTAAATGTTGTGCAAAACTGGAATTATTATTATTTGTTTTTGGAATGTGCTCTAAAAATCTTGTATAAAAATCTCTGCCGGATTGGCCGGCAAATCTGTTTTTAAAAGTAAAGGATATACTATTTCATTCAAAACCTGTAATAATTTAAAAAATTTTTTCAAAACTAAAATAAATATTCCTTTAAAAAGTAAATCAGGATTCTATAAAATTAAATGCGATAATTGTGCAGCATTCTACAATAAGAAACGAGTCGGGTGTGGCGCGCGCTTGCCTGTGACGCACACGCGTGATTATATTTGAATATTGAATATGTTTATAGTTAAATCTATATTTCTGTCAGGCACATCTGGAATCACCTTGTTGTACTATGACATATATGTCTACCTCTAGCATGGAATTTACAGATAATTTATATTTCATCCTTTAACAATCGTTTAGAGGATATTTTTCAAAGTTTGAGTAAATTATTACATTTAAGTAAATATATCTTGATATGTGTCATTTTGCCTACACTGCATAGCAAATCAAATGATAAGTAAGTGATTTTAAAAATCAAATTATATTTTCTTGGTCTGGTAATACTGCAAATAATTTATATTATTGCTGCTTAACAGAGAGTTATATAGAAATGTTATAGATTTAGCGTAATTTTGTATTAATTATATTGAATTATTGTTGCGGTTATATTTTAAATATTGTCTAATCACATGATTTAGTCAGTGTTGACTCCGTGCATGATTTTAGAATAACAAAAGTCAAACCTTCGTATTTACATACTAGTAACATGAAACTTAATATTTTTACCACGTTATACTTGATTTTTAATTGGTTTAGGTTTCAGACTACTTCTTCTTTGCTACATAGTTGTTCAACTTATATTTATCCCACACTTTTCATACTCATTTTTTAAGTATGTGCTCATGAGTTTTTCATTTATTAGCAACTTGAGTCAGTTTATTTTCCGTTCTTGGGCTGAATTTATTTTCCGTTCAATTTTTTTTACGTAAGGACGGATTTTACGTAAGATTTAAAAAATAAATTTAAAAAATTTTTAAGAGTTAAAAAAAACATACCAACAAATTAAAGTAAAGCTTAACAAAGTATTGCATTTATTCAGAAGAAACAAACATTTTAAAAATTACAATTATCAAATAACTTTTACATCTCTGTAAAAGGCAACATAACGGTTATCCACAAGAGATGAGCGTGATTCCTACGCACAATTGAAGTAAAGTGTTTCTTCTTATTTTACGTTTGAATACGAAATAGGCTACATCAGTTTCTGCTTCACAAAACTGAATTCCCTTACCTTTGCCGTGTACGTTTTTGAAGTACGTATATACAAAAGAGATTTTCAAAGAATTATTCTTATCATTTATATACAATAGAAACAAAAGTAGACTTTATCCGTTTCTTTTTCACTCGAGTAAAGCTAAGAAGACTGTGAAATCTCTAGTGACCGTACTATCTGCCGGATTACCGTTATATCTCTGTCTACCTTTCTCTCGTTGTAGGTGTGTTAAACAAAAAAAATTGTATTACTTTCGTGCCAAGTGATATACAGTTTTTATTCAATTTTAATAAAATCTAAACTTATTTTCTTCTTTTGTCGCAGCAAGAATAACCTGTTCGTTATTTACTAACGTAGTATTGTAAATAGCTAATTTTCATTATTGTCTGTAAAGTAAATTAATTCAGACATTAATAGGAGAGTGCATAATGACAGTTCCTTCCCGGGCGCAGTATAAAATCAGGCCAGTTCGACTCAGCCTTTACTTGTGATCACATCCTGGGGCAATATTCGGTGGCTAAGCGAAGTGCTGGTCACAATACAATTCTTGTATGCAGAACAGCTCACATGAGGACTTCTCTAACTTCTAAACTCCTTAGGTGATACTAACAGGAACTATTATTATTTATTAATTCTTTTACTTCTGTAAAACATTATGGAAAAAGTAAGACTAGAATAATCTGTTTAAAGAAATTCTTCTAACTGTTTTAAATTATAACGAAATTTAATTAAATATTAATAATATGTGCTTACTACGATTTAAAAATAGTTTTTGTTCTTATGCAATAAAATCACAAGAAAGACATAATAAGAAAAACAGGTTACAAAGAAAAGTATTTTACCTTAATATCAGTTTCAGTATACGTGGTACTGAATCCTATCGGGTTCTAGCCCGCCAGGGCAAGAAGACACATAGACAGGAGGTTACATACCCTACTGTGGTGACCTGAAAGGCTGACGGTGACACAGCAATTTTAGTGGGAGCTACTACAAACTTGACAAACTAAATTTAATATCATTTAAAAATTTCCTTAGCAAGCCCAAAATAAACACTACTAATATTTTTGTGAAATAATTAGCAAACGTATTGTGGAAATTTGAATGGTCCGTTTTCCATAACAGCTGACGTTTAGAGTAAACAACAGTTAACTAAGGGAAGATGTTGCAGCATAACGTCCGGTTAACACATCCGGTTATTCTGTTTTGCGGTCTCCTGGGTGGGAGTGATGAGTTTGCATCCCACCTTAAAAAAATACAAAATTTAGAAAAAATGCTCCAAAGTCAGAAGACATTACTACGTATTAATAGGCTTCTTCTTGTACCCTAAAATAGTTTATAAGAGGCACGAGAGGCCGTATGACACACAAGAAAGTAGAGTGGTCCTTCGCCCTTCGTACTTGTACGTACAAAGCACTCGGTCCTTGTAAGATTTCTACAGGCCCATGCCACCTGAGCACTAATTTATTCATTTTGATGTTATTTCGCGGACAGGATTTGAACCTTGGACGCATAGATTTACGTGGCAGTGAACATAATTCGGTAATTACAACGTTATTCTGAAACTGTAAACGCAAAGAAATGTTAGAAAAACAATAAACAACGAACAAGCAAAACAAAGCATGCAAACAATATACCCGTAGTATCATATATTCGTATTTACGTACAGTGCACACAGTATACGAATACAAAATCAGCCAGATAAATTGCAGTCGAATGTTGTTTGGTGAAGCAAACAATAGTGGTGGCAGTGGATTACGTTGAGCGGTTTGTGTTGTTATTGTGGGGGTATTGTAGCCGCGGAGGGTTACTGTTTCGTTCTGCTTTAAATCGTTACTGTGAAATTAAGCGTGTCTGTAAAATGGCTTTATAGTGTTTGTTACTTATTCCTTTACAGAAAGTTTGAACAACGTTTGTTTTGGCCTCTCAAAATATTTGGTCATAAATTTAAAATACAGAAAAACAATTGTTAGCCTATCGCAAATAAGCTGTAAAGAGCCACTGTTGTTCAATAATCGGCGTATATCCCGATGAGCGGGACGATTCCGTATAATTAGTTTATGAAAGAATACCAAACTATTTTTCTCGACTTTAAGTCAAAAATGTTAATCACATTTAACTTGTAATGCTAGGCCATATTTATTTATAATGCTAGGAAATAACTGAAATTAATTTAAAATTTATCTCTAATTGTTTATGTATTTTTTCAAAAATATTTTTAGTTGTTTCTCGGAACAACAGTCCTTTCATTTATTACCTTTATCAACACGATTATAATTGACTTTGTTGTTTATCGGCTTAAAAAGATATAAGACTGTCTTTAAAATAACACCAAGTTTGTCTGAAGTTTTGTTTTATATCTTTATTTTAATTTATACAGGAAGATAAATAAATAAACAAGTTTATATGTAAGTAACATTATCAGTCAATACACGTGTAACACTTTAAACAATCAAGTTACTACAATCTGCGTGATCTCTGTTTTTATGTAACTACTTTTTACTTATTAGGAAACCGTGTTTCTAGAATCTGTACCGTTCAATTTCCATCAATCGGAGACTTATAACAGAGAAACGCAGAATCTACATGAACCATTTGGGTGGTATTTAAGAGATTACAAAACCTTCTAAGAGTTGTCCTTTACCTGTCTTCTCCCACTTGTAGTCTTTACATACACCGTGCACTCTGCATATTTGGTTTATGCACCTACAGACTCAGTGATAACAATATGTTGCTAAAGCAGAAACACACGTGTACGTAGTGTGGCAAAAACGGGAATTTTAAAAATGTATTGTAAAATTGTTCGCAACAGCGTTGTTAACACTTACTGCACGTTAAATGATTCATCATGCGTCGTCATTTGCGGAGAAATGAATTAATGGATTGTACTGGACGTGCTGTAGCTGAGTGTGGTGCCGCTGCTTGACATAATATTGGGAAGAATTATTCTGTTCCATCTGAATCTGCAATCAATCAGGTTATGAAACGAAAAAAATTGAAGCTACATAAATGCACTTATACAAAAACCTTTAAGTAGTCGTAGGAGCATTCAAAAACATCATCAATACAGATAGTACAAAAATAAATAAATATACAAACAAACAACACGTGTTGGGAAAATCACAGATTAATTAGAAAAATAAAAATTACTTTCTACGAACATTTTCAAAGAGTGAATCCTGACAGACTAACAGCGAAGCTTTTTAACTATATCAAAAAGCTCAAAATATCAAAAATATGAAAATACGTGGTTCAAAGAAACAGAAAAAGACATAGAAGAACTCCAGATTACTAAAAAAGACGTTGAGGAATGGTTGGTTGCCACCCAACAAAAACTTAAAAAATGTCCGAGGTTTTCAGGAAAAACCCAAGAAGAGGACAGGTGCCATCTGGACTGACGAAAGGAGGGAGAGACATCGACCAAGAATGAAGGAGATGTGGGAGAGGAGGAAGAGAGAGTTGAAGAAGGGGGGAACCAGTTGAACCAAACGTAGTCCACCGTGGCTTATCGAAAAAAAAAACACAAAATTCAAAACGTTAGTAAGACAAATTTCTGTAGCATGGGGATCTCAAACTGTAGTGTGCATAGAGACGTAGAGAACAGATTAAACTAAATACAACTATTTCATTAACGACTCGGAACATAAAGTTTTAACTTACAACCTGAACCAGTTTTCACTCTTTAAAAGCTTCTTCAGAGGTTCCCGCTGGTAGCGCTGTCCGTCCTGTTGTGGGCGACGGAATCGAACAAGCGGGAACCTCTGAAGAAGCTTTTTAAAAGTGAAAACCGGTTCAGGTTGTAAGGTAAAACTATGTTTTTACTCATAAAAAACTTTGTGTTCCGAGTCGTTAATGAAATAGTTGTATTTAGTTAAGTAACGGACACGTCATGGACAGCGAAATTCAAGAATTTAACAGATTAAAGTTACAATCGTACAAGATACAGATTGTATATCAGATAAATTAAAATGAACCTCTAAAGTTTTGGACTGTAACACAAGATAATGAAGCTGTCTTACGTTTACTCTGTCGAAGCCTACTTCCATCCTAGTGGTTTCGTGAATAAACAGAAATGCCGTTACTGGTGACAGGATGATCGCCAACAACTACACCAATAGACGTAACACTGTCAGTGAGTCACAGTGTGGTGTGCAGTGCAATCTCTTTGTTGGTCTTTACTTTTTAGAGGATGAGTCAGGACAATCTTACAGGTATGAACACATCTATCGCATCTCAACTTGCACGCTCACCTTTACATGAATCAGGGTTTTATTTTAGGCTGGATAGCACTGTTTCACTATGTGAGAATTTCAATATAAGCCATGCACCGACTTTTCGGAAACTGCATCATATCCAAGAATCTTTACGTTTCTTGGCCCTCCTGGCCACCAGATTTGTCAGGCTGTGACATTCTAATTGAGGATACGTATATACAATCGCCTACACACGATTGCTGAATTCAATAACAGTATTTATATACATATCAGAACTATTTTTGTTAAGCTGTTGGAGTGTGCATAGACAATTTTTTTGCCAAAATGTTTTAGTGTAAACGTTGAAATAGTAGTTACCTGATTGAGCAAATTGTATGCAGTATAATGTCTGGTAAAAGTGAACATTATGTGGTAAAAATTAAAAACCAGCCTTTAGTTAATTATTATTTAAAACGAAACAAAAGCGTAATTAAAACCACAAAGTTTTACAAATAAAGTGCTTGTAATGGCCAAATATTTGTTGATAAATAAAAGCGTATCTTCAGTTATTAAAAATTGTAAAATTAATTAAATGTATTGCGGAAAAGCAACACACAAACCTTTAGGAATAATTTTATAATGACAGGAATAATATATTTATCATTTAACGAATTGTAATTAAGTAAACAAACAATTGTTTTATTCTTTTTATTGTTTAAATTACCATCAGGTTGTTGAAGACCTGATGATGTCAGTGCTGACGAAAAGCTTAGTCGAACAATAAAAATTATAGCAGTTAGCAAATTCATAAAAGAAATAGTAACGTTGTTGAAGACCTGATGATGTCAGTGATGACGAAAAGTCAAACAATTGTTTATTTGAAATTTTACAAATGTAAATTCAATAATGAAAGTTAAAAACAATTTGGAAGTCGTATTATACACTCATGCAAAATTTAAATTAAACTGTTGCCAATGTACAAATTTAACGTAACAATTAAATTAAACTTTGCAAAATGGAGTAAGTTATGAAGGAAAATTCTAAACATTATATATATGTGTGTGTGTGTGTGTGCCCGCGCGAGCGCGTGTGTATGAATAATATCACATTACTGATTATTAAATACTATTTATTATACTTAACTTATTACTAGTATACAATCAAAATATTTTTTCTTATTTGAAACATGTTTCAAACGTTTTTTCCAAGTGAGAAAAAACAAAAACATCTTGATAGCAAACTGGTATTAAATTAAGTAATTTACTTATCGAAGAAGGAACTATAGGAACAAGCGTATTTATGAAACACACACACACACACACACACACACACACACACACACACACACACACACACACACACACACACACACACACACACACACACACACACACACACACACACACACACACACACACACACACACACACACACACACACACACACACACACACACACACACACACACACACACACACACACACACACACACACACACACACACACACACACACACACACACACACACACACACACACACACACACACACACACACACACACACACACAATTTTATTATGTGTTATAACACAGTATAAAGTAAAAACAATAATTTAAAAATATAAACCCCATAATTACAAAACGTCAAAGAAGTAACTAGAGTGCTCCATGAGCTGCAGAACTCTCTCACTATTTTGAACAAAGTACATTTATTATTTACATAAATTTCGATATTACACAAGTTTTAAATTATAGGGAAAATTACAAATATACCGATTTCTTTAGTGCTGTAACAATTGTAGAGCACACAATAAACACTAAAACTCGAAACATTCGCATTTTGGGTTACAGTTGTTTTTTAATCTGACACCCTGCTGGATTTTTACAATTTTTCTCAAATTTTTAATCTCTATTTTACGCCCTGGGATCTAAACATTTTAAAATATCCAAAAATTAACACTACATTTAAATTCTCTCTAATTTGTTATCCAACAGGTATTTTTGCGATTTTATCAAACTTTTCACACACATGTTGCGACCTGACGTCCAAAAGTTTGAAATTGTTTAAAAACGAACACTATATTCAATGTGGTTCAGATTTATTTTAATTTGATACCCAACATGGACTTTCGGGATGTTTCACAAATTTTGCTCTTGCACATTTTTCCCCACTCCCTATTTTCTGACAATAGGTTTCTCAAAATCTCGAAAACAATAGGGTTCTGTAGGGTAAAAGCGTGGACACACATGCCGAGTTTTACGAAATCGGTTAATACGTTCAAACGTTAACATGAGGCATACCCTAAATAGACAGACAGATAGATGGATAGACAGATAGACAAATGCCAAACGGTCGAGTCAATACTGAGAACTCGCTTCGTTCGTTTAATAGAAGTAGATTCGTAATAGTAAATTCTTTCAATTAAACTGTAAATATTTAGCCTATGAAGGCTTCGATTCCTAAGAAGTCATAACTACAAGTTTATGAATCACAAGATGGTGGTTAGAGGTGTACATAAATTAACTTGCTTAATACCTTACATTCTTTTAGTTTTAGCCTTCAGTATGTAAGACACTAATATCTAATGAATAAAGACGCGCGCGCGCGCATATAAACAAATGCGTATGCGTGCGTGCGTATACGTGACTGTAAATTATTTTGTATTCTGTGGAGAGTCATATCTACGTAGTTTGAGTTAACCATTTATAGGCAAAAGCCGTTATCAAAAGTGATAATCATTACGAATCCGTTGTTACAAGAACGTGACCACCCAGAATACGTAAGCGTACAGTTAAACCGTTGCTCGGAGAGCTATCAACACAACCCTCATTAATGAGGAAACATCCATGAAGGCGCTGTGTGCGCGGCTTCTAAACCCCCTTATGGATAGGGTTAACCCTTTCCCATTACCTAAAGTACAAACCGTCCTCAACATGACCTGAGAGAATTTATGTTACGTATTTATCCTGTGGTATTGCATTAATTAAATATAACTTAATTTTGTTCATTATGACGTCTATCACAATTGTTATGAATAATTTATTCATATTAGAGTGTTGCAGGTACTAATTTTTGTATAATTTCTGTAGTGCCAATTCAGAAAAATGCAACAGATTAAAAAAAACAGCAAAGAAAACCGAAGAAACTGTGCATGATTTTGTAGTAAAGATTTTATAAGTAGACCTACAATAACAAATGAAGGGAAAAGTACAGGTAAAAAAAGAAAGGGATAAAGAGAAAGATGACAAAAAGACAGAAAATAAGGAAGTAAGAGATAAAACGACAGAGTTTGATAGGACGTTTTACTTTTAAACTTATTTTATATGACTTAAATTAAGCAAAACAATACAAATTGTTGACTTGTTAAGACTTTTATAAAACGGGACATATGTGAATAAACGTGAATTTTGGTTTCATACGCCTAATCTCAACTCTGCTGTCCATAATGATGCATCCGAGGTTGGGCAGAACATCTTTAGTTTAACATATTTTGATAAAAAAACATCATAGTCGTGCAACGTTTTACTTGGTTAGCCAACAGTGGTTGCTTGGTAAACCTGTTCTGAATACCGTCAATGGCTTGATATTCCTATGCAAGTATGATTACACTATGCAACATTTTAAAACTTTTGGTACGATGTTTTAAGACTGTAAGGTGATTTTAAAAGTATTTTTCATGCTGATTTCAAATCTGGTTTTAGTTTTTCTGTATCACGTAAGGTTTTTATACAATTCAATTTCGAAGTTTTAAAAAATCGTATTTTGTGAACAGGGAAAATTATTATTATTTGATTGTGATTTCAAAATTGTTTGTTTTAATTCTGCATAAAATCACAACACATGGCGGTGCAGTGGTATACACTCACTTAAAAATGTTATAATTATTACGAAAACACAACACATATATGACAATTTAATTCCTGTTCTTCGCTGAATTCACTGCTTCAAGATCTTTCTGACGTGGGTTGAAACTTCTCTTCCGTGATTGTCTCCCTTCACCAGTGCCGTCTCTTTTTAGCATAAAACAGTAGTCGGCCATCATGTTGGCATTCCACCTTCCCTGGTATCTCTTTTCCATGTCCTTGATATCCTGGTGGAAACGCTCGCCTTGTTCTTCACTGACATCGCCGAGGTTCGCAGGGAAAAAGTCAACTTGTGAGTGTAGGAAGTGAAGCTTTACACTCATGTTACATCCTAATTTCATGAAACTCTGCAACATTCTTTTAACCATGGTTTTGTACTCTGGATGTTTGTGGTTGCCCAAAAAGTTGACAACAACTTCTTTAAACGAAACCCAGGCCCTTTTTTCCACTGGATTCATTGTACTTTCAAACAAATTGTCTTTCATTAACTTTCTTATCTGCGGTCCCACGAAGATCCCTTCTTTAAGTTTCTCATAAGATACTTTCGGAAATCTTGTTACCAAGTACTGGAAACAGTCACCATCTTTTGGAAGAGCTTTAGTGAACTGTTTCATTAATCCGAGTTTAATGTGCAGAGGAGGTAATAGTATCTTGCTTCGTTGAACAAGTGGTACATTTATTATGTTCTGTGAACCGGGTTGGAGGGTTTTTCTTTTGGGCCAGTCTGTCTTCTTCCAATGTTTGTCTCTGGCTCGACTATCCCATTCACAAATGAAACAAGGCATTTTTGTGTAGCCGGATTGTTGACCAAGTAACATACCTACTACTTTTAAATCCCCACAAATTGTCCAAGAATGTTTTTCATAATTCACGTATTTTAGCAGAGCTTTGAGATTTACATACGTCTCCTTGAGATGAACTGAATGTGCAATGGGTACTGAACCAAACAAATTTCCATTGTGTAAAAGTACACCTTTGAGGCTAGTTTTGGACGAGTCTATAAATAACCTCCACTCACTTGGATTGTAAGTGACGTTAAAGAAATTCAATAAACCCTCAATATCACAACGATAAACCAGAGAGTCTTTTTCTTTAAAGAATTTCATTAATTCCTTCTCTCTGGACCTATACCAAGAGAACGTAACTCCGGGTAGTAGAAGATTTTTTGCATTCAATCTTGACCCAAGCAATTGGGCGGCATCTTTTGTCAGGTCCAAGTCACGAGTAATATCATTAAGTTCATTTTGACTGAATAATTTTGGTGCAGAATCTTCTTCCGGGTTGTAATCATCAGCATTATCGCTTTCATTTTCTGAGCTGCTCGCCAGTGGCACATCTTCAAGAACGGGAGGTGGAACTGGGATAGGGAGAGAATTACAATGCGTAACTGGTCGTAAGGCCGAAGGAATGTTCGGATATTGTATATCCTTCTTACTTTTTGCGTTATGACCTTGAATTTTAACCATACAAAAATAGCAATCGTTAACATGATTTTGTGGCTCCCTCCAAACCATTGGGATTGCAAAAGGGATTGATTTTTTTGCACCATTTTTCCACAGTCTCAGTCCTTCAACACATGTACGACATACCTTGTGTGGTGCCCAGCTTTTGTCTTCATCACCAAGCCTTATGCCGAAGTACGCGTAATACACGTTTCTCACAAAACTATTAATGTCCTGTCTTTGCTTACCAATTACGTAGCTACCACAAATATAACAGAACACGTATGGGTTATTCAAACACTTCCGGGAACTCATTTCTACAGAAAGTTCACAAACTATATATGACAGCACAAATATAACCTCACAGCACTATAGCATGTAAACAATGAACTACTGTTTCCCGCCTAACAGCCAGCTGGGTGTAACAAGTGTGGCCAACTAATCCCTCCCCCACAATAAAATTTCCCCTTGTGAAACTTACGTGTAAATAAAAGATGAGTTCATTTGATTTGCAAAAAAACTGTACGTGATAGAAAGAAACGGATTACAGATCTGGAATCAACGCAAAAAAATGCTTTAGGAACACCTAAGACTACAGAAACATAGAAAATCATGTTGCATAGTGTTATCTGTCATTCCTTCATCACTACGTTTTCTTTTGTTTTAATTGAGAACAATTATCGTATAGGCCTATATAAGTTAATTGATTCAATTTGTGTTTCAATTTGTTTTGTTCACAGACCTTGTCTATTCCATGTACATATTACGATAATCCGGTTTTCGTAACTATTTTTGAGATAGTTAACAAACCGATGGTCAGGCATAGGTTAAAAGACAGCTGGCAGTGTTTTCTGGCAGGAGAACTAATAGTTTAAAAACATAGTTATTACCTGAAAATGTTATTCTGGCGTACAGACTGCGCTTTAGGTGAATCAATCAGAGAGAGAGAGAGAGAGACAAAAATCGTGAGTAAGAAGAGGGGTGCGAGTGTCAGCCAGAAAAGGGTGAGTGGTAGAGTCAGGGAGATATAAACAGACAGACAGACACACACACACACATAGAGTGTCTACCCACTTGCGTGTGCATCAGAGCAGACAGCTGATAATACAAATTACGTTGTTCGTCTGACACAAGTCACGAATCGATACCAAATAACCGTAACCTGCTTTACTGGAAATTGGATTCGCAGAAACATATTTCATAAATTGTACGGCGGTCGATAGTTGTCGAAATTGTCATGAATGGCACTCATATTATTACTCGATGTCTGAATATAAATAAGTAAGTAACCGTGACCCGTCACAAACATGATATAATTTGAGCATCATTATACAAAATTAGTAAAATACAACTTTAAACATCAACGATCCGGAATTATCGTGGGATGCCAGTGATTTTCAGTGTTAGCAAGTTTTCCGGACAGTTAAACAGACACGTTAAAAACATTAATTCCGGACATTTTTCAGAAATAATCTGATTGTGTCAAAAATATATCACATACGAACATGACAAAAAATATGATAATCAAAATTACATTTGTATAAATTATAACTCGTTATGGTTATTTAACATATTTCAGTGGAAACTCAATATTTTCAAATAATTATTTTAAAACGAATCTATTAGAATTTTGCATTGCTCATTATTTTTATAGCAGCCAAATTGCTTACATTTTTAAGTAGGCCTAGGCCTATACGTCGGATTGACTCTACTAAATTTCAGATTTACTCAGTATTTGTTTCTACAGAATTATTAATACAAAAGATTAATAATTCTTAAAGTTCTTAAAAACCAGATCATAAAGTGTGGACATATTACTTAGTTGTTTTGGTCCCTCAATACAATGTTTTGACCCATTTTCGTTTTCTGTTTATTAAACCGCCGTTCATTGTTCGAATGATTTCAGCTGTATACAAACCGCAATAGCGCAATACAATACAGCGCTAATTTCGTCTTCATGAAACCGTAGCTGAAGGTAGAAACGTGTAGCTGGGAAAGTGACATTAAACTGTGTTCAACTGCCCGGACTTGGAGGCGGAAAACGAGGACGAATTCGAGTATTTACATGTTTATTTACTTGGCATTTCGAAAGTTGATTTTTACTATGCAATTCATATGTAACAAAGAAAAAATGATTTTTATAGTAGAATGCATTTAAAAGCAAACCCTTGATTACTTATTTTTAGTAAAACCACATAGCCGACAGGTGGTAAAGAATTTTTAATTTGTTCAATCTATAGGCGATGTAAGTTTGTTCCGTTCTCTCATTAAAGGAAGCGAGATGTAAAATGGCTCTACTGGCGTAGATATAATAGGCCTACATGTTTTTGAATTTTTTGGGTGTGTTACTGACGGTCCGTAAGTTTAGTTTGTACACCTAAGTCTGTAGAGTCTGTATAGGCCTACACTGTATTCTTAGACAACGGCCGTTATCAAATGTGATAACATCACAAAGCCGTTGTTACGGAACGTGATCACCCAGAACACGTACCGAATAGAATAATATTATGGCTAGTAGAGCTATCAACACAACCTCATTAACCAGGAAACATCTACTGAGGAGCTTTGTTCTACCCCTTTTATGAATAGAATTATTTTGTCATATTAACTAAAATACACAATGGCCTGATCATGCTATTAGTAAGCATTAAGTATTAAACCAAAATTCTTAGAATAAAATTTAGTTTTTAAAACAAATATTTCCATCAACATTATACTCGTCATCATCACCATCATCAACAAGGAGTATACTACAAATGGTTTATTCCGGTCCCAAGCAGGTAGACTAGAGATGGTCGTCACTCCAACGCTTCTTCGGCGACCCACACCTCTCCGTCCTTTCGGCTTCTAATTCAATAGCTGTTTGAGGATGCGGCAGTCATCCGTTCTGCTAACCATTAGGATGTTAAGATGTTAAAATTTCCCAACTATTTTATCTGATATTAGGGAATCCTGTCAAGTATACTCATAATATTTAGTTTCTGATTTACATGGACATTCGTAATGCCATCTTGTAGAGTATATCCTGTTACGGGCTTGGGAAATCTCATTTCAGCCGCTTGAATTCGACTGGCCTGGGATTTCGTTAAAATCCTGCTCTCAGATTCATAGAGAAGTGAAGGGAGGACCATCGCCTTCAGGCGTGTTTCTTTACTCCCTGGTGTTAGAGTTCCGTCGATGGTCCCACACATACGGTTGAACTTGTGTAGCTTCTTCACCGTACCATTGTTTGTAATGTAATGTAATTGTGTTAGTAATGTAAGACACATTACAGCCCAGATATTAAAAATTGTTGAGCTGCTCCAGAACAGTACGATCTACAAATACGTACTTGTTAAACATACAATAATGGACGCAGAAATTTACTTGATTATTATGTTTTAGTATATAAAAATAGATGTCTAAACAGTTTGGCAAATGTCGCCACCAGTGACGTCGACTCGTGTACTCTGTAGTTGGTATTATTGTCATCTGATTGTGTGAGAGGTTAACTGTTACTTAAATCAGATGAAATTTATCTGGTTTTTATGTTTAGAGAAATAAGGGTACAATTGGACTTCTTATTATGGGCACAATGATATCGACCACGGTCGATGTAAGAGATAAGAGTAAATACTGATATAATAAACAAGTACAATTAATAAATCTTATATAAGAGGTCTACGAAAAGTAAAGTCTTTCAGTTTTGTATTCCTATTTGCCTAAATGAAGGGCTTATAGCTAGAATGTACTATTACGTACTTCTTTCGAACAGCACAGAAACGCTGTCATTAAATGAAAAGACAGTACAGATAATAGATGACGCGGAAAAGGTCAGTGCTGGCAAATGCATAATGCCACCATCAGGCAAGCAATGGTACACGCAGTTACCATAACAAGTAAGCTGAAGTGGAATTGGACCTATCTTATAACAAAGTTAACGAACCATAGATAGGCAAATCGAATAATAGAATCCGACTTAGGGAGGACGCGTATAGAAAGCGTAGCAACACATCCAACAAGATGTAGGAAACATTAAGGCCAGTTTTTAAGAAATCGGTTTAATATCGCACAGACTGAAATTGATTAATAAAATTAAGTTAGCAGAGAACAATTTAAAATAGAAATTATGATTAGGTAATAATGACGATGTCGATGGTAGACAGGTAGATACACATATGGAGGCAAACAGAGAGAAAGTTAGAGTCAATGAAACAGACAGAAAGATAAATGAGTCGATTTGATTAAGACGTCAGGCACAGACTGGGTGGGCAGGTTGCATTTAGACGTCCCGTAGAAGTATTTGTTTCATATTGAAAGATGAAGACTACCTACTGAATTAAAAAAATAAATAAATAAAAAATAAAAATGGATAATATTTTAAAATAATTTTTTCTTAATAATTACTGTCTCTTGTTTAATACAATTATCTAATAAAATATCGTTTAGTAACGTTTCAACACTTTTACCAAACTTACACAGTTGATTTGCTGGTCACGGTACATCAGAAAAGATCCTTGAACCTATGCTCGTTAGGTAAGACGGCGTCGTAGTTCAATGCGTTGCTGTAGGTTGACTTACTTCAAGCCTGTCTATTTACTGTCTATGTTCGTCATTGCACGTGGTTAAGTGCAGACTGTTTTCTATCCGACGGTGGTGAGCTAGACGCCACAAGAGTCCTTGGGCTCTCATGCTTGATGGATGATGATGATGATTATATTGTTGGTGACAAATAGTGAATTGCTTAAAAAGCAGAAATACAAAGACCTTTTAATGAATGAGATAGGTACAGGATTTTTATATTACGAAAATTACAGACACAATTAGGAAACGAAAGATTGCTTTTTATGGACACTTTCAAAGAACGAATACCAATGGACTCACTGTAAGACTCTTCAACTGCCTTTAAAAATTGAAAACGGGGAGTACATCCAACCGATGCAAGAAACCGAAAAAGACATAAAGGAACACCAAATTAGTGAAAAAAGCAGTAGAAAAAGTTCATCACTTATGAAAAAGTAACTCTGCAGGTTTCCAGGCAAAACCCAAAAAGAAATCTGGTGGCGTTCGGACTGAGGAAAGAAGAGTAAAACATAGAGAAAAAATGAATGAGGTGTGGAAGAGATGGAAGAAGGAAGGGAACAAACAGTTCAAATGAATGTAATCTGCAACGGCTTATGCGAAACAAAAAACATTAGTTAGTTAATTCATAACGTAATTAGAGCAAGAGATTCTTGACAAACGCTCATATGCTATAATTAGAGTAGGCCTATATTTAACTAGCGTATCTGAAAAATGTCTAAACAAATAATTATACCCAGTTTAAGACATTTTGAGTATCTAAAAGATTGTATTGTGCCCTATGTATGTATTTTCTCTCTGTCACACACACACACACACACACACACACACACACACACACACACACACACACACACACACACACACACACACACACACACACACACACACACACACACACACACACACACACACACACACACACACACACACACACACACACACACACACACACACACACACACACACACACACACACACACACACACACACACACACACACACACACACACACACACACACACACACACACACACACACACACACACACAATGCACGTCAAAACTAACTATTTACCTTGAGTTTTGAACCTTACTTGACCTTTTCCATGTGCAAACTCACAGCTCGTCCTACATTCTTTAATATCCACAAATATGTCTTAGTAAATAACATTATCAGAAGCTCTTAAAAACTAAGTAATTGTAATGTTTAAAGAGTCTTCATTAAGCATGGTTATGTGATAGCGTTCTATAGTATGAAATTGGCACTACACAGATTAAAATAGTCACAAGTTACATTAAACGCTTTCCTCTAAATCACACTTAATTTAGCAGTCCAGTAATCCAGCACGGATTATTTACGCTAACAAGTAGGCCTAAAGTGTTCAAGTAACTAACTGATTTAAATGGAAATTTGTATATCCACAAACACTTTGCAAGAATAACATGCAAAATATATTTCTAACTTACTAGATCTTTGCTCCGTCTACACTTACGGAGGTTGCAGTGAGGATCATGAATAACACTTATGAAATGTGAGTATTTGCTCGATTCTAGCCTATACTGAGATCGACAATTTTAAGGAAAGTTCTATTTGTAGTTTATTGTGAGGTACAGTATTATATTATTTAGTAAGCCATAATAAATATAACGCAATTATAAACACCTTCTACTTTATTATTTCTTACAATACTCAAGAATGTGTGCGGGGAATAATTTTTAATTGTGTTGACCGCTTGTAGTATCACTGGATCTCGCCCAGACGAAACGTCTTAGCAGGTAAGTATGTTGTAATTATAGTCGAACCGAACATAATTCGTTAATTGTCATGTTCATTAGATTTTATGCAAATCTAATATCGCGGCAAAAAGTCACAATCTTATGCCTCAAGCTTCCTTACTGGGAATGTATTCCCATTAAATCCTTAATGTATTCCTTTAAATACATGTAAACATCATTTCTACAAATTTAACATGCAATATCTTTATGTTTCTAATAGATAATTATTTGAACTATTTTGTGTTTTGTCAAGTCACCTGAAGGCGGCCTTTGATTGGGATTTGTCGGAATGCTGTTTTCGTTGTAGAACATTAGGCCTACTAACAACACGATATTACTAACAATTATTTTGGTGGATGTCCAAAATAATGTACTAGTCCAATTGTTTTATTTCTCTTTCTGTGATATCCTAACTATATTATTATCAAACAGATAGCAAATATTTAATCAACG
The DNA here is from genome assembly GCA_034769895.1 of Magicicada septendecula. Classification (NCBI taxonomy): domain Eukaryota; kingdom Metazoa; phylum Arthropoda; class Insecta; order Hemiptera; family Cicadidae; genus Magicicada; species Magicicada septendecula. The sequence goes on along the minus strand of CM068370.1, from coordinate 238,354,951 downwards.
ATAGGTTTTATAGGCTAATTACCATCTAACGCTGACTTAATCTTCAAAGGGGAAAAGAAGCGGATCGTAATGTAAGAAAATATTCCCGAGTTTAACTTGTATTAGACACACCGCTGCGTAACTAATTAAATGAAAGTACAATTCGTAAATTTTATTATTTTTGGTTATAAATTGTCAATAAGGGAAACTCATAAACACTAATGTAAACATCACCCAATAAGAATTGCTGAAGACACTTTGTATTTGGTTATTCACTGACGTTAGGTTTTGTTGTTCACGATTCCCCTATTATGTGACCTTATCAGGCTCACTGTATGTAGTGCTGTTAACATCGTCATGTGTTATGTGTGTACGTATTTACTCACTTTAATGTAATTAGTTTACCAAACCTCTTTAACAGGGGTTTTAGCAACCCCACTTGACCTTTTATGTACAAACATAGGCCTACCCACAACTCTTCCTACATACAGTTTTTTGTGTCAGGTTCGTACTCGCGTATATGCCCTAGTAATATGACAACGCTGTAGCAGATGAATGATTGTTGAAGCTTGTCTCAAAAACATAACCAAGTGTTCATCTTATTTTAAATAATATTATCAAATAATGTTAATCAGTTGATATCTGTTTTCAATATGATGTTAATGCCGAATCTACCGACTGAAACGGAAACAGGAGATCACGAAACAGATCTCTGCTGGATTGCTGGTTTTGATTTCCAGTGATTCTCAAACACTGAATTAAGTGAAAACGTAACATAATGTTATGTGTGAGTGTGACTGAGTATTGAGTAAATAGTAAGCCGCACCGGACAAATGCAAGTTTTATTAATCAGTTTTCTGCAATGTATATTAAATTCAAAAATTAATTTTCATAAATATACAGTGGTGCAGTATGGACTAGTCACGGACACAGAAATAATCAGCTTATCGCTAAAATATTTTAACCAAGACCAATAACATGTAACACTTTTAATCTCGCGGCAATCACAATGCTATACCTCAAGCTTACTTAATGAGCCTTTTAAATACACGTAAACATTAGTTCTACAAATTTAACATGCAATACGCAGTTGCAGATGTTACAATTCGTTCTACAGCCAGAAACTTTGATTCTACACAACCGCATTCACGTTTCTCAAGGGTTTGTAATGTGCGATAATACAAACAATTCACACAGCGCAACTCGGTAGGCGGCAAAAGTCATAAGCGATCCTATTGTATTTTACTTCTCTTTTCGCGACGTCTTGACAATATAAATTGAATTATTTAACGACTGACCTTTTTTACAGAAGTTAATAAACATTCGACGTTTAAGGAAAGTACAGCCAAGTAGGGGGTTAAAGGAACTTAGTACTTAGGTTTCCTCACTAATATTGTTTTTTTGAATAGCATTTCTCTTGTTATCTACCCGTATCAACTTCACTGGAGTGACCGAATTATTAGGAAATTTCAGTGAAGGATCTATTTGCTTTTTCTGGTTAAACAAGTTAAACATTTGTAAATGCTATGTTTCTAATTCTGAAAACTGCAAATGTGAGCATACTATTTAAGAGATTCTCTCGAAATTAAAAAAACATTTTCATTAAACAATAAAAGTATTATATTGTAACGTGAACAATCTGAGAGTTATAGCAATGGCGGTCGCTGATTAAGTTTCAGCGTTGCACGACGACCAATTTTTTGTAATTGCTAACGTTGTTACCATAGCAAATAATTACACAGTTTTAATTAATTTCCGCGGTAATCTCTTAAAAACCAATAAATTTATGTTTAAACACTTCAAGACAGTAATTTTGTAATTTTGACATGTAATTTTTAAAAACTAAGAGAATTCACCGAAATATCTGAAGTGCGAAATAAATTTTTTCACATTTTTATGTAGTAGGTATCATGTACAGTGTAAAATATTGGTTTAATCCAATAATAAAGAAAGCTCAGTCTACACATGCCACAAGCAGTAATCTTTCAGTCTCGGCAATATGCGTTTAAATTAATTTAAAATTTCCTATTTAAACATCGTACAAATAACATTTGCAAAATATAAACATAATTTATATCAACTTCACGATAATAATAGTCATAAATATGTAAAGATAACATTACAACGGCGTATTTTTTAAGGCCGTAGGAATATATCAGAAAGAAAAATAAAACAAGTTAATCTCGTTGCGAAATCAACACTGCGACACTAGGTAAGAGGGTAGAAATCGATACTTTACAATCGTATAATTACCATTACAAATTAAAACATTTGCATGTACGTTACTATAGATATGCAGTTACTATAATCTTACCAACGTTATATTTAGCACAGAAAACTAATCGCTTCTTCCCGTCAGTTTTTATTTTATTTTTACACGCGTTTTTTACGTGACTACTTTTAAACACACACCTTTTACACATCTTTTGTCTTGCAAATTAGGTACATTATTTACCTTTCATTTTTCAAAATAACGTATTGTTATTTATTTTAAATTACTCTTGTAGTTAGTGTATATTAAAATAAAAAATTTTTAACTTAATGGAATTTTACACAAATTGCTTCTACACATTGTTTTATGTACCTTTGTACCTTTGTTATACCTACACATCCACACATCTACCTTTGGGTGTAGTGTGTATAATTACTATTTACCCAGAAGTCTAATAATGTGGTGACTTAGTAAGCGATGTGAAGTAGAATTTTAATATTTTATAGTTTATATGATTAGTGTACTTATTAAGCGGAAAAAACATAGCTAGTAAAAGGATAGGAATATAAGTTAAATAATTCATAACGTGCCTGTACAGTCTAATGAATGAAAGAAGGAGAAGTAATAAATAATATAAAAGGACAAAAGTTAATAATATGTTACGTAATACGGAATTTTCTACAAGTATCTCGACTATCACAGCTGTAATGTGTGTGTGTGTGTGTGTGTGTGTGCGCGCGTACATATTGCTGCTACTTTGCGATGAAAGACAATTAGGCGTTAACTATCGAGTCTATACCAGACCGTACCGGTCAGCGCAGTGTGTTCAACGATACTGTTTCTAGTGGATTCCCGAGAGCGCCTGTTTGTTTGATACGTCATCCAAAGTGACAGATTATTCTGGAATATCAGCGGGGTATAAATATAGGCATTCAGCGATGGCGAAGTCAGTTTAAGTGGCGATTTATTCCAGTGCGTTTCGAAGTATTGTGGCGAAGTGTTGTATTTTATTGTGTGGGACTCTATTAGTTGAGATTTTTATTTCGCGTGAACAATTTTTATTTGATTTGTTGTAACAGACTATCTTGTTGATTACCAACTGTTTAATTGCGATAATTAAAGCTGGTGATTAGTGACTTAATTGGTGTCTTGTATTTTGTTTTCAACTGTACCATTTTCAGTAGACCGTCGTAATAATACGATGTATTAACGTTTATGAACAAAATGATTTTATTATCAACTAGCAACATTTACGGTACTGATTTTGATAGAACATATCACGTATATTATTATTATTATTATTATAATATACAATATTAGACAATGTAATTATGTTTTTATATGATCTGTTGTATTTTATGTAGTAATGTATTTGTCCGTCATAATGTATGATTGTCAATCTTTAGTTAATAAATTGTACAATGATTCCCTAGATTGTTGGCTATTGGCACCCTTTTAAATTGTCAAAAATACTACAGTTCTCCTATGGTATAACTTTAAATTAATTATGTTTTTTAATAATTTTTGAAGTCCGATAGTAATTAAGAATATGATTACTGTAAAAGTAACAAAATTACATCGTAAGGAGAACTGTACCTTATTGTAAGCATTTTTACTCACAATATTTCTATTTTAATATTTTGAAACTTTACAGTACGAAGAGTGGGAATCACTGATTTACAAACTACTCTATATCTTCCTTTGTTGTACATTAAGATGGAATTTGTAGTTTTTTTTTGGTGCTTCCAGTTTCAAATCGTGTTTATTATTCTGTTATAGCTCAAGCCATTCTTCTGTTTTTAATAAATGATACGTCTTTTCGTTGGACAAAAATGTTTATTGCAAAAATGCTGATGTTCGTTTGTCTTTCAAGAAACACTAATATCAGCAGACGAAGTTTGTTTTTCACCAAAATGCTGATGTTCGTTTATCTTTCAAGAAAAACACCAAAATGCTGATGTTTGTTTGTCTTTCAAGAAACACCAATATTAGCAGATGAAGCTTGCCTTTCACCAAAATGCTGATTTTCGTTTGTCTTTCAAGAAACACCATTATTAGCAGATTAAGTTTGTCTTTCACCAAAATGGTGGTGTTCGTTGGTCTTTCAAGGAAAACACCAAAATTCTGATGTTCGTTTGTCTTTTAAGAAACACCAATATTAGCAGATGAAGTTTGTCTTTTACCAAAATGCTCGTTTGTCTTTCAATAAACACCAATATTTGCAGATACAGTATTTTAAAATTTTATAACAGGCCATAGTGTATTAACCACACACAACGTTTCAACTTATTAAAAACTTAGCAGAGTTTCTTGTTAACATTTTACAGGTTTATCGAACTCTATCTGCGACACGCACTTCAATGTTCGAAACACTGATTTTGTGGAGGTATGAGTTTTTTCGTGCATACTTAAGGCGAGCTTGCCACTCTCTCAATGCTGTGTAACTTAAATGTTATATTAATTACACTTAGACTCTCTTACTATAAAAAGTTTTAAGGTAAATGACTGAAGAATTACATAATATTATTAGAATCATTGCTAGTAGGACGCTTTAGAATTATCTTGAAAGTGTGTAAATTTTTCCAAAAATATTTATTTGGGTTTCAATTTTATACATTGGATAAAGAAATAGAAATGTGTTAGTGGATATTCATACGCTTAATTCACTTTGATAAATAATAAAGTAAAATATGTTCACATTGAATTTTAAATTAGTATGTCCACTCGTCAATCAGGAAGACGTAGGTACATAAATAAATATTATGGATGTATAGGAAACTGAATCTGAGATGCCTATATTATCTGTCAATCTGGAATACCACTTTCATTTTTTACAGATATTGTAAATATCTAAAATAATTAAAAACATTTTTCCATCTACAATGTGAACACAGAAAAACACTCAATTTGAATAAGTTCCGTCTTTAACACAGACCACAGACAACGGTGGTTTCTTTGAAGCAAGACACTGTTTATTCCTTGCTTAAAATTTACTCCATGAAACACAAAAGTATATTCAGGTTACACTTTTGCTTTTTAAAAATGGAAAATCAACATTTGCCAACATCAGCAATGAAAGAGCATCTATAATACATAGGTTGATGTATATCATGTGTTTAAAAGTGCATGTTACTAGTATCTTTATAACGATTATAAAGCGCATGTTACTTTTGATACGACTTTAAATCAAGGTAGCCAAATTACATTTCGTTAATAACAACGTTTCTGTTAACAAACACGTTTCAATTATGTTATTATCTAAACTAATCGTTTCGCTCATTTTATGAGATGAGTGCCATCTTGAGTGGTAACACTTTAGTTTCCACATCAAAAGTGAACAAAATAACTGGTGTTTACATCAATAAACGTGGTTTTACCCGGAAAAAGCTGTTGTAATTTGAAATCCTGATTGCATAAACCTGCGAGTGCAGAGGACATTATTCCTAGATGACATTTAGTTTACCCGGCTGTAACCACACACACACACACACACACGCACACACACACACACACACACACACACACACACACACACACACACACACACACACACACACACACACACACACACACACACACACACACACACACACACACACACACACACACACACACACACACACACACACACACACACACACACACACACACACACACACACACAAGACGGTGTCTATCCACGTCCATCCAAACTACAATCAAAACTACACATTTATAAACTATAAATTTTTAAATGTCTAGGTTGTAAGCTACATATGTAAACAGTTTATTTATAAGATGTCTCACTCATGTTAAATGACTCGTATATATACAATTTAAACTATGGATGAAATTAGCTTGCATGTACTTATGATGGACTTGATTTTAAAATATTATTTTAAATAGCTTTAATGCATAACATATGATCATGAATATTATGTATGAAATGTAACTATTTTTGTTTAACAAAGTAAATATATACTACCCTTCCAGGTTGGGTGGATCCGGAATGTGGTTAGATGTCTTATTTGGCGATACTTGTTTACATAGATACTAGACAAGATATTCTGGATCAACAATTAAAAAAATTTTAAATTTCGTTGTGTAGCTGATATACATGATAACGTAGTATTTAATGTAACAAACTTTAAAGTGGTTTGTGAGGAGTCTTTCCAGTCTTATTGCAGCGTCCGTGTATGACACTCACGGCCCTCGAAATTATAATAAAGCCCATTTAATTTCGGTTAGCTTTTCAAAATATTTTCGTCACAGGTGATAACACAACTTAAAAAGGTAAAATGTAAATTATATCAGAAACTTGCAAGTCTTCTTTACACAGAAGCTTCTTGACTGGTGTTTGTAATAAGGTGTAACTAAAAAAAATGTTTTTTTTTATATTACGTATGTTTATAGCCTATACTATGTTTGTAGTCTTCCGTATTCAAGTGGTTAAATGTTTTGTCCCTAAACAAGTGAACCTGTTTGTTCATCTACCAATTAGATTTTTGAAATGTTCACATTTTTTGTCTTTCTATGTCCATGTAAATTTGTGTTGTGTCTGATGACCGTTGTAGATATTTTTTCAGCCAAAATGTCGCTTTAGGAATATACTACTAGGCATTCTAAGCAGTTTCTTTCTTTTAATGAAAGGACTAAGGTTGTAATGTTAGAAGATATACATTGTTTATATACAGTCTATTACACACGTCTCGTCATTCTGACGGATTATAGAAAAGTTATTTCCTAGAAGTTCTGTAATGTAAATACATTAGATATTACCTGTGTTTATGAATATATAAAATTATAAACAGTATCTATAAAAGTCGCTTAAAAATTCTATAATTTTTTCTGTTTGGTGAGACACTTCTGAGAATGTCAAAATAATATTATATTTGCAGTGGATAATAAAATATTTTAATGTTTAATACGTCATCGAGGGCCTCTATTTAGACATATAAATACCCATTATATCATTAAAATGTGTATGTATAATGTAAACTGATATTTAGTTACTAGCAGCCACTGTTTATTATGGTTCCCTAAAAAGTTCAGTAGAAAAACAAAAAGATGTCCATAACATAAATAAACTGGTATTGCGTGCACTGCTGGATTGACATCGCTAGAAATCTAGTAACCGTCTATGAAGAAGAGAAGACACATTTTCAGATCTTGGTAACGTCTTTGTTTGATTGTTAAACCATTTTCAAGTCAATAGGAATTTACTGTGTTTTTAGGGTCAGCCAGAATCCATTCGGTGCAGTGTTGATATGATATGTAGCTCAACAAGCGAATTGCATGTGCAGATTGTGATGGCTTATGACAAATAGCAACAATGTTTTTTTTCGAAGTGTCAGAAAAAGTTATTTCATTGTAATGTATTCTAAGAAATCTCAAGGAAAATTTAAATATATTATCAGCTATCTGAATGTTTGTAAAAAATCACTTAATTTTTTAAAGAAAATAAAATGTATTGCCTATATTGTAACGTAAAGAAACCAGATCACTTTCTACTTCTAATTATGGTAGAACCCAGCATTACAAAAGGTTTAGTATTTATGGAAAAACTGAAACTGTATATCTTAGTAGTTTTGTGTTTTGTTTTTACTAATGGCAATGGTATGAAACAATAGATCTTTAATAACGACAGCGCGTAAAGTAAACATTAAAAAACGTATATTTTGCTACATATATTTAAGAATCATAATTAATATTTTTTATGATATTAATATATTTTGATGACATAAGTATAATTTACCATTCAAAAACAAACTAAAAAGTACCTGTGCTCTTTTATTAGCTATATATGTTATGAAGATGCAGAGTAACAAATCGTGCAGTCATATGTGATATCTTTGACAAGTTAAATGTGCAATTTGATTTGTAGAATAATTTTTATTTACTCCTTCAACTTAAAATCATTGTCTTATTCAACGTAATCGATTATTAAGCTTTCCTTTTAGTATTTTTAATTTTTATGTATTTACTTTTATAAAATATGTAATATATCTATATTTTCATACTTACTGTAATTGAGAAAGCAATTATTTGTCACTATAAACATTTTGTTGCCTTATGAACATATACAAAACAATTTTCTGCATGCAAATTGTATGTTAGAAACACAGAAATAATTAACTTTTGCAATTATAACATAACTGGAAGAAATTTGGGAGTTAAAATTTAATACGATTTTTAATCTTTTATGACGTAAAAGCTGTAGCTTCCCTTTTGTTGCATTTACTTATTTGTTTTTCATATTTGGACGGACTCTTAGTGTGTTATTTGAACTTGTCAGTGAAAGAAATCCGCGATGGTGTCCTACATTGTTGAATTGGATAAAAATCTTTGTATCAATGCCATTTAAAAGACCGAATATACTCTTGCCACAAAAATAAATTGAAACGTAAGGTGTATAAAGTATTATTATTTTTAAATTTCTAAATTAATATTGAACGGACTGTGGAGACTTCAATGCATTATCTGTAAAACGGTAAAACATAGCGTGATGTGTGCAATACAAAGGAGCAAATTCGAAAACGTTATTTACCTCGTCAGGAAAAAAATGAATGCCTGTCAATTTTTGTAAACACAATAACTTCAAGTAAAAAAAAGATTCATATTTGTATGGAACTATGCAAAAAATTAAGCGCCTAGTTTTTCAAAATACTTAAATAATGTTTCGCTTAGGATCAATCAGCATTTACTTAGGTACTGGTTATCTGTTGTTTAAGTGTTTGGTTGTTGGTTAAATATAGTTGAATAATAAAAATTTGTCAACCACTTTTAATGGTAAGATATTGTTGAAAACCTTTTTCTGGATTTCACATAAAAATGAAAAATTGCTTAAGATTATAACTTTATACATTTTTTTATTTGAATTGAAATATCACAATAGTGTTTATTATACTATACTGTAGAACAGAGTATTTAATTTTTATCCAAAATTTTCCGACAGTTACCGAAAGTTTTGAGTTAAACAACTGTAAAGTCATTACGGAAACTGCATCGAACGTGTTTGTGCCGACAGACATAAAAAACAGAGCATTACTGAGAAAGAAAGTTATCAAGTTATTACAGTTTCTTAGAAGACAGTGTTTATATAACATTTATTTAAACAACCATCATTCTTATCAATTAAAAAAAAATCTTGGATCGAACATATTTTTTTCTTTGCTTTACACTAGGAAAAATTTCTCTCTTTTTATGATGATATCATAGATACAGTATCATTGTATAGTGTGTTAAATGTTTGTTGAAAAGAAAGTGAAACGAAACATACAGCTCTCCAAAATTGTTTGGTTTTATTGTCAAAATGACAAAGGCACTGAAAGGTTATGAGTGGTATTATAATTATCTCCTTATGAGGGAATAATTTCTTACTTCAGATAACTAGTTATAAAAAATTTACTTTTTGTTAAAATATATTTTGTCACATATTTTAATCTAGCTCGGACAGACATTTCTTTAAGCTAATAATGTACCACTAATTTACCCTCTTTTTGAATCATGTAGTACTATCAGTTGTTAAGACGTCTACTGATTTGACCTGTATGTTTACAGTAATACCGTATTAAATATTATGACTTTTTCTTATTTATTATTATTATTATTATCAATTATGTTACTAATTAATTAATGTTACTTATGTTCTTATTAATTATCATGTTATTATTAATGTTATTTACATTGCTGTTTTGTGGAAACATTACTTTTGTTCTATTGTTAGCGATTAAGTAGTTCAACAGTAAGAATATTATTCTTCATAAGTAAGAAGTGTAGTGGGGTCGTAAGGTGTGTAGAGAATGTCGAGAAAGAAAACAATACTTGCATGTGTCGTGATTTGTATATACACATATATAGTGATAATTATTAAACTTATACGGAATAATTACTATTACAATAAACGATATTTTAATTAAGTACTGACAAAATCAATCTCGTGGATGTAAATTATTATATTAAACCCATTGTATAATAAATTATGATATTGAGTTGAGTGACTTACCGATGTATTCAGAGTGAGCGACGTAAGCCGCGAGAACGAGAAACGTGAGTAATCCGTACATGAAGCGTCGCACATTCCGACTGGCGACGCTGCCGGGCCGACGCTACGCTGACTGCCTCGGACGCGGACGCCTGCATGCGCACAACGACTCGTGTCACGCGACCGTTTGTTGTGGGTGCACCCGTTTGTTTGTTTGTTCAACACTTTAAGTCAAACATTTGGCTGGCTTGCACTAACGAAACGTTCTACTTGTACGTACGAGATGTGTTGCATACTAGTTTATTCCTTCCATCCTCCTTCCAGTTTACCGTGTCTTGCTGACTTAGTACCGCAATGTTGATGGACTATGTGCAAACAATTACGAATGCATTACTTACAGTATTGTGCGAATTAATGTGAACACATCATAATTATCACAATTTTACTTTTTTTTCACAGTTGGCAACACTTTTATGTCAAAGTAGTGGCCATTTTGTTTTACTGTTCTGACAGTCAGTGAGTAATGAGACATAGCAAGCTACAGACGCGTTGCATTTTTTTTTTTTTTTTTAGAATTGTGTTTTTGCTGAAGTAAGCTGAACTAAGGCTTTATTTGCTTTTTATTTTGAAGATGGATATTACTCCCAAAAAGCGCACTAAAATTGTTACATTGAGTGAACACACTTCAATGACTCAAAGAGATATTGCCAAGGAGTGTGGTGTGAGTTTAGGAGCTGTCAACAAGATTTTGAAGCAAAAAAGGGACACTGGGATGATTGAAGTGAACAGAAAAGGGAAATGTGGAAGGAAAAGAAAGACAACAGCAAGGGATGAAGCTTTTTAATAAGGGAAAGTAAATTAAACCCTAGGAAAACCAGCCAAGAACTTCAGCAAGACTTAGCACACCCTGGAGTTATTGTTCATGACTCCACCATACGAAAACGACTTATAGAAGGAGGAAGAAAAACAGTCAGACCTAAAAAAAAAACAGTTATTGACTGCTGCCATGATGACAAAACGATATGATTGGGCAAAAAAATATGTGACCTGGACTGTTGAAGATTGGAGAAAAGTGTTGTTCTCAGATGAGAGCCATTTTTTGGTACAAGGACAGCGATCTCGTTTCGTTAGAAAAAGTGACAACGAAAAACTTACGACAGCTCATATTGATCAAACAGTTAAACATCCGTTAAAGAAGATGTTCTGGGGCTGCTTTTCTTATAAAGGTACTGGATGCCTTCTGCCGATCGAAGGCATGATGAACTCGCAAAAATACAGAGACTTGCTAGAACACTAGATTGGAAGCTGACCTAAGAAAAGCTGATGCCAACGGTCAAACAGTTTTTCAACAAGATTCGGCTCCATGTCACGTGTCCAAGATCATGATGAAATATTTCAAGGACAAAAAGATAGCATGCCTTGAATGGCCAGGAAACTCAACGGACCTTAATCCGATTGAAAATCTGTGGGCTATTGTAAAAGCTAGACTTCGTAAAATAGATTGCACAACAAAAACAAAACTGATTGAGGCTGTAATCCACACATGGTTTCGAGACCAGCAAACATCAGAAAACTGTAAAAAACTTGTTGATTCTATGCCAAAACGTGTTGAAGAAGTTATAAAAGCCAAGGGAGGACATATTTCCTATTAAAACAATTTAAATTGTATTCTTTTCTCTTTTTTCTTCGTCTATAACTAATAAATGTTGTTTTTTTCAAATTATCACTTGTGTTCACATTAATTCGCACAGTACTGTAACAGACGCGGCTATTATTTCCATATCAGCATAATTTAAAAAAAGTGTTGGTAATAATATGAATATTCAGTGGCAGCATATTTTTTACAGTTATTAAACCGTTGTCCGCAACAAATTAAGACAATTCTAAATAAACAATTTTTTAATGTTTCATTGTGCAAGTTAATGAATTGGAATTAAATTGATCTTTTTTACTGTAGAACAGGCATTTTAAAAGCACACATAACCCGATAAGCTATAAGACCTAGAATAATCTAAAAAAATGGAATACTAAATATTATTTTGAAAAAAGATTCAGTAATCGCACACACACACACACACACACACACACACACACACACACACACACACACACACACACACACACACACACACACACACACACACACACACACACACACACACACACACACACACACACACACACACACACACACACACACACACACACACACACACACACACACACACACACACACACACACACACACACACACACGCACACGCACACGCACACGCACACGCACACGCACACACACAATACACTTTTAGAAATATAATATGTATTATATTAAAGAAAATGTAAAGACAATACAATTAATAACTAACGTTGTCAGTAGCACACTGTTACATTGTGATATAGTTAGGCCTATATATAGAATAATCTATAACATATATTTACTGTTCTCTTGCTATGACAGTGAAATATATAAACAGTTATGCTGTTTTATCTTGGAAAGGAAAATTCATAAATATCTTTCTTCGATTTTTTTTTTACGGAACATGTATTTTAAAAACACACATAACCCAATAAGCTATAAAACCTACGTAGAATAATCTAAAAAACGAAACACTATAAATATCTTATTTATATGATACGACACTATAATAAATGTAATATCTATTCTATAATATATTATATTACTATCTATATGTACGATATCCAATATATTTAACATTATATTTAGACTTTGTATTTAATATTAAAATAAGAAGTATATTTATTTACATAAGTTGTTACAAAAATTTACAAAAGTATAATAAAAAAATGTAAATTGATTTATATAAATAAATAAAATAAATACAATAATTTAGGTTTTTGTCTAAGAAAAACTATTGTTACCTTTCACCAGTTTTATACAGTAAAGCTGTTCTTCTTTAAGCTTTGTCCAAATTGAAATCAGGAGTTTTAACGAATGTAAACAGGGAATAAATTTTTCCTTATCCGTTTGGTGCAATTGTTATTATTTCGGGGCTTAAATAGTGCGATCTTACTGTACAGAATTTTGTGTCCCCAGACTTTCCTTTGTATAAAGGGAATTAAATACCTAAACAGTTACCTACCTGCACACACACACTCACACGCTTCAGTCACATTTACACCATAATTCACTCGTACAATGCTCGTTTACACCAAAATACTCTTTTTTTTAACTTCAAATTACATTAAACTCAGTATTTCAAGTAATTAATTATTGTTTAGCGTGTTTTGGAGTAAGTAGCTCCATGCAGATTGAAGTACAACGATGTTGAGTGCTGCGCATGCGTCACTGGTGTAATATTGAGGGTTGACCGTCAGTCGCTCATTTACAGAGCAGTTCCGGTGAATGCGTCGTTGAGACATCGCGCGCGACACACGGGGGTGACTTGAGACGATCGTACTGAGGCAGCGACTTATTCAATATTAATATTAAACAACATACGAATAAAGTTGTATTCAAGACATAACAACAACACACATGTAATAACATATTATGTACATACAAACAGAATGGCTAAAGAAAATTAATTTATGATATTAAAATACATTATTATTACTACTATTGTTACTATTCATATATTACATATTAACGAAAATATACGTGTTAATAACTGTAACACGCGCGCGTACACACATCCACGCCCCAATATGTCATCATCTTCAATAGGACTTCTAAGTGAATGCGTTCTTAGTAAATCTCCACTGATCTCACTGTAGACGTACATCGTATCCAGTTCACTGTATCATTCTATCAAACTATCATCCCTCCAAATTGAAGTTATCCCCCTACTGTCTCTTGACATCCAGTCTAGCCAAATTGTAACCACTATTATCGTGTATTCAAATTTGGTTCTGTATTCGTTTGATTGTGTTTTTTTTTTGCTTTTCCTTTTTATTCCAAGCATATTCCTGTACATAGCTGTTTTGCACAGTTTTTGAATCATTTCGTGAAGATTATCCACGTTTCTGACCCGTAGCCAGTTCAGAAGAGTGAGGTTTGTTAAGTTTTGCAGTTCGTCTTTAAAAAGGAGTGTTTTAATACACTACAAAATATACTGTATTCTGTACTCGTAATCAAGGAGGTGAATCAGATTTTACGATGTCTGCTGATATTAACTTGAAAAATAATTGATATTTCTTAACTTTCCTTATACAAAAGAATTCAGTGGTTACAACATAATATTTTACTAGCACACAAATATAAATTAATAGCCTTTCAGTATACTAGGTGATTTATTCATAATGCAGATAATGTGAACTATATATCAGTAAGGCGTAATGTTAGAAAACGGAGGCTATTCCAGCTGTGAGTTCGAGTTCAGTGCCTTGGCGCACCGATCGACCCTCCAACTGTATTCAGCACGCAACGTTATCGTCATAACGTACTGTGTTATTTCGTAATGGCCTTTTGTTTGTGTGTGTGTGTTTGTGTTTGAAGGCGTATATATGTGTGAGTAATTTATATAAAAACAAACGGTTATTTCCAGCAGTCGAGAAAACAATACTATAATTTTCTGGAACTACCAAGGCAGTAATCGGTCGTTTAGCTGCACGATCCTGCTCTGATCGCTGTTCGCTGTAGGCCGTTAGACGCCACACGGTCTGTTTGTAATCAACTCTGCAACGACCTCTCTTTTGTTTGGACAAAGTCGTGTAATTCAATGATTTGTGTCACTTTAGTCACTTCATATATTGTCAAACAACACACATGCGCGCGCGCTGATTCTTTCTCGTGGACTTAAGGACTTTTTCAACCTCCCTCTCTCAATTGCTTACTCCAGATTCTAGTGTATCCTTCGTATCGGCTCGTCCTCTTCCTTTCTCTAACATTTTCCATGATTCCGTCTGACAGTTTTCCAATCCGTCAGTTATGTCTGATTAATATTCTATGGCGACTCAAGTATGAAAAACGCAACAAAATATGATATACAAGACAATAATAGGAACTACATAACTTGTAGCTTTGAAGGTGCCGATAGTGACAATTGTAGTAATGGGACAAATCTTTAATTCTACAGAAATGAACTTCTGGAATTTCGAAAAGAGAATCATGGATGAGTGAGTCTGAGTTATAATGGAGAACACAACCCAAAAGTTGACTGACAACATAATAACAAGACTGTTGCTTTGCCGTGAACTTGACACCAAGTGAAAGAGGAGCTGAGGAAGAACCAGGAGAATTTAGAAAGGTTAAATTAACACGGAAATTGAAAGGAATGAAGTAAAGAAGATAATCCGTCGCGTCGTTAGATATGGATAGCTAGTCTTTAGGAATGATAAAGCGTATTTCGCCACTATCTTCAGATCCAAAGACATCCACAGAAACACGAAACTAAGGATATACAAATCAATAATAAGACCCATCCTAACCTATGGTTGCGAAACGTGTATCCTGAACTCCAAAGCAGCAAAGACTCTCGTTACCTTTGAAAGAAAAATATTACGAAGAATCCTGGGACCTGTGAATGACGTACAAGGCTGGAGAATAAGATATAACTATGAATTGTATCAAATGTATAAAGAACCACCGTTAACACGGTACATAAAACTACAGCGTCTAAGGTGGGCTGGTCATGTAGCCAGGATGGGAGAAGAAAGGATACCACAAAAACTATTGTATACCAGAATCCATGGAAAAAGACCAGTGGGAAGACCAAGAAGAAGATGGGAGGATGCGGTGGATGAGGATGCAAGAGAGATATTGAAAGTGCGTTCCTGGAGGAGGATGGCTGCTGACAGAGGAGAATGGGGGGAAAAATTGAAGGAGGCCAGGGCCCAACAAGGGCTGTAGTGCCATAGGAAGAAGTCTTTAGGAATGGGTAGACCTGTTTGGAATCTATCTACCTGTGTTTTGCCGTAGCGGTAGAATACAATTATTATCAAGATCAGAGTCAATACGAACTGTAAATTATATTTAAAATAAGATACTCACTTCTGTAGTCTTAGCTTATTAGTAATCTCTTTAAATACTATACACAAATTTTTGACAAGCAAAATGTCTTCCATTGGCTTACAAAATATAAACAATAAAGTATACAAATCATTTGTTATCTTTCTCTTTTATGACAAATATAAATTTAAAATGTTTTCAGCGTCATTGTTTACATACCTAATTTCAATTAAAAGTATTTGCTAATATTTCCTGCTTTTGATTTTGTACACTGGCGTAACCTGTACAAAAGGCATTTAAGGCATTCTTAGTGCCTCCTGAACGAAATCGATGTGGACGAGCGATCAATTATCTGGAATACCCTTTACAGCTATTTAACTTTTAATTCTTTTGGCCGAAGAGGCGTACATAAAATCAATAACTAACTTATTCACGGATAGAGAATATTATACTATGATAAACCACTAATTATCACAAATTGTTTGTAATTGCTGCATTCTGGTCCCATCTGAAACCTCCATTATCAAGGATGCTGTCACATTTTTCCACTTGTAGGAATAAGCGCACTCGACTTATTATAATTTTAAGTTACAATAATTATTCAAATGTTGATGCATAGCATTAACTTTAAGCACCAATAAAAACGGAATACTACAATACTCATTTATCAGATAATTTACAATGTTTAATCCTGCTTACAGTCTACATAACGTATGACTAAAAATTGCAGGGAATCGATTTTATAACTGAGCTTACTTCCGTATTTGGTTATGTTGTTTGAAACATCGCAATGAGTCGAGTGAGCCGAAATTTGCTTGAAACTACATTCTTAGTTTAGTAGTGATCTGAAAGTTTTTGTAAGGTTTAGTACTAGATAAAACTACGATACAATTTTAATTAAGTTTATGTCGATGTTTCAAGACGATTTAGTGCCATACCAAACGTATTTATTATATATACAAAATTTATTGTATAAATTTCACAGGACGAATTGTAGGAACTATTACGTATACGTATATAGTTTTATTCTTATATTAATAAGATATAATTATAACATTCCATGCATATAAGTAGGCTACTATGTGTATTGACTGTGTCTGTGTTGCCCGTATGCAGGTCCCGATTGTGAGAATAATTTTGTCGAAACGTCGATACAAATGATTTAAGATTGTGTTTGTTCAATGATCGAAGCTCATAAGATATTTTATCGCTAGACGTTACCAAAAAATGTATTTTACCAAACATCGTATAGCCCACTAAATAATCTACATATTCTATATTTATAGGCATTCGCGTTCTCTTTTGACATATCCATTCGACACTAGTCGCTTTCCTTGTACAAAGGTATAATTAGTGTGTTTTTCTATATTCCCATTCGCTGGATATTCTTGATTTTCTCATTGGCAATTATTTCCGTCATTCCTCCTGATCAAAGTCTTCTGAGAAAGTTCATTTCCGATACGTTATTTTGTTAAGTTTTACTCAATTGAGGACAATATAGTTCAAACAATTCTAAAGTATCTTTTGCAATCTGCGTGCTTCAAGTCACAATTTTCTGACATGTAGGTTTTCCTTTAAATATCTGAATATTAGCTAGTTCTTTTTATTACCTTTACAATTGTTTAATCTCCCTTTTTTATAGCAGTTTCGTTACTGCTGTTTTGGGCATAGCTAGTGTTTTCAGTTTTTCAGTTTCCTCATTATATTTCTTGTTTTCGCAGGAACTAACATTCAAATCCTATAAAATAAATGTTTAGTCTGGGGTTTTTTATAATTACGTTTTTTAAACACCACTTACGAAGTGGAACTATTGCCTTTCCGGATTGAGCAGGTTAGGTAATTAACGTATTTTCCCAATTAATAGTCTCTACCGAGTAATTTTTGTTTGTTGTGTAAATTGATTGTTGTATATAAATGATTAAATTATATTAGTACTTAATAATAATAGTAAATTGTTATATTCATATTGTAACATCACAAAATGATACATACCTACAAACTCAAAAGAAGTACCAAATTAATTAAGAAATTTGGAATAAAGAAGAATTGTAACAGAATCATGAACAGAAGGAAATCTTCAAGTAGCTTTATAAGCCAAGGTATGGAATAATTTGACAAAAAGACATCTCAAACACTAGATCAGACTATAACTTTGACATTAACAGTTACCCAATAGATTAGTAGAGTGAGTGTATATAACTTATTACAATGATGAAACCCTAAATGATTAGTATATAAAATAAATTATACTGGAGAATAAGAAAAATCAGTCATATGACAAGAATAACAATTAAGAATTGTTATTAAGAATAAAATTCTAATAAAGAAATTAAAGATTAATGAGATTAATTATATGTATTAAATAGAAGAGTTGATAAACCATGACAATTAAAATGTAAAGTATTATTAACCATGTATAACTAATAATTGATAACATAACCTTGAAAGAAAGGTATGACAAGTAATTATAATTATGATTAAAGGGAAAATATACTGAAGGTATAGATTTTATAATACCTGAGAGTAAATCATGCACAATGACACAAGTAAAGTAGAGAAATTAATGTTGTAAGAAAGTTGTAATAATGTTAATTTTGAATAATAATGTAATAGAGTATGAGGAATGAAACCTAATTTTGTATATTGAGTAATAATAGAGTTGTAAGAGAAAATAAGAGAAAAATGCTTCTATATGAATAGAAGGACTTGGGAACCTAAAAAGGCATAAAACTTATAACAACCATGTACAATGAGTAAAGAAGGGACTTGTGTAAATAGATTAAAACATAATTAATCTAAAACTATTAGTAAGATAATCATGAGGAGATTATTAACCAGATAGGTACTTGGACCAGAGAGCCATGCCTATAAGGAGTGTGACGAGTAAAGAGATTATAAAATATGTAAAAAGTTTTCAATCATCAAGGGTAGATCAAAAGATGATTAGGTATATTAGCTTTAAGTATCAATTGTCACAATTTATAATAGTAATGCCATTTTGTTATAATAAGTAAAAATAGTTGTAGTGACCCAACAATGTTAGGCCTAGTATAGAATTTAAGAGTTTTTTAGCAAATTAAGATTTATAATCATGATTGATATCATTAAAAAATTAAAAAATATTTGTTAATCGAGTACTATCATGTACACAAAAGAAGAAACCAAAATTGTAACAAAAAACATAAATTGTAAAATAATGTATTAGCATAGGCAATCGTTAAAATTGTTTATTGTCTTAATAATGTATGAAAACAGGTCACTAGTGGACTTAAATTGATCAGCATTAAGCCAACCATGCAATACTAGCAAAATAATAACCATTGTAATTATCATGGAAGAGAAACTTATGTCAGATGTAAGAGTTTTGTTAATTTAGGAAATGTAAGTTGAATACTAAGAACAACGAAAGTGTCGCTTAGTTAAACAGTCAAATTAAAATGACGTAATGATGACATCATCATGACGTAATGACAGGTGACCATGATGTCATTTTCAGCCAATTAGATTATTATGTTTGGAGATGCGTGACCCCCACAGTCAGGTGTCTCGATATCAAAATGGGACGCTGACCATCGACTATTTTATAAATAAGAGAAACTCAGAGCATTCGTATCATTCGTTTTCCATCAACCCGAGCAGTAACGACGACGCTCCGTGTCAAAATTTAACCTAAAATTAATTCGTTTATCATCAACCGAAGGAGTAACTTTTAACCTAAAACTAATAGTAAATCAAGGATTCGTTTTTTATCATCCAAGGAAGTAACTACAGTTCTTCGAGTCAAAAGTAACCTAAATTAATAGTGCGAATCAGTTTTAAGCGAGGTTAGGTTTCACATGTCAACAATAATATAACCTCAAGAAGTATTATGTGTTGTGAGTGTATAGTGAACAAAAAAAATGGGCAATTAAGTGAATGAATTAGTGAAGTGTGAATCGTAATTCAAGAATAATAAAAGGGAGTATAGTGTTATATACTTCGAAATTATTTAATGAAACTATAAATTATATTATTGTTATAACCGCACTACCTTGTATACACTTATGTACTACAATGTCTCACTACACAATAACATTGACATATTAATAATTGTTAACACTTTTTTAATTATTATTCATTGAGTTCCATGTTGGAACTAGCTTCACCGAGTGTAACCTCAAAGTTCGTAATAGACGAACGATTAATTATTGTTAGTTGTTAATGGTGCCTACCATAATCAAATAACTATTGTAAAGCTTCGTAATTCGTTGCACTTGAGTTTCGTTTTATTTTGTAGATCAAAAGAATTCACACCTGAGAAACAGTATACAAATTTTAATTTAAGTAGTATTGCCAACCTACTGAGCTAGAAGTGTAATAAGCCAGGTCAATTTGTTATTGAATTAAATATTGTTTAATTGAATTTAAAGAGATAATATATCATTGAATGAAGAATAAATGAATTATATGTCAAATTAAATCAGTGCAAATTATTATTTCAGTAAATTATAATAATTTTTTTATTTACGAAAGTTGGATTTTTCAAGGAACCTTAACGGTTACGTTGGCAGCGCCGACTTTGGAGGCGCTAAGTGTAATTTAAACCGCCAGATCAAAACAAAAGAATTCATATCAAAATAAACATTTATTTATTTAGAGTAAATTAACAACTTTCAACAACTAAATAAATAATAGATTTAATTTCACACAATAAAATTATGGAATACTGACACAAGGTTCCATATGGGGCCCAAGTAAATTTTAATCCACTCTTAACCAAATTTTAGATAGTGGTAACTCTACTAAATCTAAATCATCACTTATCTTATCAAGTGAATAGAACAAATAGTGTAGATCTGTTACTGACGTAACGACACGAACGTGAGACGATCGACCACATTGTATCGACTTTAATATTATAACTATACGACATATAAGGTACGTACTAGACGTTTTATTATAGAATTAGCGCACAGCAACGTGAGGCGTCTAACAACGATAAACTATAACCACATATTTTGTAGATACGTAAAGGTCACGTATCAATATTAATACAGTATAAATACAAGCTGAATTGACGTTTATTTATTAAAACGCATGAATGCAACATTTTAACCACTACGATTTCTAGATAAAACTGTTTTCAATGCCCTTGAAGGACAGAAATAGTAACTCATTTTGGCACAGGTTTCATTGTCTATGTCTTTTTGCTGGTTTGACCATATTTCATATTGGAATAGTTTGCTGAAATAGTACAACACAGTTATATTTTATATTGTTTGAAACATCGCAATGTATCCAGTGAGCCGAAATTGCTTCACACTACATTCTTAGTTTAGTAGTGATCTGAAAGTTTTTGTGAGGTTTAGTACTAGATACAACTAGATACAATTTTAGTCCACTAAGAATGAATGAAAAATTTTAACCACTACGATTTCTAGATAAAAACTGTTTCCAATGCCCTTGAAGGACAGAAATTGTAACTCATTTTGGCACAGGTTTCATTTTTTATGTCTTTTTGCTGGTTTGACCATATTTCATATTGGAATAGTTTGCTGAAATAGTACAACACAGTCTGCATTATACGCCACTTGCCATGTAGACATAACTAATTTACAGTACTGAAATTAAACTATTCCACAACTGCCGATTAGCGCTTTGAGCCCTTCAGCTCATCATCATATCGGAAATATGATAGTGAGCTATTCTATATATTCTATTTAATGGTGAGCTCATTATATTCTAGATGAATAGTGTAGTTTTAAAACCAATACATCCAAAATATGAAAATTTTCAGGAGAGCTAAAAAACTTTATTGCAGGAGAGCTGGTTTTGCAACTAACCAGCAATTTCAACTCCAATTTTAATAAGGATGTATCTGTTTTAGAAACTTGTTAAGTGGATAGGAATATGTAGAAGCTAATAAAGTATAGGAAAATGGAAAAAAAAATGTGAATGTGAGAAAAGTGGTTGTATCTGGTTTTGAAACTAGACGACTAATATAGTGATGTGTAATAGTTTAATTTCAGTTTTTGAGTATAATCACAAACATAAATTTATTACTTGTAAATAATTTACAGTAGTAAATTACGGATTTTATCTTTTGTGCACAATAGACCCATAAATTCGGGCGCCACAACTAACACTATCTCAAAAGCACTAAAATTTCACTTTATACATTCTAATGATAATTTGATTTTCCTCATTTTTACAATTATATGGCACAAATTTATAAGTATTCCTAGTGCAATCACCGTCTCATAAAAAATGTAGAACTGTGCAACAATACATTAACCAGATTATCACATGCCTCTCTTATATAACTTAGTTGTACAGAATTAT
Organism: Magicicada septendecula; assembly: GCA_034769895.1. Lineage (NCBI taxonomy): Eukaryota > Metazoa > Arthropoda > Insecta > Hemiptera > Cicadidae > Magicicada > Magicicada septendecula. Next base: position 238,332,568 of record CM068370.1, on the reverse strand, counting down.
AATAAAATGATTGTATTTAACTGTGAGCCGCATCAAAATACAAGATTTTTATTTGGAAGAAAATGTTGTACGGGGTTTCTTCCTATGAAAATCGTAAACCCGAATGTTTTTGTCTACAACTAGTAATGGAGCGCAGGCTTTCAAGGGGCCCGTGTCGCAATGTAATTTCTTCCTGCAAACACGATACACCAGAAGTTGTAAGCGAACAGTTTGTGTGACGACAATACAGAACGTATAGTTACTTAGGTAACAGTGAATGTCACCTGTCATTGGATATTACCAGTGCGGTTTCACGTCAAACGCGTGTGTGTATTGTGACAAACTAAAGTAATCCAATAGAAGCCATTAGCTTCACTGCATGGCAGGTACGCTGATGATTAATTGAGTAACTATCAAGTAAGAGCTTTTCTTGCGAATGATAATAAGTTTTACAGAAAATTTTATCTCAGATACTGACAACAGATAAAGTCCATGTGTAGTTGTTAAATTTAGGTTTCAGTACACTTGATAGTATACGCCTAAATGTGCATAACAAATTGTATAGTCTTTCTTATACAGAGACGAATATTTTGAAATTTCCTTATTTAGCGTTACGATACTACAAAGTGATGGCTGGTCCATTGTTGCTGGGGGATGCAGACATTTTCAGTAAGTAGAATACAGGCAACACAAATTGTTGACAACAAATTCAAGGCTCGAGGTTTGATCGTACTGGGAACTAGGATGTAGAAGACAGTCTGGTTATGTATAGCATCAATGATAGAATAAGAGGTATAAAGGAAAGTGGCGAAAACATCTAGATAGAATGCAATAAACACGATTACCTAAACAAGACTGGATATTCAAACTGCGCTGGTGGGAAGCTCACAAGAACCTGGAAACGTCGAGGAAAAGATGGTTGGAGGAATGAAGGCGGACAAGGACTAGCTAGACAAGGACTACTAGCTATATGATTGGAATAACAATAGAATATTTAAGAGATAAAGTGCACTTCACAGTCACTTTATGACGGGAGATATTGTAAATAAATATTTTATCACTATTAAAAATTAACTACTTAGGCCTCACGTTGTTGCGCCAACTTTGTAAATAAATATTATCAGTGTAATTTTTTAGATATTCGTATTGAGGTATATAAATTCTTCTTCAACGCCTCACGTTGTAAGCGCCAATTATGTAAATATAAATCTTCAGTATTAAAAATTAATTACTTAGGCCTCACGCTGTTGTGCCAATTTTGTAAATAAATATCTGAGTGTTCTTGACTTATTTTTAATTATTTGATTTAAATTTGATTTGTTCTTATTAACCTCTCTCATTGGAGCGCCAAGTTTTGAAAGCAGTGATTTTTAATTGATGTAACTTGTGTAGAGGTAATTACGTATTTTATATTCAATATAAAAATAATTAGTTAGGTATTTGCTTCTTGAATACATAATTAATTCAAAAATTGATTTAAATTAATAATAATTTAAAATTAAAATATTGTTGCTCACCTTGATACCCAAATTTTAGCCTCAAGTTTCGTCAGCGTAAGCACTCGTATTTGCGATAATTTACTAATTATTCTAAATAATTACACCAGTTGTTATAGAGTTTATTTCAATATTCTTTTATTGGTTTCTTAAACCTTTCCTTTAATATAAAACAAAAATTACTTTCTGAACATTAGTTACCCTAGCTAATAAATTAATTTCTCAGAGGTTGGCACTATTGAAAAATCTCAGCGAATATGTTTATTAAATTTTAAGTTAGTTCGAATTAAATATTATAATGTATGTTCTTTTGACTACAATAAGTTTTTCGAAAATGTCCTCAGTGAAGTACAAAACATCACAATTCTTCGATATAATATTATATAAATAAATAATTGCTTGCAACTAAGGAACGAAAGTTTTGTTAGTGTCTATCAGCGTCAGTTACTATCTGGGTTAACAACAAATTCACTTCTTAATTCTAAGTACAAATAAATAATTATATTACAACTAATAAATCACAACAGTGTTAGTGTTTAGTGTTTCCAGTGTTTGTTTAAATGATTAAATAGTGTATATTCAGTGTCACAGTTGGGTTATGTTGAAACAGTAATTTGGATTAATCTTACCGATTTTTTTTATACACTTCCTATTTCTGGTACTATATTTTCACAGTTGAATATGTATACGTCACTATTCACAGTTCACATGGTTGATTATTCACTGAATTAAAACCTGTCTTGCGTTCACTGAAGTAACCTAACCTGTCTTGCGTTCGAGACTCACTAATAATTTACTGCCCACAAGTGTAACAGGGATCTCGTTCTTAACTCTTCGAGGTTCAACAATCAACTAACTAACGTGTGTCAATTTTTCTGGCTTCTCGGTGCAAAATTTGCAAAATTCCGATTGGTCGAAGCGTTAGGCATTGCCATTTGATGGCGTCGGTTTTTCTAGTTCAAATATACCTCCAAATACTAATTTCAAAACTCCCATCTTATGCTAGATACAGTGTTAATGATATTGTCATCAATTAAATTATTATTATTGTCATCCCCTTTTTTCACTGATCATTTTGATACCTCACAAGATGGGTTTTTGTTCAGTATCTTAATATATTACATTTTTGATTTTTAACCTAAATTTATATTTTATGCTTAAAGTACCCCTTCTGTACCCTTAATGTTATAAAATAATTTCTATTTACTTTAAATATAATATTAATAGTTAAATAAATTGATATACGTACTGGTCATGACAAATGCTAACATCATTGTCTTATAAAATCTACTGACTGTGGTACAGACATAATATTGTCTCATATACACTCTAACATCATTAATTTCTTGATACACATTGCTTATTTATAAAATATAATCATACTAAGGATTTACTCTCTATCTTAATACAGTTATTTTAAAACTTACCCTAATACAAATACAAGTTATATAGAATAACATTTAACTAAACAATTTCTTAATTTATCTAGTATAATAATCATCCTGACATACTCCCTAATATCCTGGTTAGTTTATGATTTATACTACTACTAACACAAATATTATATAATATGATTTAATTAACCATCTTGGTAATTCCTCAGACATAATGATTGTCATTATGTCTGAATCACACCTGGCTCAACAGTAAATTACATCAGAGTAAATAAACAAATAAAGAAAACGCAAGTACTAATAAAATTCGATTTAAATAATTGTAATTTCTCACATTTATATAAACAAACAATGAATCAAGTGCTACAGAGACTTGAATATTTTTTTTGTAAGATTTGTATATACGTTTGATTTTACGCTTCACTAAATGGAAACGGAAGTAGCCGGAAGGAAGGAAATGATGATAATATAAATCACGGCATTGTTGAATAAAATCCCTTCACATTGTTAAACAATTTTTGTTGTTCGGTTATAAACCAACGCTACATTTTTGCATCAGTATATTATTGAAATACGAAACAAAAGAATGGCTAATTTGTCATCGACATTCTAATAAATGGGACTTGTGAAAACAAGAGGACGGTGAATACAAAATAATCGTTTTCACGCTTCAACTAACTTACTAGAACCGTGGCCCAGAAAACAATTATTGATTAACATCTCCGTATATTTTAATAATAAATTTAATTCAAACATGGCATTTTGTATGGCAATGGAATAACTATATGTTTTTATAAATTAACAAAAAATATTTTTGTATTTTTTCTTTTTAAGTTATTTTTTTTGTTAACGACAGTAATAAAATAATAACTTTCCGACATCAGCATTAGCGTAACACTCGCACTTTATTCGATTTGCGTGCAACATAATACAATTTAGTCTGATGTAATCATAATTTGCGCCTTACCTTTTCAGATGTCCTTTCGTGGGTAAGTAATTGTTTAATCTTCAGTCATAGTTCCGATTCCACAACTGTATTTACTTTTTCCTGTATCGGTTTAATTGAGTTACAGTCAAATTTGTAAAGTTGACCACACACACACACACACACACACACACACACACACACACACACACACACACACACACACACACACACACACACACACACACACACACACACACACACACACACACACACACACACACACACACACACACACACACACACACACACACACACACACACACACACACACACACACACACACACACACAGTGCACAGTGTTATCTCGTGTATCATGTCTCGTGAGTCCCGTGAACTCCTTATGATACAGCGACAGCACGTAACGTGAAAAAAATAGACGAATAGTGTAAACGGACTTTACTTCACGTCATCACCTGAGGTTTAACATTCTGTAGTGTTTATTACAATTTGCAAGTAAAACGTTTAATCATAAGTTATATAATGTCATACTGACACGGAATGAAGGTAATGGCTTTTACTGAGCGCATGTCTCACACCGTGCACATTGTTAATGTCAACTGACAGGCGACGTCAGCGACGTACATTGTGTTCACGTAAACTGTGTCTGCACGCTAAACACGGTAGACAATCCTCCTCTCTGTGGCAAGTTAGTAATTAACTACACAAACGTTTTCAGAGAAACGAAATTTTATCAATGCCATTATAAATTATCATGTAGTGTACAACAGATGTACACATCTTGTACAACAGAAATGACGGAGCTTATCCGTTATGTGTCCACCACCAAAAAACATTGTCGCAAACAAAGGAATGGTGCGCTGTAATTTGTTTTTCTTATTGTCATGCATGCTTGTCTTCTTCGTTATCCGTCTACCAACCTGTTAATAACCATCGTTATTGCTCTGCAAGGAACACTTTGCTGTGGTCAGCTACGTTGATTAGTCAACATTTGTTCAGTTTAGTGAGTAACGAAATTTTATCGTTTAGCAGACAGTATTTAAATTAATGAAGACCCTGAGTACGCGGTAAATCTAATATATTATTTTTATTGCAAAAATTTCCAAAATCCAAGCGACAGACCTTTGCGATTGCTTTGATCGTCCTATATAGGCATCGAAACGGCGGCTTCGGCCGTCTATCGATTTTCCGGTTACTTAAAACATCACTCATGTGTCACAGATATAGAAGCATTAAATCACAACGGTTGGCCCTTTAACGAGCCGTTTCTGCTAGCTCCGCTCGAAGCTAAGACGATATCACATAGGAGTCCATCGCGTAACAAAATTTATAATCAGCTGTAGCGACCTTACATGAATAATCCCTTTAATGAGTTAATAGAAATAAGTAACATAAATTATATGTTATGTGTTGAATAGATAACGGATAAGAGTTGAAATGACTAATTAATCATTATTTTATTACTTTTGTGAGTTCTAGAAGAACAAAGGTTAGGGAACGAACATACCTGTTATATATTACGTTAAAAATTATACCAAATATACCAAAGAGCCTTGTTGCGTAAGAAAAAGATGAAGCGACTAATTTCGATAGGAAACAAATTTTAAGATGTAACAGGTTTAGGGTAAACATTTTTAAAGAATAAAAATAATAAACTAATAATAATAATAATAATAATAATAATAATAATAATAATAATAATAATAATAATAATAAGTAGAATAAGAAGAAGGAGAAGAAATCAAACTGAAGATAGCTGAACAATACCAAATTGTATCATAATATTTTATGCTTTAACTTTTTTGTATTAAGCTTTATCAGACAGTTTTATCAGACTTTTGCCCTACTGATTAGCCCTCGTGTCCATAAATTTTGAAATTTTCAAAAATGAACACTAAATTATACTTTGGGTAAGCATTATTTTAATTTGGTATCCCACATAAACTTTTGCGATTTTTGAAAAATTTGGGCCCCTCACAGTTTTGCTTGCCGCTCGCCTGTTTCTGGGGATCAATATCAAAAACAATAGAGCTCTGTAGGATGAATGTATGGAGACGAGTGGTACGTTATGCACAAATTGGTTGATGCGTTCAAAGGTTTTTGCGCGATATACCGCAAACAGACAGACAGATAGATAGACAGACAGACAGAGAGACAGATACCAAACAGTCGAGTCAAACTGAGAGCTTGCGAAGCTCGTTCAGTTTGCTTACGTCATACAATCCGGACTCCTGCAACGGTTAAACCCAATTACTTACTTGTCAGAAGATAGTTTATTCACGAAACGTTGGTTTCGGTTCTTTATATGAGATAGAGGCAAAGACTCTTAGGCGTCAGAATAAACTCATTATGTGTAAAGCGTCTGGTATATGCTACCACTTACTTGCTCGTTGCATCGTCATGACATTGTTATAACTTCTTTGAGTATGTGAAGTTGCATACTGTTAGTGTCGTATGTTCCTGGCGTTTTAGATTCAGTAATTGTTTTATTCATTTTCATGTAATGATAAATTTTGAAAACTAAATAATAGATTTCCTAGGCCCACCTCTCACTAGACTCACTATTCTGCGTTTTAAAATATTTTTAATTTCTGTACATAATAAAAATTATGTAGAAAAACTATTACGACACATTATTTGGTGCAGTAATACGTTAAAAACTTAGAAGGATTTTAAGCAGAAAACGATCAACGAAGTGACTTCAGAATATATGCACGAAGTAATCTCTTGATATAGCCAAGTAGAGGATGAGATGCGTGAGCTTGTGAAAAAATAGTGCAATAATACATTTCTCGCCAGGGGAGTTTATGGATGTACATGAAGCAGCATAAGAAAGATGGCGGAAGACAGCTGACGCCAAAAGCATCGAATTAGCAGCTATCCAACGCCAGGAAAATAGATAACGACCGAAAGTTAAATAAGAAGAACTATTGAATAAATGAATGGAAGGAGAAGACTGCATACACTGATAGAAGTCAATACTATGATGCGAGAATCGGCGAAATGTGGAATGTAATCCTCAACTTAATCGATGAGGATAAAACACATAAATGGCTATCAGAATACTTTGTACCCTAAAATCATCATGAGCACGTTTCAACATCACGTGACATGAGTCTCGTGTTATGAAGGCTACGTTATTTAGTTTATCGAGCAGGTTGGCTTTTTACAACGTCTCAATATTTAACGTGAGAATGTCATGTCGTGGAAGCCTGTTGACTGTTGCATTCGCACGCCATGTGCCGTGTCCACTTACTTGCTGGCAACCATGTAAATCTGCTATTGTCTATAATATTCCCAATCGCACTGTACGGCTTTATGTGTAATTCATGAATCGCTATTTTATAAGAGTTAACGCACTTATGAGAGTGAAACATAAATGGTGGAGTATTACATTATTGTAAGAAGAATTATCAGACCATTATTATATCAAATTATTGTTAACGACCGAGCCAAAGCAGACAGTGAAGAGACTTACTGCTTCTACAACAGGTTGGTGTCAGTAGACCATTAAACTGGCATACTCACACTGAGAACCCAACAATAGTTTGTAAAAAAATACTTTCAGTTTCTTTTTGGAACAACGTTATTTTCACTTCTTTACGACTGAAAAAGAAACAACGGACGATGACCTGATAGGCCTATTAAGAAAAACCTAAACAAACATGAAAACGAATTTTAATTTGCTATTAAACTTATAAACCAACACATGGCTGCGCAAAAACATAGCTATTATAAATTGTAAGGTTAAAATAAATTACCAAGTTAAGTACAAATTAATGTTAAAATAATAATACAAATAAACGTAATATTCATATTTCCTCACATTATTTTTTTCTTCTAATATGCAATAAATAATAATTCTTCAAAATGTCAAACAATATTATATTTTTTATTGTTTTTTGTTTACAATGTTTCAAGAGTACATTATAAAATGTACTGTCATCACCAGAATTAAAATTTAGATTTTAATCGTTATAAATTATAATTCTGATAGTGACAGTACACTATAAAACTATTAAAACATTGTAAACAAAAAAAACAATAAAACATATATTCTTGTTTTAAAAGTAGATTGAATTGATGTTTACATATTAAGTTTATTATATTAATATTCATATATAGTCAGAGACAAAACATGACGTCCTCGCCTCACTCCACCGCCTGAAGGCAGCTCGCTCGATCGCTTCCAGGAACTGAAGACGTCATGTTTTGTCTGCAACTGTATTATAATTTGAAATAACACTAGATAATAAGCTACTAAGAACGTATTTAATAATAATAATAATAATAATGGTAATAATAATAATAATAATAATAATAATAATAATAATAACAGGAACACGAATAGCATTTCCATTAATTAATAGTAAATGTAAAACACAATTAAAAATTTTCCAATTTGAGACAAGGATAATTTGTTTATTTTTAAACAAACTAAGTTTGTTTTAATTTATAAGTTGACAGACACCTGAATACGTTGTTAACTTTGTTAAGGGGAGTCCCTATTGAAAATGGCAAAAATGTATATTTTGTAACTTTTTAATTTATTCAGTTTTTTTTATTATTTATTGTTGCACTAAATGAAGGGTAAAATTTTGTAACGAGAAAAGAAAATGTTTTTAGTATTATAAATTTAATTTTTTAACGTTTCTTAGTAACTTTTTTGGAATATTTTTCAAATTGATATTCCAGAAAAACTAGAAGCCTTTTGGGAGGTGTCATTTGGAAGGGGATAAAATTATCTCTAAAAACACGTATTTTTATTAGTATGTAATTGAAAACAATTTTTGTGACAAAAATAGTAATTTTTATTTTAATTTATACATTAAAAAGTAAAAGTGTATTACAAAGGAACTATAAGCCCAAATTAAATGAAAATACGTGTTTTTTAGGTAATTATATCCCAAAGACCTGTGAAAAATTTTAGAGCAGTAAGTAAGATAGTTTATAGATATATCGAAAAGAGTAGAGGGAAAGTGAGCGTTAGAAAACACTTCCGGGTTCCAGTTGAAAACACTACCGGGTTCCAGTTCATGACGTCATAGAGGCACTGGCAGCTGGTGTCCGAGCTGTCCATGTGACGTCACTGTTTTGTGTGTGTGTGTGTGTATGTGTGTGTATGTGTGACTGAAACACTTCCGTGTTCCAGTTCATGACGTCATACAGAGGCTCAAGTCGCTGGCGTCCGCATGGCTAAAACCTGTTTCAAGACGTCACGGAGGCCGTGGTTTCTGCATGTTCAAAATTTGGTAGCCGAAAACAATGTGTAGCGGATGGGGGTACCCGGAATTCGGCGATTGCCCGGACGCGCAGAGGCTATGTCATCGGGTACCGTTACTCGAAATTTTGGGGGCATCGGGTACCGTTATCCGAAATGTTTAAATCAACGGATGGGGGTACCCGAAATTTGTGGGTACGCCCTAACCGGGTTCCAGTTCATGACAGAGGCCCTGGCAGCTGGTGTCCGAATGTTAAAACACTTCCGCGTTCTGGTTTATTTTGATGTAACAAAATAATCGTTCTCTCTCGACATTTTTTTAATGTCAGAATTTTGGTACCCTAAATGATTAAAACAACGGATGGGGGTACCCGAAATTTGTGGGTACGCCCACATGACGACGACGTAGAGGGCGTGATGTCTGAAATGTTTAAATCAACGGATGGGGGTACCCGAAATTTTTGGTGTCTGAAATTTAGTACCCGAAATGTTTAAATCAACGGATGGGGTTACCCGAAATTTTTGGTGTCCGAAATTTTAACACCGGAATGTACGACCACATGACGCATGTGTTCAACTGTAACAATGGTATGTCATTGGATATTAATTTTTACATAAAAATAAATTACGGCCCCTCCGGGATTTGAACCCGGGACCTCCGGTACACCAAACCGGCGTGCATCCACTACACCAAGGGGCCGTTATCGCTTAACTGTAATTATTTCTGTACTTATGCTTCTCATCTCTTACTTGTAACCATGAGGTGGACGAGTGATATCTACTGTCGTCCTATGTGTAAAATCATAAAAGCACAATATAAGTTTATTTATTATTAAATAAATAAACATTTCGTTATACTTTTATTTTTTTACCTCTCATCCTCTTCCTAGCAGCCTGAGGGAGGCGAATGAGAGCCTGCTACGCTTTTTTTAACGTGGTTTCCCCAACTTTACAGATTCGTAAAGCAGGCCTACTCCACGTTATCTATCGCTGTACTATTGACTAGTACAGTGGTAGATAATAATAAAGATACATTATGCAATGCTAAGCCAATGTGTAAAAGCAGTACATATTTTTTTATTTACTTATTTATTTATTTTTTTTATTTTTTTAATCGGGTGAATATGTTGTTCATACATGATGCGTATTCACATTTGCTGTACCGTAATGAGTAATTTTCACACCCATACTGGTTCTTGACGAGTTTACAGGTATATCTACCGTGCCAGTGACCCGTCTCGAACTACCAGGACTACGTTTATGAGTATTTCTACCGCGACAGTGACGTAGTCAAGGTTAACATTCACGCACACACTACGGTACCTAATTCTACGTTTATGGACATTTCTGTCACGTAGCATTCACACTAACACCACGATGAAAACATGTTCACAACCGACTATATTTTATTTCGTTGCCGCAACCATTCTGCATAAAACAAAGCTTTGCGTAATGCACAGTGTAAGGGGGGAGTGGTAACGGGTTGACGATGAGGAACAGGACATTGTATGATGGGTACAAAGGATCTAGGAACTACAGGTGCTTGAATATCGTTTAAGTCAATCACCTCACCATGGTGATACAACTGTCGTAAGAAATTTGCCTTCTCAAACCCTTTTGTATAGACAACAGGATAATCTGAAAAAATGTCTGCAACGATGCGTACCATATTCTTGTACGGTACATTACCATCGTTCCATCGTATCCTGTGATAATGTGTTTCCAACCAGTCATTGATTTTTCGGAATTTCTGGTGCAGTCGTGCACTTTCGTATGGTGGAGCGAACAACACGATAACAAAACGTCCGGTTGTTATATCAACTGTAACGAACTCTTTGATTACATATTCATTTTTGTCACCGCGAAACGCTTCAAACTCGGCAATAACCGTCCTATTCAAGTTCATTTTTCCGAGTGACACATGTCCGCATCGAGTACGTTAATTTTTTCAAATTCCCCCTCTACTTTTCCTTCCAATACCAGTTCATCGTAAAGACGATCAAATGTTAGCTGTTGGTCGTGACGACTGCTTTCCAATCGAAAAAACGAGGGGAAAAAGAAGGATGGTGGTACATAACACCCCTTGGCTACTACCTGATTAATGTACGACTTGAAGTGATCTTGATCATAAAACAAGCGAACAAGATATTTCTTTAATACTGTTAATAAACAACCAAAACGGATCCACTCGGGTTCTGTGAAAACAAATTTTTCGGTCTTACTACCTTTAATCCGAACAAACGTTTTCCCAAAGTTACGACTGATCATCACACTCTTCTTCTTTTCACGGTTTTCACCTTCTTCGTACAATAACATACTGGATAGTAACTGTTCACGAAAGATCAACAAGTAATTCCACTCAGAAAAGTCAAGTAATATACGTTTCTTTTTTCCGTTTGTAAACAAAACACCCGGTTCATAGTTGAGTTCTTTATACAGTCCGACGGTAACGAACTTAGAGTACGAGTTGATTGGATATGCAAGAGACAAGTAAACGTTATACTCACAATGGCTGCTGCTGCTGCTGTCACAGTCACCTTCCATCGTTGAAAAGGACTGAGGTTGTTGTTATGTAGAGATCGCTAATACCTATCTTTATAAACTAGTAGAGGGGAGAACAAGTTTTTTTATGACAAACGATGAACAGTATTCGACAACGCTGTGTACTGTACTATCCTATCGTGTATAATCAAAGCGTAAGCGGTGGTTTTATCTGGAAAATTGTTACTGGATTCAAATTCTAAACGCACATCAACGGCAGACGACTTGATTGGTTCTTCTTGTCTGGAACAATCGATGACAAACAACGGTGCTTTCGTTATAAATTCATTAGGTGTCAAAAGAGGCGCTCTGTTGCGACGGTCGTAGTATGATGTTTGGAAACGTGTATACATGTCGTAGAACAGGGCGTAACGTTTTTTTTCGATATCCTGGTTCAGGTTATCGTACGGATAGTATTTATCGTTCAGAAAAAGCTTGACATTCGTTAAATTGCAGTGATCAAATTCCGACGCGTTTTTCGCTATATTGTTCTTTCTGTCCGTCTGAAATATCAGTATCACATACCGTGGTTTTTCCAACTGTGACGATGTCTTCAAGGTCCACGAATGTCGATTTGTCGTCGGTAGAACGGGATACTCGTGCAATTCCCAACTGCGGAACGGCATCACTAGTTCATGATCCTCCTCGATGTGCTCCAATAGCGGTATTCGGTACTTGTTTGACACGCGCACATAGGGCATCTTCCAGTGTACTTTGTTTATTACGAGATTACCGTTTGCAGTTGCACCCGATTCTTTTAGCACCATTGCGTTCTGATCGGTAGAGGTACGCAACAGAATCAATTCTTGCTTAACGTTCAGCATGATGCGTGTATAGTCTTCGTTGAAACCGAGTAGCATTTTCAACGGAAGACAAAACGTAAAATCACCGGTACTCTCGTGTACTGTCAACGACTCGTCGGTTGTCGTCACCCATCCTGCATTGATTAGATGCTTTCTTTCATGCTCATTGCTCGATAGTAACAATTTCACAGTGCTCGTAATTCCAACGTTTTTTGTACGATCCACTTCCACACCGCACACTTCGTAACGGATCTCCTCAAACAAGAAAGCCATTGCATTGTTGATTAATTTCACGTTCAACGCTGTGTCGGTAGCGTTAACCTTGGTCAATGTTCCTTCGATGTACAGAAAACTCTCCGCCGGTAAAGTGAAAACATCCTGTTGTTGGATGGGTATACGTATTTCATCGTTGTTACCGTATCGGGTGGAAGCATACGGTGCGTGCGTACGATATTCGAACTCAACGATTCTGTTATCGAAAGCCGCTCCTCGTTCGATAGCTAGAATTTCACCCGACATTATTTTAATCGTATAATTTGAATCCAAGTGAAAGTAAGAAACGCTTGTTCCTTGATGTCAATCGCTTCAACGTTGAACACCGACTACCATGTTTCTTTCGTACACACTCCCTTTTTACAGGTGACGTTTGTCCGAAATACAATCCCATATTTTCAGATGCAGTCGTATCGTGATAACTTCACCGCGAAAATCGACTAAATCCCCGTCCTGATCAACGAGAGACAAAATTATGTTGTCTACACGTTGTACGTTTACCGGTAAGTATATTACGTTTGTCGGTGTTTCAACTATTTTGAAACCTGGTGCCACGGTCGGATAAAACGAATGCAACGTGTGCTGGTCCTGGCCGTCCTTGTACGCACCCTGTACGATATTACTCCGTACGTGAACGGTGTTAACTTTGATTATGTCAACGGGTACGTTCGACTCGTGTGTTATATACGCTTCCAGCTGCTGATTCTCCTTGAATCCTAACATACTTGCAATGGTATTCGGTGTATGCGAAAAGTCGATGACATGCTTACAGTAAATTTCACACTTTAATGTGTTGTTGTTTGGACGTAAACTGATTGTTCTCTCGCCTAACTGTTTCTGCAGATACGTTTCGATATCACTGATTTCGTAGGTGCCGGTAGGCAACTTGATGACGGACCACTGATCCTTGGAAATTTTTACTGGAAATGCATTATTTTTTCCTTCAGTAACGTTTGGTATTGAATTATACGATGTAAAATCCAATAGTCCAACGTACCATTCACCGTATAACTTGAGAGGTGGGAAAAAGTTACACACGAGATTCGCAGCGTCGGTACCCGTCACGGTGACCGTTAGCGACGACATGCTGAAGTTTACTGATCAGAAGACGATAAAAAGTCTAAACATAAATGACCGCAGATGACCGTGTTAGGAGGTTGCTTCCGTTCATAGTTGTAACGAACGTCGGCTGTATCACCAAAATATTGCATCAGCTCGAGAGGTGGACGTAAATTACCGAACCCGTCAAAATAGTGTACTCGATTTCCACGCTTCTTGTAACATACCCAGTGGGTTCCCGGTCCGCTCTCGTCGTCCAAATTTACGATGACGCTTTCGTTCTTCCACGGCGCTGTATCCGGTAATGCGTTACGCATGTAAACACCTCTAAAATACGGTATGTTTAGCTTTTTTGCGTATACACGTAATTCATCTTCGGACAACGGGCGGAGCGGTATGTGAATTAGTTTTTTCGGTACGGACGTAGATACAATCCGGACGCAGTTCTCTTCTTTTTCCTAGCGGTTCGGACAGTTCTCTTCCTCCTCTTCTTCATCCCACCACCAGCACCACGACCACGACTACTCACATTCTTTTTATTTTTACGACGTCGACCGCTTCCTATTGCTGATTTTGCTTTCATGGCCGCTGCAACTGCTGTCGCATAAGCTCGTTCGCTGATACCCGAATCCAAAGCCTTTACCCGTCCCCACGCTTTTTCCGCGAGTTTACGATCTGCAATACGTCTACTTTCGTTGTCTTTGTATTGAGCGTAAGCGATATCGTGTTCGCGACAGGCTTCGTCTAGTTGATTGATTCCACGATCACCACGCGCTAATCTTTCTTCGAGTTTCGTGCCCGGTCCACAGAATCTGTAACCCGGCAGATGTAATTCGACAGGTAGTGCGTCCACCGCTCGATTGATAACTGACGAAACAACGGACGGTACAACGTTTTTAAGCACGTTTCCGACGCCCCACCCCTTTTTCCTCTTAACGTTGTTGTACATCGTAAACCGATCTCCAGTCTTTCTCTTCTATGTTTTTATCGTATTCATCTATTAACCTTCTTATTTCCTTCGTGTCGAGTGTCCACTCGTCTTCTGAACTACGTGGCTTAGACAATTTCAATAAGTAGTAATCCAGTTGATACTGAAATGTTTTAACGACTTTATACATCTCGCTCTTTACGTATCGTCTCACGTCATTTAATTGTTGTAAGTTAACAGCATCGCTCTCCGCAAAACCATCCGCTACGTCTGTTATTCTCTTTTCCGCTGCTTTGAAAACACCATCTTCTCCCAAGCTAACGGTGTTCTGCAACATGTATTTTACGTTAACCGCGTCATCTCCAAAAATCGGTGAACTCACTCCCGACAACCAGCTCTGCCCAAACAAATAGCTGTTCGATACTTTTTTAATGACGTTCGAGTCTACATAGTTTTTGTTAACCGCATCGGTCGCTTGTTCCGGACTTCGAACGTTGATTACCCATCGATCTCGTGCATCGATGACCTCACCTCTCTCTTGACTCGAGTGTTGTATACAGTTGTCATCAACGTAATATTTGTTGACTACGTCTTTAACGTCTACAGGAGTATCAACATTTTTCAATCTACACCCTTTAACGTCCACGCTTTTACGTTCATCATCGAGTAGCAGACAATGTGTTTGCATATAAGTCAGAGATACAGCATCCTTTGCTGCATCCGGTTCGTTCAGATTGCGGATCTTTTTGTTTTCAACATCTATATGCCCATCATTCGTAATCTTAAATCCTACAGTATCGCGTAATTGTCTTTTTGTTTCTCGTCGCACGCTCACGGCGCTTTGATGTCTCCCGAACTTGTCCACAACCATTGTACGACTGCACGCTACAAATGATGTGCTAACCGTTTTAAGTAACGACACTGTGGTGACCATCGCGTGTGTAACACAATCGGATCGTCACCCTCTTTCCAACGAAAGATTTCTATACCGCAAAATGAACATCGAACCCTGTCAATTTCATTTGTGTAATGAAAGCCTGCGGCAACCATAGCGGTTGGACTGATGAAATGCACAGGCCATGATGTAAAGGTTTTCAGTCTTTCGTTTTCGACTTCAAAGTCAGGTGTCAAATCTAACCCGCACATGTTGACAGTGTTGACGTCAATGAGTTGTTACACCGACGTTCATAAAATTTATACGATAATGTTGGCTTCACGTAATTCCTCCACAACGGAGATGATTTCGTTGTCGTGTCCGGTGTGACCGGCGCGTTTTGAACTTACCAGCAGTCTCAACCGTTCAACCAGTTTGTTGGGATCGTTCCAGTGTACGTAATCGATACCACGTCCGCTGCGCGGTGGGAACAATCGGGCGATTATCTCTCTGTACTTTACACCTTTGTTTGTATTTATTTTAGCACCGGGTAAATGATAATGTTTATGTGCGTTAGTGTCCGACAGTATAGATTTGTACGCTGCTAAATCGTTTTCATCATAGACGCTCTTGTTGGGTTCTTTCATAAACATAAGTTCGTAGAGACCCGGTGTACCCCTGTATCGTTTTCCAGCTATGTAGAAGCTGTCGTCTTGATTGATCTCCAACACCGAATTTCCCACCATCCATTTGTCTGCAACGTTACGGATACCGTACGTATGATCCATCTTTTTGTCTCGATCATCAGATAAAGCGAGTAGTAAGTATTTCCTCGCGAGCGGACCTTCGACAGACTGTTCAACGTATTCTTGTGCTTCCTGTCGACCTTCGGGTGTTGCTAAAAACTCTTCAAGAGTCACGTTCGATGTTTCGACATCAGGAGTTTGTGCCAACACTTCCGTTCTAAGGAATCGAGGTTGTGATGGTGGTGGTGTCATCTCGACAGCTGTCTTCTTATCTTCATCTTCAACATTTATTTTTTTAATTTTATCACCGGAGACATTCAACTTTTCCGAAATCTGGGTTAACGGTTCCAAAAGAGGTTTGTACTTTCTCGTTAACGCTTCATCGCTCTCTCTGATGTCATGTTTCAACGCGCGATACTTTTGTCTTATGTTATCGCTAATTGCATCGATTTCATGTGTCAATTGCTTGTCATCCATCTTGACACTGATGACTTTCTCGCACAAACTATTCTATTTATGTATAAAACGATCGAAACCCACTCTGTATCTACCCGCGTTTATCGGTGAGTCCTTGTTGATGACTATGAATCCGTAACGATCCTTCCACGCTTCGGCGCACATCGCTTTGAACTCTTCGTATTTCATATCTGTGTTAACGTGATCGTTGTAAACGTGACGTAAATTGAGATCATCTTGGCTGAAAAAAACCAAGAAATTGGCATTATCACGCACCAGTTGCTTTGGCACCAGACTGTACGTCTGACAAAGGTACAAAGTGTCCACACCGCTATGCCGTCCCATAGCGAAATATTTTCGTATGTTATTCTGCCGTTCACATACCACATCATCGAACAACATGATTGAATTAGGTACAATTTCGTGCGGAGGTGGTACTTCATCGTTTTCACTGTATGTGAAGTACATCATTCCTTCGTCAGCGAGAGCATTAAAAACGTCTTCCAACATACGATATTTTGGTTGAAATAACGATTTGGAGAACACGTACAGGTTCTGAAATCGCAGTCCGTTTGAATCGAATAACATGTTAAAGGCAACGTTTGACTTCCCGCTACATGACCCGCCGCACACGATACATCGAACTGTGTTTGGAAACAGTGGACTGTGTTTATTATATGCAACTTCACCGTTGTACTTAGCAGAGTCTACGTTCTTAACATTTAACTTTAACGATTGTTGTTCAATCTTCATCTTAACTCGTTTACGTTCGGTTAAATACTGTGGTAATGTTATTATATCAGATCTTTTTTATGTATCCACGAATCGTGTTTACCGTCAAAGCCGAGCCAGCGCACTCGCACGCGATCACCTTTACGTTGTAATATTTTTTCAACGAGATACACATCACCAACGCTGGTTTTACTCAATTCTTGTTCATAAAACCCACCTTCCACAACGTCACCCGTGTGATCTTTCAACAAGTACGTAACCGGTACGGTTGGCTGAACTCTGTGCACTGTATATATCTCGTTCGTCCAGTTTGGTGTATAACCTTTAGCGAATGTGATTTTGTATTTACTGATACGCACTCGATCGCCTATTTTAAACTTATGTTTCTTGCTCACTTTCCGCGGTACGATATTTTTTCTTATTCGTTCCAACACAATTTGCTCGTTGCTCTTGTCGACTTGTCGCGGCTTCATCTCTATAGTTCTATGCACTCTGTCGTTGTATTCCATCACCAGTTTAGGCAAAAGCGACAACCACCGATAATGGCCTTGCTCGCTGAACGCGCGGTACATGTTCGTTTTCAACGTACGATTAAATCGCTCTACGATGGACGCTTTCTTCTCGCTATACGTTGAATAGTGTTTGACGTTGAATCTCTTTAGTAAAGCTTGTACGGTAGTGTTAAAGTACTCTTTCCCCTTATCCGTTTGCAGGTATTTCATTTTATTTTTTACAATTATTGGTTCGAGAGCATGTGCTACTTCAACACCCGATTTAGTTTTTAAGGGAATCGCATATATATACTTGCTAAATGCGTTTATTACCGTCATTAGATATTTGTACCCCTTGTTCAACTTGGCATGCGGTATCATTTCCACCATATCCGCTTGGTAGAGATCGTGTAACCCCTTCACCTCCACCGCACGTCTGGGAAAGTTCCTTCTCACCGGTCTGTGCAATTCCTTTGCAATAGTTTTGCGTACGTTTTCCATATCGCCACCCGAAACGCGAATCGCAAAATTTTGGTACGAGATATACCGTTACGTTTTCACTGAACCTCACCGACTTCATCGTCGTTACTGACAGTGTGTTGCTCCTGCAAGCGAGTCTTATATCAACGTATATCGAACGCATAATTTATAACGGATTTTCTCGCTTGCTGAATTATCTCGCGTCTGGGTTGACAGAGTTTATAATGACCGTACGCCAGTGTTGTTTCACCGTCATCCAAGACATATCGTTTGTCATCGTATGGTGACAGCGATAATTTTGTAAGCTTTCTTGTGTATATGTTATGTTTTTCGCTTTGGATAGTCTGCGCCGTAGTATAAGTTTGAGAAGTGGTCTTTACACATTGTTTATAAAGTTGATGTTTCAACTGTGTAGCTATCGCGGAACGTGGCACACCTTTCGCTACCTTTTTCTCTTTATCGTTTGCCGTAACTAATGAATAACATTTTGCGCGCAACCCGACAAATTCAAGTACCGGTATTCCATTTGTTTCGTCTTTAAAAGTACCCAACTTTTTCTTGTTTGTTTCACTATAGCACGGATGTGCCTTAGGGTACTCCGACGTGTCAAAGAGTTCGAGATGCTCCTCCATGTCTTTGTACACATCGTCGGTGCGAATGTCGTACAACAGAGAGTCAGTGTCCGTCATACATAGACGTGCACGTGACCCGTACGTATTCATCGTGAATCCGTAATGGAACCGATACATAATCAGCTTACTAATATCCAATACACTGAACCCAACGTACAAAGGTCGGTTCAGTGTAATGGATATTTTTTTCATCGTGAGACCTACCAGGTCCTCGTTATAGATGAAAAAATGTTGTAGCCTGGGGTTAGCGGTTAGTTTGTGAAGTTTCTTCTCGTTTGGAACTAACTTGAAATCGATTCGCTTCCGTACGTTTTCCAACGATTTTCCGTACGGTGCGTTATTCATTAACTTAAAAAAGTCTTTTTCAAAGGTGTTTCTGGCTTCCTTTCGTCGCTCCGTATTAAAATCGATGAAAGGTTTCAACCATACGCACTGTGTGAATGCTAACACACGGTGAATCGCTTTCAACTCCATTCCTAGTTCGAGGTAGAGTTTCAATGTTCTGTAATGAACAATGTATTTTGTCTTGTCCTCGAGGGACGTTATCAGTTTCTCTACCTTACCGTTACTGCACACAAAGTCTTTTAACAGCTTCATGCGATAGCAGTACGGTGAAAGCATACTGTCCGTAATAGTACGCTTTTCAGGTGCTAAAGGGTAGTCACTGTGTAAGTCGTGTAGGTAATGTGGATACCACAGATCGACTTCCAGGATATAACCGGTGTCACCATCGTCGCGTAACGTGTGCACGTTCAACGTATCGATCACTGTACGTTCCAACCATCGAAAACCGGACAGTGGTAAAGGCTGTGTCATAGCCGTTCCGTACAGGTTGGTACAATCGAGGTAAAGTAAATAGTTATGCGGCTTGCTTGCGTCATAATCGGGAATGTACGGGTTGTTGGCCTTGGCGTACCTACTAGAAATTGCTGCTAAGCCGCCACGGATACCTCTTTCGATGTACAGGTGTACGTCTATATCGCGGAGTAACTCTAACCTAACTCCTGTCATTTTCAGCATCGCGTTCCACGCTAAACCGGCGGTGGTAAAAACGTTACACGGATCGAGTTCGTAGTACTGTAGGCTCATGTTTCGAAAGTTTTCAAATACATCAGCAAGCAGTAGTACATCCGTTTTTAAATAAAGGTCATGATAATCACCGAACGTTTGCATGTCGAAAGCCGACCAAACCGCTCGAGCGTGCGCGTAATCTTCTTCGTTTATATCCGACTCTGTCAACCCGTTGTAAAAATGTTCGCGGTCCGGTAACTGCCTCTCGTCAAATTTTGAATCGTCCGTAACGTATTCGTAAGGGTACACGCCTTTACGCAACAGTAAATTAACATTACGCGTGTAAAATTGATTAAGGATTTTAAATTTATCCGCGGATAAGTTGGAGACGAGTTTTTCAAGTGACGCGTTCATGAACCGCAGAGAATCGAGAAACCGGAGCTGACCGAGTGTAACGGAGATGTAACGTTCGGTTGTAGTAGCGATACACGTTATTTCATCTTCCTTGTACTTTCCGAAACCTTGCATCAAATGATGCGAGTCATAGCCACTTAAATTATGGAAAAAAACCGGAACGTGTGTTGGTATTTTGTAATTTATATTACACGCATTGTGAGCAGCGCCTAAATAGTTTCCCGTTATGTGGCAATGGTTTCGAACCGTGTCGTCCGTTAACGGCTGCTTGCACAGATGACAGTGCGTAGCGTTTCGGAATGACCGTTCATCGGCCGCTGTCATTTGGATCGGTTTATTAAACTTTCTATCGAGTCGTTGAACGTCGACTAAAAGCACACGAAGGAACGTGTCCACCACGTCTTTACCGCGGTATATTACAGGTTCCTTGACAGCGTTTCCCATCCAGTCAACTATCACATAGCAGAAACTGGCTGGTATATGATGTGCCACGTTTTTACCGGTGGTCGGAACAATAAACGATTCGAAGTCAGCGTATACCGTATAAGGTACGCGGTGACAAAGTGAAAAGTTTTTAAAATACATCCACTTTTCGTTCTCGTCAGGAAGTTTTACTTTCTGTACTGCATGCTGAGAACAGTTGCGTTCGTGTTCTTCAACTCGTTTTCGCGCCGCGTTAGTATCTTTATTGTCCGAAAATCGGTGTAGACAGTAGTTGCAGTAAAGCGAAGCGCCGTTTCGTTTTGACAACGACGAAAGCATACGCGAAAGGTTCCGTATGAGGCAGTAGTGAGTAGTGTTCGCGTCGGACAGTAGCAGTAGGTTTACGTGGTACTTTCGACCGCGGTGTTCAGTAATACGTAAAGGATATACCTCGCCTTCGTAGCCAAAAACGTTAACGGATATGTTTTCGTTTAATTTTTCAAAACGTTTTATCTTATTGACTGCGACGGGATAAGGTATGTCCTTCATGTTTATTTCTTCTTCGTACGGAAGGTAATGGCTAACGCGATGCGGGTTACACGCGATCGGGTGTATACCGGCGAGCACAGACCACAAGAAACACTTTTCATCTTCTAAATTTTTCACATTAATAATTCCTTTCTTACTGTGTGACAATTTCGATGGTGTAGGTAGAAAGCTCGACCCCACAAGAGGATTGTATTTTGTAATATTTATTTCCACCGACTCGACACCATTTTCAACCCACCCGCTTCCGTCACGCGTGAATTTGTCAACGGATTCCATTATTTTCTCGCTAGCTATCGAATACTGTTCATCGATATCGTCATACTGTGACTTAAGTTCTGTACGTGATCTAAATACCGCATTACAATAAATATTTTCGGTGTTTATTAATTTTTTAAAAGATACACGAACTGCTAAATACCACTTTATATAATTATTTAATGCAACGGCTTCGCTACAAATCTTATCAATAACCGTGTGTTTGTAATCTAATAATACTGTTTGTGTGTTTAGTGTATTGTCAAGTATCATAAATTTTATAGTAATTACATTACCATTGATAGCACGGTGTTCGCTGTTGCTGCCGCCGCTGCTGCTGCTGCTGTCGGTCATTCTGAAAGGAGTGAGGCCGGCTTCGCGTAGTCGGTTCCCTATATAGACAGTCCGGTGACCGGTAACGCTGTCGCCGCGCTCCGCTCGCGAGGAGCAGCTGCGCGGGGTGGGGTGCGGGGTTGTCGTGACCGATGCGGTGTGTGCTGGAGGTGCGGGGTGGGGGTGCGGGCTAGGATGTCATCGTCCGGTCGTGACCGATGACGCGCGTTGCGGAGGGCTGGGTGGGGTGGGGAGTGCGGTGTAGGAAGCTGACGTCCGTGACCGATGCGGTGCGGGGTAAAGGTGTGGGATGGTGGTGCGGGGTAGGGAGCTAGGTTGCAGCCGGTGTCCGTGACCGAGAGGTAGGCGAGGTGCGGGGTACAGGATGCCGGAGACCTTGACCGAAGCGCGCTCGTCGAGTCGCCTCCCACGGGATGTAGGGTGCGGGATACGGGGGGCTGGGTTGTACGACCGGTCGTGACCGAAAGCAGATGGTGGCCCGAGACGACGCGGGGTGGGGTGCGGGGTGACCGTGACCGACGGACTCGAGTGGGGTGCGGGGTGGGGTGGGGTGGGGGAAACCCGGTCGTTGCGGAGCGACAGACAAAGTAATTGAACAAAATATGTAGGCGAGGTGCGGGGTGGTGGTGAGGCTTTGGGTGTGGTGTGGGGGTGCGGGGTAGGATGTCATCGTCCGGTCGTGACCGAAAGCAGATGGTGGCCCGTGACGACGCGGGGTGGGGTAGGAAGCAAAATTATAGCCGTTACCGTTGCGGTGGAGGTGCGGGGTAGGGTGTCGTGACCGAAGGAGATGACGCTTTAGAAGGAAGGAACGTGGTCGGGGAAACAGAATAAATACGCCAGTGTTTCCCTGTGCAGTCATCAGTACTCGCCATGGAAGGAATCGTTGCGAACGCGAAGACAGTTGAAAATTTTTTACCAAAAAGAGACTTGTCAAGTCTTTCTTTAGGAGTAAAGTATCATATAATTCACATGAAATTTGTGAAAACGAAATTCGGGGAGTCAGTTGTGGTAGATTTGGAAGATACCGGAGCCTGTCCTCAGCCGGAGGATAAACTTTTCTATGTATACCTACCTAAAAGATGGTGTGACGTATTTACAGAGGAGCATTTGAAAGCTGTGAAGCCTTGTGTCCTATCACTATGCGTAACCTCACACACTCCGCTGGCGAACGAGAAAGTGAGGGTGCAGTTGGATATTGATTATGTGAGTATGATATTTCAGTACCACTAATAATTACTTATACAGAAGTGGTTATGTATTAATTTTTTCTCTTTTTTTCCAGACCAAATAAACGAGAACAGGATTGATTTATTATAATAATAATAGTAATAATAACATTAATAGTAAAATGTTTTTAAATGATGAAGTAGACTTCTCTATTTTTTTTGTCGTTTTTTAATGTTAACTATTCATTTTCAGAGAAAGAACAAGGTGTTGCTTGGATCTAATATTGTAGAAAAACTTTTAAACAGAGAAATAAATGGTAATAATAGATTATATTGTCAATGCAACATGATTAAATTCGATTATAATTTTAGAAATAATCGTAAGACACTGAGTAGATGGATATCAATACGAAACGAAAAGAATATTTACAAAATGAAAGTATTTATTCGTAATGAGTTTTTCAAACTCTTCAAAACATCAATTAGTTATTGTAACAACCATAATATTGAATATCTTCAAATAAAAGATTTGCTAATTGCTAAAACAAAGCTGGTTAATCAGATATACTATATGATGTATAATTTTACTGATACAGCGTATACCTCGCTAGTAAAAAAATATGAGTGGTCAAGGCATGACTCTAGCGGATGTCCGCTTCGTAACCGTTGTCGCGTCTGTTGTTATCTAAGATATCAAAATGAGTTTAATTCAGAATACATGTTTTTTTAATACCACACTAACTATCATTTGATGTGTCTACATTCTTTTGTATTTGATCAAGTATTATTAATTGTAGGAAATTATATTCTATTTTTAATTATTAAAAAACGTATGTGGTTTATAACATAAAAAGTTGAGATAAACAATCATTAAAGTGTTAGTTAAATTTTTATGTGTAATTAAATTTTTTAAAAGATTTCTCTCATAGTTACAGAAACCTTGTTTCGATGTTATGTGTTTGTGCGAATGCGAGGGAGATGTATGTCGTTCACCACCATATGGTGACCACTGTAACATTCTGAGTGCTTGTGAGTGGAGAGAATTTACACTCTGAAGAACAATTGTTTTAAAAAATTATTTTGACGAAAAAATGTAATTGGTTAAGGCATAATTCCACTGGATGTGCGCTTTATAAGCGTTGTTACCACTGTTATTATCTAAAATACTAAAAAGAGTTGAATTCAAGGTTTTGGTGTACCATTTTACACATGTAGTTAACACCATATTAATTATCATTTGATGTGTGTCTACATTCAGTATGTTATTATTAATATATTACACATCAACATTGTAATATTGTATGTTATTAATTATTATTATTATTGTTAGACATATAAGGCTTGTTTTGGTTGTAGTAAATGTAATTATTATTTTGTTAATTATATGTGTGTGTGTGTATGTGTGTATATATACATATATATATATATATATAGAGAGAGAGAGAGAGAGAGAGAGAGAGAGAACCTTCAAGGCTGCAAAAGAGAGAGAAAGCGAGAGAGAAAAAAGATTATTTTGTATAATTATGTAAATATATATATATATATAGATAAAGTGTCTATTTTGTTTAGTTATGTATATAGAGAGAGGGCGTATGTTTTGCTCAATTATAATTGTCTTGTGAATATAGAACATGTGTGTGTAGAGAGAGAAAAAACTTATAGCTTATGATTTGATTGTAAAAGCTTTTGATATTATTAAAAATTATATATACATATAAACCATAACCTATGTTATTTTTATTATTATACCCCTTATACAAAACAATTATTCCTATCATACTTGAATAATCGCAAAAGCAGTAGAGATGTAAGTCTCTCATATGGAATGTAACAGCAAAGAAACCGGTTTTTATAGTAGAGAAAGAGCGCTGCAAGTTACAACAGCTTGCCTGAGCCAACTCTACGTCAACCTCACACACACACACACACACACACACACACACACACACACACACACACACACACACACACACACACACACACACACACACACACACACACACACACACACACAGCTTTATAAAACACGGACGCCAGCTATCAGTTCCTCTTTGAATACATTAACGGAACGTGGTAGTGTTTCACACACACACCGCTTGTACCAGCTTAGATGCTGTTTGACTGGTTTACAGGAGAATCGTCACAGGAGTAAATATATTTATTCAGTTAACAATTTTAGTAACGCATAATAAGAATATATGTTTTCTAAACAGTATTCAAATCGATGCATCTGTTTTATATTAACACAATATAAACATTATAATAATACAATATCCGGTTTTGAGTACCGGAGGAACCGCGTCGGGATGTCATTAATCACCAAATTTCGGAACCCGTCAGGTACCTATTGTCCCAAATTTTAACCGATCAATTTCGCGTAACGGTTTCTCCTCCCCGTCCAGAGTTTAGACATACAGGACTTGTTTTAGGGTGTACCCCCCATCCGTTGATTTAAACATTTCGGGTGTCAAAATTCGGACACCAAAAATTTCAGGTAACCCCATCCGTTGATTTAAACATTTCGGGTACTAAATTTCAGACACCAAAAATTTCGGGTACCCCCATCCGTTGATTTAAACATTTCAGACATCACGCCCTCTACGTCGTCGTCATGTGGGCGTACCCACAAATTTCGGGTACCCCCATCCGTTGTTTTAATCATTTAGGGTACCAAAATTCTGACATTAAAAAAATGTCGAGAGAGAACGATTATTTTGTTACATCAAAATAAACCAGAACGCGGAAGTGTTTTAACATTCGGACACCAGCTGCCAGGGCCTCTGTCATGAACTGGAACCCGGTTAGGGCGTACCCACAAATTTCGGGTACCCCCATCCGTTGATTTAAACATTTCGGATAACGGTACCCGATGCCCCCAAAATTTCGAGTAACGGTACCCGATGACATAGCCTCTGCGCGTCCGGGCAATCGCCGAATTCCGGGTACCCCCATCCGCTACACATTGTTTTCGGCTACCAAATTTTGAACATGCAGAAACCACGGCCTCCGTGACGTCTTGAAACAGGTTTTAGCCATGCGGACGCCAGCGACTTGAGCCTCTGTATGACGTCATGAACTGGAACACGGAAGTGTTTCAGTCACACATACACACACATACACACACACACACACAAAACAGTGACGTCACATGGACAGCTCGGACACCAGCTGCCAGTGCCTCTATGACGTCATGAACTGGAACCCGGTAGTGTTTTCAACTGGAACCCGGAAGTGTTTTCTAACGCTCACTTTCCCTCTACTGAAAAGTATGCATAAAAACATGAAAAATTGAATTTGCCGGAAACTCGGATTATCTAAAATATTCCTTTCTGTTGGAAAATTAAATATTTATGGAGTTCGGAGGCTTGATATGATTGTTTGAATTACTCTATGGGTGTTAAAATAATACATTTAAATAAATTAAACAATAAAATATTTTATTTTACATTTTTAATATTTTATAGGAACAAATATCTTCTACAGCTGTCCTTATCGATCATGTCTCTATAGTGCACATTTCACTTTTTTAAAAGTTTGATTTTTTCATTGTTAATAAAACAGCTGACGTTTTATACATGTAACAGTTATTTACAAATTAGTTCTAATATGATATATATGTGTAAAATTATATTATATAAATAATATTGTTTTGTTATAATACCTAAATGAAATTTAAATTGCTTAGGTGCTATTCCAAGCAATGCGTTTTTGCCTACAAAATATTTCGGAAAAATGTTTTTTTGTGTTTTTTATATAAATAACTAACCATAAAACAATTTGGGACGAAAAGGTTTCATTTTTTATCAATTTTTGGCCATTTTTATTAGGGACTCCCCTTAATTTATAAAATACAAACCAATTATTTAATAGCCATTTGATGTTACGAAATTTTTGTCGAAAAATTCATTAGTCTTTAAGGCTGCGTTCACGTTTGTTAGATATAATTTAAGACTATAAAATAATTTACGAAATAATAATAGTAACAGTTACTCTCGATATGGCTGCAGTAGACCCTACCTGGTACCCTATCTCGTAAATCTAATCGCACGCCTGCTCGCACGGATGTGGTACATTATTTATCTAAAACGCCAAAGAATAAATTATATACTAATTATTTAAGTTTGTTATAGTTCATCTTGTGACTTAATTTTTAACGGAAACGTGGTTACAAGAAGGACTATAACAAAGGTAATTATTACTTACACGTAACTTGAAGACTAAATAAAATGAATAAAAGAAAAATGCTGCCAGCCTCCGTTCATTTCCTACTCTGAGACTGCAAAATATTGTACACGGCATAGTAACAGGCCTATATTATACGTTAGATTTTACAGTGATCGCAGATTTATGTTTAAATTTAGAAAACAGACATTTGCCATCTTAGATTGCTTTTTAAAATAAATCAACATTTCGTTTTCAAGTCTTTAAGCCAACAGTGCTAAAACATGAGATGTAGAAATAAGACAGAAACTAAGCTGTCACTGCAATTATCGGCAATTATTAAAAACTTACTTTTTATTCGGCTGTACTAGAAATCGTGTGTGTCCTGCATTTCATTGGCAGAACTTCGCTCATTCAACTGATATCGGATTCCGCAAGTTAAGTGAATTCGTATGCTTAGATATAAGTGTGATCAGCAGCTGCGGTTCACATGCGGCTTTCTGTTACAAGTGTTTATGTAATGTATATAGTTTATGGTTTAGAATTATTAATTTGAAGACGGATACCAATTCCTAGTTTAGCTGAGACGTTGCTTTTTATTCAGTGATGGCAAACACAACATAAGACATAGTGGTTCAATTTTTTATTTCAACAGTATTTAGGATGATATGACAGGTCAGTGGTCTAGATCAGTCTATGAAGAGCAAATAAATTTTTATTCTAGAAATACCTACTTGAAGCGCAGGATTATCAGTAGGCCACCTATAGATATTCCGGTTCGTATCTAGGCTAATACAATATAGTTAACTATTTCATAATAGAATTATTGATTTCAGACTTGGCGGAGAAAAAGAGGGAGAGGGAATAAGAAGGAGGAGAGAGAGAGAGAGAGAGAGAGAGAGAGAGGGAGAGAGAGAGAGAGAGAGAGAGAGAGAGAGAGAGAGAGAGAGAGAGAGAGAGGAAGAGAGAAAGAGAGAGAGTGAGTGGGGGGGAGAGAAAGCGTTCTAGCTTAGTATGCTAGAGACAAGATTTAAATTATTTTGGCCCTTCGTCAAGTTCATGCTGTTACAATTTAACTTAAGATGCTTATTTATTACAAATATTTTCTTTATTAAAAGAGCACATATACAGTCTGCTTAATTGTATGTGTTGGGTTATCATTTTTTAATTGTGCAGGATAAAGTTAAGTTCATTGTCATTACTTTGATAAAAAGATGTTCAGAATCATACTTGACTGCATAGGGCTAATCTGTTTAAAGTATATACTGAGTTCGTTTGTAGCGTTCAATTCCTACGGCACAATGCTCTGGCCAAACAAGATTAATTAATGGTAGAGGTTTGAGTGTGTTGTGTTTGATTTAGTCATGAGAGGAAATGGTTCCCGTGTAGGGTTGTAGAGGGCGTGACGCACCGACCAAGACTCAATTAACAAAAGCGTCAGTCACCGACACAGGTAATTTTAAATGTTTGATCCCTTTTGCCTGCTTTGGGATGAGTATCTCTAGAGGTTTTTGCATGTTGAGTGCTTTTCAAATGTCTACTGTTTAACAGTAAATATTTATTGTTAGTTTAGTTCAGATCAAATAACTGGTCAAGTAGTCTTATTTACTGTTACATTTACTTTTTGTTCAGATTAAAAAATAAAAGTTATTTCAGTATATAAGACGTAGCAAAACTTATTGTTTAGTGGATAAAAATCTATAGGTTCCTAGTTTTAAACTGACACAAGAAACAATAAGTGATTACTAATTCAAACATTTTTACCGTAATCGTACTCATTACATCAATAAATTTTTGTCCACGTTTAACATTCTGTTCTGCACTGTTGACATTGCACATTAATAATCAACAAAGTTAATATAACTTGAAGTTATAAAAAAAAACGCTTCTTATCTAGCGTGTTAATATGTACATACCACTTTATTCTGATACAACGTACAACTAAAATCTCGTAGCTGCTCCATATGGTTACCCTGCACTCCGCCTAATTTTATGTAGATCACAGCCGAGGGCTCGTGTAGGCCATGAAATAACGGCGCAACAGTGTACACGCGATTCGTGTATAACTATCAATAGTTATAATTTTCTGGAATGTGCTAGTGGAACTATTTGTAATTCAGAATAATTTACACCGTTATGCGACAGGTCACTTCGCATCGTTAAGCAACCAACATAACGCTTGAAGTGACTAATAGGCCTACATTTTTACTACGCTCTTCATCTCCGTCACAGCTGTAAAAAAGTACATTTATTCCGTGTGGAGCATCGTCAGGTGCTCGATTAACCTGAGACGTAGTTTCCTATATTACACTGCACGTAGTCAATCAATGAATCTGATATAATTAAAATAAAGTTAAGGAAACTAAAAAATCACGTTTACACCGTTTTCAGTGTCACTTTCAAAACATTTTAACACTGATCGCGAATAAAACCTCGCATAACCCTTTTTTTTTAACTCCTAAAGGCAATGCCTTGTCGCTGTAGCCACGTCACTCTATCCCTTGCGATATTCTTCATTTATCCATAGGACCCACTATTCACGACACTCATTGTGCTGCGGAAGTATGCAGTTCTTGGTCTTCCTTTGGGCTTCTTCCCGACTACTTTGCCCTCAAAGATGTTAGTTAAAAAAGCACTATGTCTAATCACATGCCCTATCAACTTAATCTTCCTCACCTCTATACTCCTAAGCAGTGTTCTATTCTCATTTATTTCCTCTAAGATCTGTTCATTCGTCTTCCTATCTGTCCAACTAGTTTTTGTCATTCTCCGCCAAATCCACATCTCCATTGCCTGAAGTCTGTCACTCTCCACCTTCCCTAAGGTCCACGATTCACACCCGTAAGTTAAAACACTCCATACAAATACCTTAACAAACTTTTTCCTTGTTTCAATACTAATATGGTTGTTTGTTAATAAGTTCCTTTTGCTCTGGAATGCTTGTTTTGCCAGAGCTACTCTCCTTTTAATCTCTGCCAGACACTTATTCCCACTTGTAACCATGCTACCCAGGTAACAAAATTCAGTAACGTGCTCCAATATTGTGTTCAACATAATGGTTGATTTAATGTCTTCTCTTTTTTTTACTTACAACCATTATTTTAGTTTTCTTTACATTTATCCTCAATCTCCAAGCGTGAAGAATTTTGTTAAACGTACCTAACATTCGGGTCATATCCTTTTCTGAGTCAGCCATCAGTACAATATCATCTGCGAACCGAATACTGTGTATCCGTTCCCCATTTATTTTAATTCCCCTAGAACTCTTTTTCAGCTGAGTTACAACATCTTCTATAAACAAATTAAACAAGTACGGTGACAGTGGGCAACCTTGTCTTACCCCTCTTCTTATTATTGCTTTCTTTTTACATCCATTTATGTCTATTTCAGTACTTTGCAACCTATAAATATTGAAGATTACCCTTCTAACTTTCCAGTCAAGTCCTGACTTCTTCATAGTTTGAAACAACAGCTTCCAATCAACATTGTCGAACGCCTTCTCGAGATCCACAAATACTAAATAGGTTTTCCTATTCACTTCAATTCTCCTCTCCAAGATCTGCCACAGAGCCAAGATTGCTTCTCTGGTTCCTCTACCTGCTCTAAATCCAAACTGATCCTCCTCCAAAGTGTGATCAATCTTTCCTTCCAGTCTGTTCTTCACTATGTTCAGCAAAATCTTAGCAGCATGAGATATTAAGGCTGTCGTTCTATAATTAGCACAGTCGTCTACTTTACCTTTATTTGGTATTGTGATTGTTCTACTTTTAATGAAATCAACTGGCAATACTCCCTCTTCATAGCACCCAGTAATTATTCGAAATAGCTGGTCTTCCGTTCTCTCCCCTACATTTTTCAAAAGCTCTGCTGGTAGACTGTCCTACCATATCTCTATCTACAGCATTCTCATTTTCTAGAAACTCTTGCGTGACTACCACAGCTATAACCCTTACGACTAATATTCAGTGATCCAAAATCAAAAGTTGTAGGCCTAAGCTCTAACAGATAGAATACAAATCCACCGCAACTCTGAAACACTGTATTAACACAGGCTTAGGCAAAGAGAAACGTGGGTACCTTTTCGTTTTACTATTGAGAATTGCGCAGTGTAGAGTAGGTGAAACGTTTGCCAATGCCGAATCTGTTGTGTGCGTAAACAACTGATTATTTATAACTGGGAGTAACGACGCAACTGTACTGTAACGGCGATCTGCAGTTGAGCCACGACGAGGATAAAATGAAAACCAAACCAGAAGTAGTGAGACAATCACGAATTCTGTTCATTACCTGTTCATACGCTTATGCTCGAGCAGATAAACCGGTACAGGTATATGAGGAGGCGGAAATATACCCATATGTTTTATGGACCTCGAGAAACTCTTTTCGATATTAACAGTGCTTGCGTACGGAAAATACCACAAAAAAGAGAAATACAACATATAGTTACAGGTATTCGATTTATACATAGTGAAACTAATAACTTATAATCGTAAAGTTTAAGACATCAGAGACCTTTAAAACGCGAAAAGAAGGGAGATAGTTTGTGCACTGAATCTGTTAATTTTTATTTTGGTCTTAAAAATTAAAGAAATCAAGTAAGTCATAGTGCATACGAAATAGGAAATTGGAGGATAAAAAAAATTCACAAATGTGTTATGTCGACGTCACAATGATAATTACAAACGATTCAAACATTGTTAAATAACACATATACAAGACAGTACTAAACAATATCAATATATTATCAACTAAAAAAATACACAAATGTTAATAGTTGGTGAATAATACATAGTAAAGTTAGGGGTAAACTAATTCGTGTAGGAGTTTGGAATTTGTATAGTTATGTCGAAAACATTAACTACGATAATGTAGTTATAATGGGCGACTTTAATGCATCTATTGGTGCTAACAGTAGTAAAAAATGTGCCGGGAAGTTTGGTTTGGGGAACATCAATGCACGAGGGGAAAGGTTACTTGAGTTTTGTGAGCAGTATGAGATGATCGTCACAAACACATGTTTTGAAGTCCCCAAAAGACGACGATACACTTGGAAAGCACCGGGGGATATTAGGAGGCATCAGATCGATTATATTCTAGTCAGACAAAGATATAAGAACCAAGTCAAATCTAGTCATTCATATCCTGGTATGGATATAAATAGTGACCATATTCCCGTTATGGCCAAGTGCAATATTAAATTTAGGAAAATCAGGAAATCTAAACAAAAGAACTGGTGCTTAGAAAAACTGACCGATGACAAAATAGTAAAATAATTGGAAGAGGAGACAGACATGTTGATGGAAGGAAGGCCAAGTTGGGAGGAAGTAAGAGATGGAATAATTGCAACAGCACAGCGTGTTCTAGGGAAGAGAAAGTTAGAACCACGGAAACCGTGGATGACACAGAAACTGTTGGATCTAATAAGGAGGCGTAATAAGCTGAGAAATAAGGATTATCAGGAGTACAAGAGAATAAAAAATCAGATTACCTCTATGTGTCGCATTGAAAAAGAAAATTGGATGAAACAACTAAGTCTTGAAATAGATGATTTCAGTAGAGGAAAATGTGATAAGGCATATTTAAGGATAAAATCGTTACAGTTAAAGCATAAGACTCGAAGTAATGTTGTTAAGGATAAAAATGGTAAAATACTTTTCGAAAATGATAAGGTCAGCGAGCGTTGGAAGGAGTATATAGAGGAACTATATGATGGGGAAGCTGTGGTAGTCATGCAGGTGTTTCTAGAAAATGAGAATGCTGTAGATAGAGATATGGTAGGACCGCCAATTAGCAGGGTGGAATTTGATTATGCCCTTAAAAGTCTGAGTATGAAAAAAGCGACAGGGCCTGACAGTCTACCAGCAGAGCTTTTGAAAAATGTAGGGGAGAGAACGAAAGACCAGCTATTTCGAATAATTACTGGGTGCTATGAAGAGGGAGTATTGCCAGTTGATTTCATTAAAAGTAGAACAATCACAATACCAAAGAAAGGTAAAGTAGACGACTGTGCTAATTATAGAACGATAGCCTTAATATCTCATGCTGCTAAGATTTTGCTGAACATAGTGAAGAACAGACTGGAAGGAAAGATTGATCACTTTGGAGGAGGATTAGTTTGGATTTAGAGCAGGTAGAGGAACCAGAGAAGCAATCTTGGCTCTGCGGCAGATCTTGGAGAGGAGAATTGAAGTGAATAGGAAAACCTATTTACTATTTGTGGATCTCGAGAAGGCGTTCGACAATGTTGATTGGAAGCTGTTGTTTCAAACTATGAAGAAGTCAGGACTTGACTGGAAAGTTAGAAGGGTAATCTTCAATATTTATAGGTTGCAAAGTACTGAAATAGACATAAATGGATGTAAAAAGGCAACAATAATAAGAAGAGGGGTAAGACAAGGTT
The DNA here is from genome assembly GCA_034769895.1 of Magicicada septendecula. Lineage (NCBI taxonomy): Eukaryota > Metazoa > Arthropoda > Insecta > Hemiptera > Cicadidae > Magicicada > Magicicada septendecula. The sequence goes on along the minus strand of CM068370.1, from coordinate 238,298,780 downwards.
GCCCACTGTCACCGTACTTGTTTAATTTGTTTATAGAAGATGTTGTAACTCAGCTGAAAAGGAGTTCTAGGGGAATTAAAATAAATGGGGAACGGATACACAGTATTCGGTTCGCAGATGATATTGTACTGATGGCTGACTCAGAAAAGGATATGACCCGAGTGTTAGGTACGTTTAACAAAATTCTTCACGCTTGGAGAGTGAGGATAAATGTTAAGAAAACTAAAATAATGGTTGTAAGTAAAAACAGAGAAGACATTAAATCAACCATTATGTTGAACAACACAATATTGGAGCACGTTACTGAATTTTGTTACCTGGATAGCATAGTTACAAGTGGGAATAAGTGTCTGGCAGAGATTAAGAGGAGAGTAGTTCTGGCAAAACAAGCATTCCAGAGCAAAAGGAACTTACTAACAAGCAACGATATTAGTATTGAAACTAGGAAAAATTTTGTTAAGGTATTTGTATGGAGTGTTTTAACTTACGGGTGTGAATCGTGGACCTTAGGGAAGGTGGAGAGTGACAGACTTCAGGCAATGGAGATGTGGATTTGGCAGAGAATGACAAAAACTAGTTGGACAGATAGTGTGACGATTTAAATTGTAACAATAATCGTAAAATAAAAAAAATTAAATATTAAGTTTGTGAGCGATTAAGCCACTTTAAATCTCACTATAATGCCTAAAACCCCTGTATGTACTCAGTGTGAGAGGAAGAAGTAATTAAGAAGTACGAAGATACTTTAATAAAAAAAAAACATATTGTAAATAGTTATGGTTGTCGTATTTAACCCTTTGCTTGTTGTCAGGCGCTGACCTGTTAATTCCGGACTCGACATGTTTTCCGAGTCTTCTGTAATTTAGAATAAGAAAAAAAACCTAATGTTAATAATTAAAAAATCTGAAGACACAGATAGTCGCTAAAACAACTTATTTAAATTATGTATATTTATTTAGGTATAGTTTGTGTAAATAAAAATGTTAACTTAAAGAGAGATAGGGACTATATTCTCGCGCAATAGTGCCCCTACTCCTCCCTTGTTATGTACCAGTCGAAGCGAGCAGAAAACTCTCTCTCGCTATGTTGACTTCATGCAGTGCAGACGTACGAGCGAAAGCTCTAACACAATGTTGTTAATTCTTTTGTTTTACTTAAATATTGTATACGAGAAATTACTGCTAAAAGCATGTGTTATGTATTAATCAGTATAGTTATGTAAAAAACAAGAGACATAACTTATAACACGAAACATAAAAATGGTGTAAAACAAGATGACTGCTAACTTCAAGAACTAACTACTCTTTCAACATCATTCCTGGAGATGTGAACTACCAGAACTTATAAACACTCGTAGACCCGACAGAATATGCAGATCAGGACATCCGAGAATCTACATGTACCTGCATCGTAGAAGGTTCAATCTACTCTGCGGACTTTTGATCCATTAATGACGAAGACCAGACCGAGATGATGACGGCGCTTTCAAGGATTCCCAAGACGGACACCCCAGGACGAGGTTCCTACATTCCAGTCTAAAGGTGACTCGATAGCCTGTCTATCGAGGGTTACTAATATTTGTTAGACAACACACTTTAAAAGAGACTTTTCAGAGACTATTAATTTTGTAAACATTAAAAGAGTAAATCTAAGAGTTTTAATGTAACTACTCAAATATCATACGTTGTAACGGTTTATATGTTAATGTATCGTAGTACAATTCCAAGTAATAATACCATTCTTCAAATGGTTAAATAAAAAGGTCTTGCAAGCTAATATCATGAATTGAGTATAACTAAAAGTCTTAACTGCTAAATACCTAAAGTTAACCCTGATCCGAGGTATAGCTAAATAGAATCAATTTTGATCCCAAATTTTAAAGAAAGCTTTTAAAACAATTTAATTTAATTAGTGATGTCATGGGATCTGTCAGTAAATGTTTTTAAATGTTAAATAAAGAGAAGTCATCTTGTTACACACATATAATGAGTGCGTAAATCAATAAAATACCTTCCCTCGTTTCCTTACACATTTATAAAATAATTTGTTAAGTGAATTAATTGTGGATACTTTTCGTTACAACGTAGACAGCCCATATAATTGACAGAGCTCAGTTAAGATGGGTTCCCTGGATTTGTAACGCGGCGAAACGTTACAATAGGAAGACGAATGAACAGATCTTAGAGGAAATAAATGAGAATAGAACACTGCTTAGGAGTATAGAGGTGAGGAAGATTAAGTTGATAGGGCATGTGATTAGACATAGTGCTTTTTTAACTAACATCTTTGAGGGCAAAGTAGTGGGGAAGAAGCCCAAAGGAAGACCAAGAACTGCATACTTCCGCAGCACAATGAGTGTCGTGAAAAGTGGGTCCTATGGAGAAATGAAGAATATCGCAAGGGATAGAGTGACGTGGCTACAGCGACAAAGCATTGCCTTTAGGAGTTAATAATGTCGAAAACGCATAGCTATATGATGAAATTATTGAGAGAATAACAGGAGTAGGTAGATTAAGTAACAGTAACAAAAACTACTCTGCTAAACAAAGAAATCCCAATGGGAGCAGGAAATATTGAAAAGTATATGCAGGTTACAAGCATGGACAACTGCAAAAAAATCAAAGATTTATAGAAGCAATTAAACAATTAAAATTACATAATGAAACACAGATTAATAATAATTATTATAATGGCTTATTTTTGTATTACGGAAGTTGTTTACAACAGGTGGCAGAAGCGTAGTGCTGGTCACACTGCCTTGTTTGTTTGCCGAACGGCTTATTTAAGGTAGAATACTTTGCATTTACTAAACAAAAATAAAATAAACATGTCAAGGAACTACACTTTTATAAAAATTTTAGAATTAAGTCTGCAGGGCCGATAATAAAAGAAAGTCAATTGGAATTTTGTGATTACACCAAGAAACGCGTGAAGAATTATTTGTACAGTAATTAGGGAAGATCAGTAACGAAGAAACACTCAGGCAAACATAAATAAGAAAGGCGCACTTGCTGAAAGAAGAAAAATCTAATGAAAGACAAGAGAGAAATCACAAAGAAGGCAGTAGAGAAATTAATAAAAAGATATATGGAAGCTACTCAAACTCAGCTTTACGGAACGTCTTACATCCAGAAAGATAGAATAAAGTGATTGTAGAAGACATAAGGATAAAGTAAGAATATATTCCAGTATTGCCATTATACGTTCTAATATTGTAATTCTGCCACAACTTCGACGGTTTTTAAGATAATATTGTAACGAAAACCTTATCGAGCAGCCTAGAATGTACTCCACTCGTCCCCTCATCCTAGTCAAGCAGGTGTACCTCAGTTAAGGCCGCGCTAAAGTACGTTCTAGAGTACTCTGGAGAACACTTGATTTACGCATTAGCTGGCGTGCAAGTAAAGAGGGAAAGCTATTCTGGACCTGTGCGTGACCTATGAAGTAAAGCGTCTGGCTTTGTCAGATCAGTCTGTTTAGCGATTTTCCTTAGTGCGGATCGAGTAGTGGTTGAAGTACTGCAGCGAAGTGTTATTGTGTTATAATTAGTGTGGAACTCTATTATTTGACATTATTATTGCCTGTGGACAAATTTAACTGGAATTGTTGTACGAGTTGATTATAAATTGTTATTTGCGATTAATTAAAGCTGGTGATAAGTGACTTAATTGGTGTCTGTATTTTGTTTTCCACTGTACCAAACGACGATGAAAGTGACCGTCGTAATAATATTAAATAAAAACCACTGACAGTAACAAAGTAGAAAATTCGATGAAATATCCGTTCACTAAGGTAACGGTTCTTTTTCACGATTTCCATAATGGAATTTTACTATTAAAATACTTCTGTACTAATATCGGCAATAATTACGTTAATAAATATACAATTACCGATTTTACCAATTTCTTCCCTATCGGCCTCTTTGCACAATTATATGTTTCCTTATTATTTCCTTTAATTTTGTAGTCAGTAACTTATAGAGTATAATTATAGTCTATAACCACAGTTATAAACTATAATTAATCTTATTACTCTGATAACAGCAGGCATGTCTAGTATTCGTAGCGTGTTCTATAACAACCTTCCTGCAATTATGCACTGGACGTAGTCGCAGAAGGCAGGGAAACATTCTTGGGATTATTCCGATTGTTTTCCTTCTGTTACACCTGACTGTCTTCTTTTGTCTTTGAGTATTCCGACATAGTTCCGTCCGACATAGACACGTGGTTTTAATTTTGCAATAATAATTTGTTGAGTCGATTGAAATGTGGTGTCTACATTTAGAGTGGATGGATAGTAGGAATTGCCAAGCAGGACTCAACATATTCACTGCTTAGGAAATGTAGTTGGATGACCGCTTACGCTTGGATGACCTCGATATCAGTAGTCGATTTTAATGAGACCGCAACAGTTCTTAGGCTTAATCTTTAAAACTGATGATGCGGATGATGTTATCCCAGTGCAAACAAATCACATATAAATATTAATAGATATTAACTGCGCGCGTCCTTCACCATTTGTCGTTTTTATGTTGGGTTTTTATTAAAATTGAAAATATAGTTTTCTAAGTGAAAGAAAACTTTAAACTAGTCCTTGTAACGAGCAGAAAATTATAAAAATTTTCTAAATTTTCACCTCGGCAGAGTACGTTCACACGAGGCAGTGTCAACGACTTATGGTGGAGCAATAAATAAGGAGTAATGAGAAGGTGTCAGTGAAGCGTCGCTGACTTGACAATAGAAACACATTAAGTTCAATCCAACTATAGAATTTGGTGGCGTAAGATGACAGGGAAAGTTTCGTCCAGAATTATTGCTCTCCGCAGCTGTAACAAAGTAAGCGAGGACATTCACACCCGTACCGAGAATTGTAGCAGATGTTGACCATGTTACGTCAGTAGACGATAAGCGACAAAAACGAGTGAAACTCCATACTAAAATGAAACGGATGCGCTGCACCTTAAGAAACAATACTGGAAGATAGGCTGACAAAGACTAAAGTCATGTAACGCAGCTGGAGGTATCGTCTAATTGACAGACAAGAATTTACGAAGGGAAAGTTGGGGTGACTTCAACGACCAGCAGATGTTCAAAATTGTTAATAGCCAGAAAAAAGGGGTTAGGACATAGAACAATACGCCAGGGAGACTGAAAGTACAGATAATGGGAATCTATAGAAACACAGAGTTTACTCAGACAATAGGTTGATCGACTAGTGTCTAATAGCCATAGTTTCGTCGAAACGGGTCAACGATCGTCAGGGCGGAAAATCGGGGTGACCTAAGAACCTATCAGATGCCCTCAGCCAGCGAGAAATTTGGAGGTGAGGGGTGTTTCCATAGCAACTGAAACGAAGAACCTATCGGGAGAACTATGACGTAGAATCTTGACATGGTAGGGCAGTATTTTCCAAGAATATCAAAAAACTGACCAATCTCGAAATGAAGTAGGCGTGAAGCGCGCCAGAGACAAAATTTTGAGTAGGGACGAATTAATAAAACCATCTGTCCAGGCCGGCGGAAAGAGAGTCTACACGCAATTTTAGGGAGTCTACACGCAATTTTTGAGAGTCTACAGTCTACAGTCGACACTTAATTTTGAAACGGTCATGCTAAAGTTTTCAGACAGTTTACATTAATATTTTCAAGTAGTTTAACTTCAAGTGCGAGAGACGGTATATCATAAACTTTCAACAGTTTACGCTAATTATTCGGAGTTAGTAATTATTCAATGTTCAGAAGAGTACATTAAACGGCGGAACGCTAACTCGAGTTCGGAAGTTAAAACGGTAACAAGTAACTTGAAAGACTTAATAATACATTCATATCGCGATAGTGATATTGAACCGAAGTGCGAAGTATCGGACTTAGTTAAAATTATACCAAGTGAACAATCAGACCGTTACACCAACAGACATCATCACTTAACGATATACAAATCATTTGAACTTAATATTGTGTACGACACATTATCAACAACATAATGAACACGAAACATTAAACAAACTAATAACTTATATGAACGTTTAATGAAGCAGCGACAAATGAAACTAGACATGTATATTGACATTAAAACGAACTCACAGCATACACAGTGAGATGAAACATTGATGAACACTGAACTTCAATTATTCACATATGCAAACGCCCACGCGAGTGATCGGAAGAGAAGTGTTAAGTGATAGTGATAAAGCAGCTTACGACGGAATGTGTCTACGAGCCATCTTCATCACCAGAACGAGACTTCGTCAACAACTAATGGATATTCAATAACCAAGTAACCATTACTATTAATTATTTCTAATTAATAACTTCTACTGACCTGGTTTCTTTCAAAGAATTCACACCTGAGAAAATTATTAAGAAAAGTAATGAATAAATCTGAATAAAGTAGTTAATGAACGTATAAACAAAAGCTTAATTTGGGATTTAATGAACGCATTAAATAAGTAGAATATTGAATTGTAATATTATTTGATTTATATATGTATGTATGTTTTCTTTGTTTTTCAGCATATATTGAGACATGTATTTGTTTATTATAAAATATGTATGTATTTCAGGTACAGCGACGTAACCTATGTACTATTATAATATGTTATGAATGATAATTAAACTAGTATTTTAGTTGATCATAAATATGCGTTCATTATTACCAATGCAAACCAAATATTAACCTAAAGTTTGAAGGAATACAAATAGATTTTAAGAGTTTCTTGTGTTCAATTAAAGTAAATGAATCGATAACTATCATCTATTAAATGATATCACGTATGTGTTGATGAGAATCAGAATAGTTAGACATAATGTTAAATGGTTGCCTCACACACAGCATGAAAAGAATCAATTAAAACAAGTAAATACACATGATTTATTTCACATGAATTTATATAAAATTCAGTGTATAAACTGTGTTCCAACACGTGAGCATAGATAGTCAGAGTCATAAATAAGATTCAATTATACACATACATGTAAGAGATCGATAAATTTTGTATTTAAGAGCAAACACAATAACAATATTAATTACCACAAGTGTGATTTTACATTTACTACACATTTGCATAAATTGACATTTATAATTTACCACTAATCAAATATGCAAATAAAAGTTATAAATTAACATTTATAAATGGCGCCCATCCGCACGGCATGATACGTATTAACAAAGATTGTTAACACGTACAGCTTTGGTAAAGAACAGGCAGTAGAAGTAGTAGAGAAAGTAGTGTCATAGAAATAGAAGTAAGATAAGTGTTATTAGTGTAAGTCAGTTTGAATGATTACGCGTAGTAGGGCAAAAATGGCGAGCAATTCAGACAGTGTAGAATTTGACATTAATAACCAATTAGGCGCAGTAAATACAGAGGACAATACTACACCTAGTGAACCAAGTAGTGTGGTAGAGAGTCCAGAAGGTAGGGCGCGAGGACAGACAGCGCAACTAGAAGATGGAACCCTACAAACGTTGATGGAGTTCATCCGTCAACAGAACGAAAAACAAGAAGAAATATTAACAAATTAATTAGCGAGAAACAAGAAGAAAATAACAGAAAACTAGAAGAGAATATTAATAAATTAATTAGTGAGAAATTAGAAAAACAAAATGAAAAACTCGACCAGCATAAGGAAGAGATGACACAAATAAGGTCCGAGATACGTGACTGCCAGCAGACCTGGGAAAGAAAGGTCGACGAACTACAGAAGAAGCAAGATGATGTCGTGAGAGACTTGAGAGAAGAAGCCAACAAGAAGTACGTAGAAATACAAGAAAAACAAGAAAATGATCGTCAAGAATGGATGGCAGCAGTACACACTACCCAAACGGCCGTTAAAAGGATTAATCACAAGTTCGATGTTCACGTTAAGGATTACAATAAGAAGCACGAAGAACTCAAGGCCGAGATACACGATACCATACTGCAGAAACAACAGGAGCAAGAAGGAACAAATAGTAATATTATACAGAAGTTGGAAGAAGTTGACGGTAGACAACGTTCAACAGAACAGAAGTTGGACGAGACTACGAAAGAGAAGACAACGAGGATCGAAGAGTTAAAAGGACATTTGACTAAGGTAAGAGAAAACCAAGAAAGATTGCAGCGACAATTGATGGAAGGTGAGTGTGGAATATTAAATCGAATTAACGGGCCTAACCACAATGATCTTAAATATAATGGCACGGACAGATTCCCTATGGAATTCCTCAAGGAATTGTCCGAAATCCAAGAGTTATACTATCCCGCTGACAATATTAAGTGGATTGGCAAACACCTGGAATTGGACGCAGGAATTTGGTGGCGAGTGATACGTAACCAAATATCAAATTTCGAAGAATTCAAGGAAGCGTTCTCTCTGAAATATTGGGGCCAAGAACGACAGGACAGTATCCGGGACCATTTGGAGTATGGCAAGTTTGATTGGCGCGGACCAGTTACTGCTATTCAATATATTGAACGCATCTTGTTGGAAAGCAGGCAGTTAACACCTACTCTGTCTGACTATCAGTTAATACGTAAGATATCTCGTCACTTTGGGCGCGATATCCAGCTCGCGGTGGTCACAAGAGGGATTGTGACGATACCAAACTTCGAGTCTTTGATCATCGAGTATACACAGATTCAACCGAGAAATAATAGAGAGTCGAACTATGTGGCGGCAAACGAGGGGAGAAATGCCTATAGGGAAAGTGAAAGCGGTCCGAACAAAGGAAGCGGAATACAGAAGAAAATGTGGGGTGACAGACCGGCCATAAATAACCAGCACCGTAATGCAGACCGGCGCGCTGTCAACACAATAGAGTTTACGAATACGACGGCTGGCACATCGGGCATTCAACCCAAAAGGAACCGTCAACAACAAGAAGAGGAAAAAAAAATCCCTCCACCCATTAACGGAGATAGCCGTCAAAACAAATGACTACCAGACGAATATAATCCTACCGGACTTACGAAGCGATTTATTATGTAATGATGATGAAGAAATTTCTCAACGAATAATCAGGTGTCCAGAGATAAATATCAAGTTCAACAATAATGTTAGTGTACAAGCGTTGCTCGATACTGGATCCGTTATTGCCGGATTACCTGAGTCGTGGTTTCACCAAAACAAACATAACATTACACCTTATGAAATATTACCGATGTCTAACACATTAATAGTTAGCGCAGTTGGTAATAAATCAAAGCTAATCAGAAAACAAATATTATGTGATATCTATATTGAAGAAATTAAATATGAATGTGTTTTTCTCATAATACCAGATTTGATAAAACCTTGCATATTAGGAACCAATTTTCTTCAAGAAACAGGGTCTCATTGACATGGGAAGAAGAATCGTCGAGTTAAGAACAGAGGATAACGAAGCGACGTACACGGTGCCTATGATGCATATAGAAGTGGTGGACGTAGAAGAAGAAGAAGAGATCATCAGAAACATTGACAAGAAGATAGAAAGTATTGAATGCGGAGATAAAGGAACGTTGAAAGATTAAGGGAGATTCTAATAAGGAATAGCTGTTTATTCAGAGAATGCCCCGGAAGAATCGAAGGGTATGTCCACGAGTTTCGAGTCACCGACCAGACACCGTACTTCCAGAGAGGATGGCCTGTCCCATTAGCATATAAAGGGAAGGTAGATGATGAGATTAAGAAAATGTTACGGTATGGGGTCATTGAGAGATGCAACAGCGCATATATCAACCCACTTGTTACGGTAATTAAGAAGGACGGTAGTGTACGATTGTGTCTGGATGCGACAAAGGTGAACAGCGTGACTATCCCGGACTACGAGGGTGCTCCTCCGATAAACGACATATTGGCGAGATGTGGCAAGATGAAGTATTTATCTACCGTCGATTTAACTAGCAGTTTCTGGCAAGTACCACTGAAGCCTGAGTGCCGGAACTTCACCGCTTTTATGTACGACGGCAAGTGTTATCGTTTTACAGTTACACCATTCGGACTGAGTACCAGTTCTGCGGCACTGACCAGGGGATTGGACACAGTATTGGACGATGAAGTTAAAGAGAGTACCATTATTTATGTCGACGATTGCTTGTGTTATTCAGAAGATTTAGAAACACATTTGTTACATTTAGATTTATTATTATCCAATTTAAGAAGGGCAAATTTAACCATCAATTTGGAGAAGTCGCAATTCTTCAGACAAGAAATCGCGTACCTCGGTTATCGATTAACGACCCAAGGAATACGAGCAACGGACGAGAAGATCGATGCCATTATGAAGTTCCCTACACCTCGGAACCAAAAACAATTAAAAGGTTTCCTGGGTTTGACAAATTTCTACAATCGATTTACAGACAAATACGCTGAAACCACTAAACCATTACTTGAATTGTTAAGGAAAGGACAGAAATTTACCTGGACACAGGAATTAAATGAATGTTTTCAGTAGGTTACAAGGTTATTCGTAGAAACAGTCATCTTAAAGTTTCCCCGAATAAACCAAAGATATTATATGCATGTGACGCCAGCAACTTTGCATATGGCGGACAACTATATCAACTAGACGAGGAAGGAAAAATTGGAGTAATAGCTTTTACCAGCAAGACATTCAAGGGCGCAGAAATAAATTATTACACTACGGAGAAGGAGCTTTTGTGTATTGTACGATGTCTTGAGAGGTTCCGTATATACATACTAGGACAACCGTTAACTATCATTACTGATAATAAGGCATTGACTTTTATGAATAAATGTCATTTAAACAACTCGCGTATTACACGCTGGATCTTGAGTATCCAGGAGTACAAATTCGACATTGTCCATTGTAAAGGTAAGGACAATATTATTGCTGATCTTCTGAGCAGAAATCCAGAAGATGCCACGCTAGAAGTAATTAGTGACAATATTTCCGAATACTTAATTAACCACCTGACAATCAAAATGGATAAGAAGGTAAGCAAGATCCTAATGGATATTGGAAGGTACCAAATTCAAGATAATAAGCTTAAGAATATTATGGATAAGATTAGGGAAGAGTGTATAGATAAGGAATTAAATAAATTTTATAGATTCTTCGATGAGAAATTGTATAGATTACGTAGGAGAGAGTGGAAACTATACGTACCGAACAGTGTGTCCGGCGAAATAATTGCTGAAATACAACGTATGTATGGTCATCCCGGTGCGAAGAGATGTATCAAATTATTGCAGGAGGACTTTACCATAGACGGTATGTTAAAGAGGGTGAAAAATTACGTACGGGCTTGCGACACTTGTCAGCGAAAGAAAGATTCTGGTAACATAAACTTGTTCGGAGGAACAAAAGCCATAATACCGTTACGCAAGGGTGACCTAGTGAGCGCCGATTATTACGGACCATTACCTGCTTCGTCCGCCGGTGTCAGATATCTGTTTGTTCTGGTTGACAACTTTACCAAATACGTACGACTTTTCACACTTCGAAGGGCAACGACCGTCGCTACACTGAGAAGAGTACACCAGTATTGTAAGGAACTGGGGTCTCCTAGTGTGATTATCACAGATAACGGAACGCAATTTTCATCTAAAAAATGGTTAGATGGATTAACTGAACTAAATATCCAACCACGATTTACCGCAATAAGGAACCCTTGTGCGAATCTGGCTGAAAGAATCAACAGACAGCTTGGGAACTTATTTAGGATCTTTGTTGGTGATCAACATACAAAGTGGTCGCGTTTACGTACCAATCGTCGAGAGTTGTATTAACGAAACGTACCACGAGACGATAGAAGTAACACCGTACGAAGCCCAGCTCGGGAAGAAACCTACCAGAGCGTGGGAAAAATACATAAACAAGGATATACTCCTAGTTAAAGGGGTGGATCATAACCAAATATTTATCAAAATGAAGGAGAAGAGAGAAAAACAAGAAAAATTATGTAATGAGGTCAAGACCATTACAAAATTCAAAATTGGTGAGAAAGTGTTAATCAGAACGTATCATCAATCGGACGCGGTCCAGAAAAGAATTGAAAAATTTTGCGAACTGTACTGCGGACCATATAAAGTGCATCAAATTCTCGGAGAAGCTACTTATCTACTCGTTGATTGCGATGATGACAAGAAACTCCGTGGAAAATTTAATGCCAGACAATTAAAAAAATACTATGAATCAGAGAATTGAAGATGAAGGAAGAGGAAGAAATTGAAGAAGATGTCTTAAGAAGCTAGCCGATGCTGATGGATCAACTGCGTTAGGGTAATTGACGCGGCGATATCATTCAAGCTGGCGTTAACAAGAAAGTTATGTACTTTAATTGTTAAAACATAATACAAAAATGTATTTAGTTAATTAAGCACTAATTAAATGTTAGATAATAAGATAATGTTAGATAATAAGATAAATTAACATTTAGTGTGACATTTTATAAAAATATTGCAGTGAATGCAAAGGACATTTTAATTGCTATTATTTGATGTATATAGTAATAAGTTACAAGGACAAAGTGAAAAAATGGACACTTAAAATCAAATAAGTGGTATTATTCAAAAGAACTAGATAGTAATGAACTTTATTAATGTGAGTGTATATAATTAGTAGGCTAAGAAGGTAAATGATGCTATCATAAAGTAGGTAAATCATTAAAACAAAATGTATTACTTGTATGTAAATTATTAAAATAATCACAACTAACGTAGCGAAGGTATTAATTAACAATCTAATTTTAAATAACATTTTAAAAGATTTTATTGGTAGGATCATTAGTAATGCACAAAGGTGTATATGTATAGGAGATTTTCCTTGATGTCATGTAAAGTGTTAGATGGAACTGATTGATTGTTTGATAATATCTTGTGAGTATGATATTTTAGAAAGCAAAATTTCATTCAATTGATTAAATTAATTGCTCATTGAATTTATGATTTGTCTTATAATTATAAGGATAAGGTATTTATATGTAAATACGATAATGTGAAATGCGTTCAGCTATCCCAATAGCTAGCAATAAATTCAGAGAACCGATTAAAACCAAAAGGGGGTGTACCACTTGTAATATAAGCTTTTGAAAGTAGGTTATCATGTATTGCCTTCCCCTGAAGAAGATGAACACGGCGAGGCGACGTTACAGGGCGCAGATTTAGATTTGAGTTGTTCCCTGAGGTCACATCGTCAAATCAAAATTGAGGACACTGTAACGAGCAGAAAATTTTAAAAATTTTCTAAATTTTCACCTCGGCAGAGTACGTTCACACGAGGCAGTGTCAACGACTTATGGTGGAGCAATAAATAAGGAGTAATGAGAAGGTAGTCAGTGAAGCGTCGCTGACTTGACAATAGAAACACATTAAGTTCAATCCAACTATAGAATTTGGTGGCGTAAGATGACAGGAAAGTTTCGTCCAGAATTATTGCTCTCCGCAGCTGTAACAAAGTAAGCGAGGACATTCACACCCCGTACCGAGAATTGTAGCAGATGTTGACCATGTTACGTCAGTAGACGATAAGCGACAAAAACGAGTGAAACTCCACACTAAAATGAAACGGATGCGCTGCACCTTAAGAAACAATACTGGAAGATAGGCTGACAAAGACTAAAGTCATGTAACGCAGCTGGAGGTATCGTCTAATTTACAGACAAGAATTTACGAAGGGAAAGTTGGGGTGACTTCAACGACCAGCAGATGTTCAAAATTGTTAATAGCCAGAAAAAAGGGGTTAGGACATAGAACAATACGCCAGGGAGACTGAAAGTACAGATAATGGGAATCTAATAGAAACACAGAGTTTACTCAGACAATAGGTTGATCGACTAGTGTCTAATAGCCATAGTTTCGTCGAAACGGGTCAACGATCGTCAGGGCGGAAAATCGGGGTGACCTAAGAACCTATCAGATGCCCTCAGCCAGCGAGAAATTTGGAGGTGAGGGTGTTTCCATAGCAACTGAAACGAAGAACCTATCGGAGAACTATGACGTAGAATCTTGACATGGTAGGGCAGTATTTTCCAAGAATATCAAAAAACTGACCAATCTCGAAATGAAGTAGGCGTGAAGCGCGCCAGAGACAAATTTTGAGTAGGGACGAATTAATAAAACCATCTGTCCAGGCCGGCGGAAAGAGAGTCTACACGCAATTTTTAGGGAGTCTACACGCAATTTTTGAGAGTCTACAGTCTACAGTCGACACTTAATTTTGAAACGGTCATGCTAAAGTTTTCAGACAGTTTACATTAATATTTTCAAGTAGTTTAACTTCAAGTGCGAGAGACGGTATATCATAAACTTTCAACAGTTTACGCTAATTATTCGGAGTTAGTAATTATTCAATGTTCAGAAGAGTACATTAAACGGCGGAACGCTAACTCGAGTTCGGAAGTTAAAACGGTAACAAGTAACTTGAAAGACTTAATAATACATTCATATCGCGATAGTGATATTGAACCGAAGTGCGAAGTATCGGACTTAGTTAAAATTATACCAAGTGAACAATCAGACCGTTACACCAACAGACATCATCACTTAACGATATACAAATCATTTGAACTTAATATTGTGTACGACACATTATCAACAACATAATGAACACGAAACATTAAACAAACTAATAACTTATATGAACGTTTAATGAAGCAGCGACAAATGAAACTAGACATGTATATTGACATTAAAACGAACTCACAGCATACACAGTGAGATGAAACATTGATGAACACTGAACTTCAATTATTCACATATGCAAACGCCCACGCGAGTGATCGGAAGAGAAGTGTTAAGTGATAGTGATAAAGCAGCTTACGACGGAATGTGTCTACGAGCCATCTTCATCACCAGAACGAGACTTCGTCAACAACTAATGGATATTCAATAACCAAGTAACCATTACTATTAATTATTTCTAATTAATAACTTCTACTGACCTGGTTTCTTTCAAAGAATTCACACCTGAGAAAATTATTAAGAAAAGTAATGAATAAATCTGAATAAAGTAGTTAATGAACGTATAAACAAAAGCTTAATTTGGGATTTAATGAACGCATTAAATAAGTAGAATATTGAATTGTAATATTATTTGATTTATATATGTATGTATGTTTTCTTTGTTTTTCAGCATATATTGAGACATGTATTTGTTTATTATAAAATATGTATGTATTTCAGGTACAGCGACGTAACCTATGTACTATTATAATATGTTATGAATGATAATTAAACTAGTATTTTAGTTGATCATAAATATGCGTTCATTATTACCAATGCAAACCAAATATTAACCTAAAGTTTGAAGGAATACAAATAGATTTTAAGAGTTTCTTGTGTTCAATTAAAGTAAATGAATCGATAACTATCATCTATTAAATGATATCACGTATGTGTTGATGAGAATCAGAATAGTTAGACATAATGTTAAATGGTTGCCTCACACACAGCATGAAAAGAATCAATTAAAACAAGTAAATACACATGATTTATTTCACATGAATTTATATAAAATTCAGTGTATAAACTGTGTTCCAACACGTGAGCATAGATAGTCAGAGTCATAAATAAGATTCAATTATACACATACATGTAAGAGATCGATAAATTTTGTATTTAAGAGCAAACACAATAACAATATTAATTACCACAAGTGTGATTTTACATTTACTACACATTTGCATAAATTGACATTTATAATTTACCACTAATCAAATATGCAAATAAAAGTTATAAATTAACATTTATAAATGGCGCCCATCCGCACGGCATGATACGTATTAACAAAGATTGTTAACACGTACAGCTTTGGTAAAGAACAGGCAGTAGAAGTAGTAGAGAAAGTAGTGTCATAGAAATAGAAGTAAGATAAGTGTTATTAGTGTAAGTCAGTTTGAATGATTACGCGTAGTAGGGCAAAAATGGCGAGCAATTCAGACAGTGTAGAATTTGACATTAATAACCAATTAGGCGCAGTAAATACAGAGGACAATACTACACCTAGTGAACCAAGTAGTGTGGTAGAGAGTCCAGAAGGTAGGGCGCGAGGACAGACAGCGCAACTAGAAGATGGAACCCTACAAACGTTGATGGAGTTCATCCGTCAACAGAACGAAAAACAAGAAGAAATATTAACAAATTAATTAGCGAGAAACAAGAAGAAAATAACAGAAAACTAGAAGAGAATATTAATAAATTAATTAGTGAGAAATTAGAAAAACAAAATGAAAAACTCGACCAGCATAAGGAAGAGATGACACAAATAAGGTCCAAGATACGTGACTGCCAGCAGACCTGGGAAAGAAAGGTCGACGAACTACAGAAGAAGCAAGATGATGTCGTGAGAGACTTGAGAGAAGAAGCCAACAAGAAGTACGTAGAAATACAAGAAAAACAAGAAAATGATCGTCAAGAATGGATGGCAGCAGTACACACTACCCAAACGGCCGTTAAAAGGATTAATCACAAGTTCGATGTTCACGTTAAGGATTACAATAAGAAGCACGAAGAACTCAAGGCCGAGATACACGATACCATACTGCAGAAACAACAGGAGCAAGAAGGAACAAATAGTAATATTATACAGAAGTTGGAAGAAGTTGACGGTAGACAACGTTCAACAGAACAGAAGTTGGACGAGACTACGAAAGAGAAGACAACGAGGATCGAAGAGTTAAAAGGACATTTGACTAAGGTAAGAGAAAACCAAGAAAGATTGCAGCGACAATTGATGGAAGGTGAGTGTGGAATATTAAATCGAATTAACGGGCCTAACCACAATGATCTTAAATATAATGGCACGGACAGATTCCCTATGGAATTCCTCAAGGAATTGTCCGAAATCCAAGAGTTATACTATCCCGCTGACAATATTAAGTGGATTGGCAAACACCTGGAATTGGACGCAGGAATTTGGTGGCGAGTGATACGTAACCAAATATCAAATTTCGAAGAATTCAAGGAAGCGTTCTCTCTGAAATATTGGGGCCAAGAACGACAGGACAGTATCCGGGACCATTTGGAGTATGGCAAGTTTGATTGGCGCGGACCAGTTACTGCTATTCAATATATTGAACGCATCTTGTTGGAAAGCAGGCAGTTAACACCTACTCTGTCTGACTATCAGTTAATACGTAAGATATCTCGTCACTTTGGGCGCGATATCCAGCTCGCGGTGGTCACAAGAGGGATTGTGACGATACCAAACTTCGAGTCTTTGATCATCGAGTATACACAGATTCAACCGAGAAATAATAGAGAGTCGAACTATGTGGCGGCAAACGAGGGGAGAAATGCCTATAGGGAAAGTGAAAGCGGTCCGAACAAAGGAAGCGGAATACAGAAGAAAATGTGGGGTGACAGACCGGCCATAAATAACCAGCACCGTAATGCAGACCGGCGCGCTGTCAACACAATAGAGTTTACGAATACGACGGCTGGCACATCGGGCATTCAACCCAAAAGGAACCGTCAACAACAAGAAGAGGAAAAAAAAATCCCTCCACCCATTAACGGAGATAGCCGTCAAAACAAATGACTACCAGACGAATATAATCCTACCGGACTTACGAAGCGATTTATTATGTAATGATGATGAAGAAATTTCTCAACGAATAATCAGGTGTCCAGAGATAAATATCAAGTTCAACAATAATGTTAGTGTACAAGCGTTGCTCGATACTGGATCCGTTATTGCCGGATTATCTGAGTCGTGGTTTCACCAAAACAAACATAACATTACACCTTATGAAATATTACCGATGTCTAACACATTAATAGTTAGCGCAGTTGGTAATAAATCAAAGCTAATCAGAAAACAAATATTATGTGATATCTATATTGAAGAAATTAAATATGAATGTGTTTTTCTCATAATACCAGATTTGATAAAACCTTGCATATTAGGAACCAATTTTCTTCAAGAAACAGGGTGTCTCATTGACATGGGAAGAAGAATCGTCGAGTTAAGAACAGAGGATAACGAAGCGACGTACACGGTGCCTATGATGCATATAGAAGTGGTGGACGTAGAAGAAGAAGAAGAGATCATCAGAAACATTGACAAGAAGATAGAAAGTATTGAATGCGGAGATAAAGGAACGTTGGAAAGATTAAGGGAGATTCTAATAAGGAATAGCTGTTTATTCAGAGAATGCCCCGGAAGAATCGAAGGGTATGTCCACGAGTTTCGAGTCACCGACCAGACACCGTACTTCCAGAGAGGATGGCCTGTCCCATTAGCATATAAAGGGAAGGTAGATGATGAGATTAAGAAAATGTTACGGTATGGGGTCATTGAGAGATGCAACAGCGCATATATCAACCCACTTGTTACGGTAATTAAGAAGGACGGTAGTGTACGATTGTGTCTGGATGCGAGAAAGGTGAACAGCGTGACTATCCCGGACTACGAGGGTGCTCCTCCGATAAACGACATATTGGCGAGATGTGGCAAGATGAAGTATTTATCTACCGTCGATTTAACTAGCAGTTTCTGGCAAGTACCACTGAAGCCTGAGTGCCGGAACTTCACCGCTTTTATGTACGACGGCAAGTGTTATCGTTTTACAGTTACACCATTCGGACTGAGTACCAGTTCTGCGGCACTGACCAGGGGATTGGACACAGTATTGGACGATGAAGTTAAAGAGAGTACCATTATTTATGTCGACGATTGCTTGTGTTATTCAGAAGATTTAGAAACACATTTGTTACATTTAGATTTATTATTATCCAATTTAAGAAGGGCAAATTTAACCATCAATTTGGAGAAGTCGCAATTCTTCAGACAAGAAATCGCGTACCTCGGTTATCGATTAACGACCCAAGGAATACGAGCAACGGACGAGAAGATCGATGCCATTATGAAGTTCCCTACACCTCGGAACCAAAAACAATTAAAAGGTTTCCTGGGTTTGACAAATTTCTACAATCGATTTACAGACAAATACGCTGAAACCACTAAACCATTACTTGAATTGTTAAGGAAAGGACAGAAATTTACCTGGACACAGGAATTAAATGAATGTTTTCAGTAGGTTACAAGGTTATTCGTAGAAACAGTCATCTTAAAGTTTCCCCGAATAAACCAAAGATATTATATGCAATGTGACGCCAGCAACTTTGCATATGGCGGACAACTATATCAACTAGACGAGGAAGGAAAAATTGGAGTAATAGCTTTTACCAGCAAGACATTCAAGGGTGCAGAAATAAATTATTACACTACGGAGAAGGAGCTTTTGTGTATTGTACGATGTCTTGAGAGGTTCCGTATATACATACTAGGACAACCGTTAACTATCATTACTGATAATAAGGCATTGACTTTTATGAATAAATGTCATTTAAACAACTCGCGTATTACACGCTGGATCTTGAGTATCCAGGAGTACAAATTCGACATTGTCCATTGTAAAGGTAAGGACAATATTATTGCTGATCTTCTGAGCAGAAATCCAGAAGATGCCACGCTAGAAGTAATTAGTGACAATATTTCCGAATACTTAATTAACCACCTGACAATCAAAATGGATAAGAAGGTAAGCAAGATCCTAATGGATATTGGAAGGTACCAAATTCAAGATAATAAGCTTAAGAATATTATGGATAAGATTAGGGAAGAGTGTATAGATAAGGAATTAAATAAATTTTATAGATTCTTCGATGAGAAATTGTATAGATTACGTAGGAGAGAGTGGAAACTATACGTACCGAACAGTGTGTCCGGCGAAATAATTGCTGAAATACAACGTATGTATGGTCATCCCGGTGCGAAGAGATGTATCAAATTATTGCAGGAGGACTTTACCATAGACGGTATGTTAAAGAGGGTGAAAAATTACGTACGGGCTTGCGACACTTGTCAGCGAAAGAAAGATTCTGGTAACATAAACTTGTTCGGAGGAACAAAAGCCATAATACCGTTACGCAAGGGTGACCTAGTGAGCGCCGATTATTACGGACCATTACCTGCTTCGTCCGCCGGTGTCAGATATCTGTTTGTTATGGTTGACAACTTTACCAAATACGTACGACTTTTCACACTTCGAAGGGCAACGACCGTCGCTACACTGAGAAGAGTACACCAGTATTGTAAGGAACTGGGGTCTCCTAGTGTGATTATCACAGATAACGGAACGCAATTTTCATCTAAAAAATGGTTAGATGGATTAACTGAACTAAATATCCAACCACGATTTACCGCAATAAGGAACCCTTGTGCGAATCTGGCTGAAAGAATCAACAGACAGCTTGGGAACTTATTTAGGATCTTTGTTGGTGATCAACATACAAAGTGGTCGCGTTACGTACCAATCGTCGAGAGTTGTATTAACGAAACGTACCACGAGACGATAGAAGTAACACCGTACGAAGCCCAGCTCGGGAAGAAACCTACCAGAGCGTGGGAAAAATACATAAACAAGGATATACTCCTAGTTAAAGGGGTGGATCATAACCAAATATTTATCAAAATGAAGGAGAAGAGAGAAAAACAAGAAAAATTATGTAATGAGGTCAAGACCATTACAAAATTCAAAATTGGTGAGAAAGTGTTAATCAGAACGTATCATCAATCGGACGCGGTCCAGAAAAGGATTGAAAAATTTTGCGAACTGTACTGCGGACCATATAAAGTGCATCAAATTCTCGGAGAAGCTACTTATCTACTCGTTGATTGCGATGATGACAAGAAACTCCGTGGAAAATTTAATGCCAGACAATTAAAAAAATACTATGAATCAGAGAATTGAAGATGAAGGAAGAGGAAGAAATTGAAGAAGATGTCTTAAGAAGCTAGCCGATGCTGATGGATCAACTGCGTTAGGGTAATTGACGCGGCGATATCATTCAAGCTGGCTTAACCAAGAAAGTTATGTACTTTAATTGTTAAAACATAATACAAAAATGTATTTAGTTAATTAAGCACTAATTAAATGTTAGATAATAAGATAATGTTAGATAATAAGATAAATTAACATTTAGTGTGACATTTTATAAAAATATTGCAGTGAATGCAAAGGACATTTTAATTGCTATTATTTGATTTATATAGTAATAAGTTACAAGGACAAAGTGAAAAAATGGACACTTAAAATCAAATAAGTGGTATTATTCAAAAGAACTAGATAGTAAATGAACTTTATTAATGTGAGTGTATATAATTAGTAGGCTAAGAAGGTAAATGATGCTATCATAAAGTAGGTAAATCATTAAAACAAAATGTATTACTTGTATGTAAATTATTAAAATAATCACAACTAACGTAGCGAAGGTATTAATTAACAATCTAATTTTAAATAACATTTTAAAAGATTTTATTGGTAGGATCATTAGTAATGCACAAAGGTGTATATGTATAGGAGATTTTCCTTGATGTCATGTAAAGTGTTAGATGGAACTGATTGATTGTTTGATAATATCTTGTGAGTATGATATTTTAGAAAGCAAAATTTCATTCAATTGATTAAATTAATTGCTCATTGAATTTATGATTTGTCTTATAATTATAAGGATAAGGTATTTATATGTAAATACGATAATGTGAAATGCGTTCAGCTATCCCAAATAGCTAGCAATAAATTCAGAGAACCGATTAAAACCAAAAGGGGGTGTACCACTTGTAATATAAGCTTTTGAAAGTAGGTTATCATGTATTGCCTTCCCCTGAAGAAGATGAACACGGCGAGGCGACGTACAGGGCGCAGAATTTAGATTTGAGTTGTTCCCTGAGGTCACATCGTCAAATCAAAATTGAGGACACTGTAACGAGCAGAAAATTTTAAAAATTTTCTAAATTTTCACCTCGGCAGAGTACGTTCACACGAGGCAGTGTCAACGACTTATGGTGGAGCAATAAATAAGGAGTAATGAGAAGGTGTCAGTGAAGCGTCGCTGACTTGACAATAGAAACACATTAAGTTCAATCCAACTATAGAATTTGGTGGCGTAAGATGACAGGGAAAGTTTCGTCCAGAATTATTGCTCTCCGCAGCTGTAACAAAGTAAGCGAGGACATTCACACCCGTACCGAGAATTGTAGCAGATGTTGACCATGTTACGTCAGTAGACGATAAGCGACAAAAACGAGTGAAACTCCACACTAAAATGAAACGGATGCGCTGCACCTTAAGAAACAATACTGGAAGATAGGCTGACAAAGACTAAAGTCATGTAACGCAGCTGGAGGTATCGTCTAATTGACAGACAAGAATTTACGAAGGGAAAGTTGGGGTGACTTCAACGACCAGCAGATGTTCAAAATTGTTAATAGCCAGAAAAAAGGGGTTAGGACATAGAACAATACGCCAGGGAGACTGAAAGTACAGATAATGGGAATCTATAGAAACACAGAGTTTACTCAGACAATAGGTTGATCGACTAGTGTCTAATAGCCATAGTTTCGTCGAAACGGGTCAACGATCGTCAGGGCGGAAAATCGGGGTGACCTAAGAACCTATCAGATGCCCTCAGCCAGCGAGAAATTTGGAGGTGAGGGGTGTTTCCATAGCAACTGAAACGAAGAACCTATCGGGAGAACTATGACGTAGAATCTTGACATGGTAGGGCAGTATTTTCCAAGAATATCAAAAAACTGACCAATCTCGAAATGAAGTAGGCGTGAAGCGCGCCAGAGACAAAATTTTGAGTAGGGACGAATTAATAAAACCATCTGTCCAGGCCGGCGGAAAGAGAGTCTACACGCAATTTTAGGGAGTCTACACGCAATTTTTGAGAGTCTACAGTCTACAGTCGACACTTAATTTTGAAACGGTCATGCTAAAGTTTTCAGACAGTTTACATTAATATTTTCAAGTAGTTTAACTTCAAGTGCGAGAGACGGTATATCATAAACTTTCAACAGTTTACGCTAATTATTCGGAGTTAGTAATTATTCAATGTTCAGAAGAGTACATTAAACGGCGGAACGCTAACTCGAGTTCGGAAGTTAAAACGGTAACAAGTAACTTGAAAGACTTAATAATACATTCATATCGCGATAGTGATATTGAACCGAAGTGCGAAGTATCGGACTTAGTTAAAATTATACCAAGTGAACAATCAGACCGTTACACCAACAGACATCATCACTTAACGATATACAAATCATTTGAACTTAATATTGTGTACGACACATTATCAACAACATAATGAACACGAAACATTAAACAAACTAATAACTTATATGAACGTTTAATGAAGCAGCGACAAATGAAACTAGACATGTATATTGACATTAAAACGAACTCACAGCATACACAGTGAGATGAAACATTGATGAACACTGAACTTCAATTATTCACATATGCAAACGCCCACGCGAGTGATCGGAAGAGAAGTGTTAAGTGATAGTGATAAAGCAGCTTACGACGGAATGTGTCTACGAGCCATCTTCATCACCAGAACGAGACTTCGTCAACAACTAATGGATATTCAATAACCAAGTAACCATTACTATTAATTATTTCTAATTAATAACTTCTACTGACCTGGTTTCTTTCAAAGAATTCACACCTGAGAAAATTATTAAGAAAAGTAATGAATAAATCTGAATAAAGTAGTTAATGAACGTATAAACAAAAGCTTAATTTGGGATTTAATGAACGCATTAAATAAGTAGAATATTGAATTGTAATATTATTTGATTTATATATGTATGTATGTTTTCTTTGTTTTTCAGCATATATTGAGACATGTATTTGTTTATTATAAAATATGTATGTATTTCAGGTACAGCGACGTAACCTATGTACTATTATAATATGTTATGAATGATAATTAAACTAGTATTTTAGTTGATCATAAATATGCGTTCATTATTACCAATGCAAACCAAATATTAACCTAAAGTTTGAAGGAATACAAATAGATTTTAAGAGTTTCTTGTGTTCAATTAAAGTAAATGAATCGATAACTATCATCTATTAAATGATATCACGTATGTGTTGATGAGAATCAGAATAGTTAGACATAATGTTAAATGGTTGCCTCACACACAGCATGAAAAGAATCAATTAAAACAAGTAAATACACATGATTTATTGCACATGAATTTATATAAAATTCAGTGTATAAACTGTGTTCCAACACGTGAGCATAGATAGTCAGAGTCATAAATAAGATTCAATTATACACATACATGTAAGAGATCGATAAATTTTGTATTTAAGGGCAAACACAATAACAATATTAATTACCACAAGTGTGATTTTACATTTACTACACATTTGCATAAATTGACATTTATAATTTACCACTAATCAAATATGCAAATAAAAGTTATAAATTAACATTTATATCCTCAACTAATGGAAATAATAAAATAGTGGAAGACTTTATATTTAAGCTTACGAAAGTAGAACCAATACCATTTATCTCCATGTGTTACCGGAAGAAAGTTGAGAGAAAACGAAAAGAAGAAAACATAGGAGTCTCTGGAATAACGATGTTTCTTGAAAACGACATTACCTCTTGAAGCAAAGTATTGAACAAGATACTATCCTATAAAGAAAGCTCTCAATAGCGTGTAACTTGCAACGGACACTAATCTGGAACACGAGAGAAAGATGCTATTGTGAAACAGCTTTTCTATATCCTGAATTGCAGCAGAATTGGTGAACAGTCTTCCTTTGTGTACATAAAATACGTAGTACTTACGTTTGGTAACATTCTTGTGCATTCGTCGTACAAGATAGCTTTCCTTTTAACGAATCCCTTATTTTTCATCTCATTCTGTTCTCATTTTACAAATTAACATGCTCCTTCTCCATCGTTTCACTAATTCAAACTTTGCACTCATATATTTACTCGAAATAATGGGCGTGTTCATATATCCTAATAAATCCTACAGACAATAATTCATTTATTTGTTGTACAAGTTCTGAAATTTAAAATTATACAGACACAAAAAAAGTTTCTGACATTGCAAAGTTTTTTACCAGTAGAATTTTTAGCTAATTTTTATATTTCCTAAGATACATCTTCTCGTGACAATTTATGTTCCCTCAGCTTAGGCTGCAACCGCATAATACCTAAGTTTAAACATAATGGATAATTATTTCTTGTTATAGATGTCCTTGCTTTCATTTTGTTAACTCTTGATCAAATGGCTTTTTTCTGATACATTTTGTTTGATTAATTTCCTTGGATATCTAAATTTGACTATATTTAGTTGTCATTTACTTAAGGGCATCCTTGATGTTTGTTATGAATTTTGTTTTCTTGAAAATATTTGTAAATCTTTTCGGCTTGTTCTATTAGTAACTCAACTTGACACTGACCGTTTCCACTGACTCTGATAGATTTGCTATGTCGTCAGGAGTGTAATAGTTACTTCCGTATGGTCACGGCGAGGGCTGTTAGGTTTCTATTGTTTGATGTAACGTCTTTGTAAGAGCTGAAATGATGATGGCTCGAGTGACTGCTAATGTACATTCTCTTCTTCGTTCGCTAATACGGCGTTTTGTCTGGCCCGCATAAGTAAAATGTAGTCTCCGAGGGTACTTTATACACTCCTTGCTCTTCTAAGTGTATGTTGTACTTGATGTTTCAGAGTAGAGAGCCGTCTATGGTTTAATAAGGTGCGTAGAATATCAGAGATATCCTAGTGATACATAGTTTAGAATAATAGGAGTCTTAGTACCAGAATATCAAGGAAGAGAAGGCATTTCTTTAAAACTCAATGTTTTCGTTTCTGCTGTTGATACGATCCAAGAAATAACACAACCGTCGTTTAACGTCTATTTTATATATGTCATAAAAATGTTGCGTAGTTTATAAATATCGCTACGCAGAGGAAATTGATAGTACGCTTCGCTGCGTGGCTACTGACGCTTTGCACGTATAGTGGGTGTGGCAATACTACGTAACGGTCTAGATCAGTCACAGGCAACCTTTGAATTGATGGGGGCGCATATAACTGACGACCAGTTCGATGGGCGCACCTCTCCCTTCCCATCAATGGAAAATAGTAAGGTGCGGAGTTCAACAGCCGGACGTTTCAAACATTAACTGTTGCTTATAATACCCTTGCGCTTATGTTTAGCGACGTCGAACACAGAATAAAAAAGCTTTGCAGTATTTGTCATATAAATTTGTGAGAATTGTTTACATTAGGCGTAGGTCATCAACAATTTGTCATTACGGACACACATGTTAAAACTAATAACACTTTAAAAGAAAAAAAATGGTTAAACAAGAAAACATTTTAATAAAAATAAATTAAAGAACGTACCACAATAACACTATTTATTTTCATAAAGTGCACGGAAATGAAAAACTTGAAAAATTAAATTTCTCCTTTAGGGAGAAAGGTGTTTACAGGCTCTGGGCGACAAGCTCGACAATCGTATTGGGGGAAGACGTAGGGCGGCTCGGTAAATGGCTGGTACCATTTTATAATACAATACTTCGAAGAAGGTACAATGCGGGTGCGTTCCTTTGTTGAAAATAAAATAAAATTACAAATTGCGTCAAACCTTATCGACGGGCGCAGGGTTGCCGACTGCTGGTCTAGATGTGCGGGACGCCCCTTCCAGACGTACTCGACTATTCTACCGGCATCCAGGCCACTATGCCACTACAATGCTAGGCGGCCGACCTATAAATACTGGATTTCGATACCGCAGTTCAATTAGTTTTGGTCTTTTGATATTACAATGCGGTTCGGAGTGATTGTTATTGGGACTTGCGGTTTTATTGTTATTGATTACTTCCTGCAAAACTGTGTCACATGGTGTATCGGACATATTTTACTTGAATTATTGTATTAGTGTCTCTTTTTCCCAGCTGTTGTTGTTTCTAATTGTAATTAGCGACTTCTTTGGTGTCAGTTATTCTGCTTCCACTGTACAAAACGACGGTCGTGCGTGCCCGTCATAACAATATGTTCAAGTTCAAGCGTTTTGTGTAGACAAGTTGTCCACACTGAGTGCTTAAAGCACATTCTTCTTTAGTAATAAATCTGTGCGCAGAGAGAATGAGTGGGAGGGGGAGAGACAGAGTAACAGACGGAGCGAGAGAGGGTTCTGAAGTGGTGTGTCACAACGACTGACATAAACGTTTTTCCAACTGACAGCAAAATCTCTAGAGACATAAGCGTAAAGTTCGATTAACACGAGGGTATTGATATGTGCTAAAAGGACACACCACATTCACGTTGCTTGCTGTTTTATTGACACTATTTTACTCCAGAGGTTTGGAAATTGTGTATATTTATTAGGGGTTAATTGTGAAGTGTGCCCTGTGTAAAAGAGCTGACTGCATTTCACTGTTGGCTCCGAAGGCTGTTGCATCTCCAACCAGGCTGTCGCTACCATAGATGCAAAACGTGAAGTACAATATTACTAGGAAAATATATTTATTTCTCACGTTTGTAACTTACGTCTGTATCAATTTTTAATTGAAATATAATTACATAGTGTATCAAGTCATCTATGTGGATACTGGCGAAATCAGGGTTGCACCCTGGCTGTAACTGTAAGATCGTCTGCTACACGTCCTCTTCTTCCAGCCTGTCTCCACTGCCGTCAAACGGGTTTGTTTTATTTATTTAATTCTCAAATATGTTCGAACACACATTTTTATCAAGTAACTTTAGCTTGGAGCTTAGAATTAAAATAAATCAGTTATACTCGATGACTGTTAGAAAGGATATACAGGCCAAACGGGACTGTTGGGCAATGCTATTAACTCCAGCACAGACATTTTACAACGGCTCCAGAACAAAGTGTTTAAAAACTGTAACCATGCACAAAGATTGAACGAAAAAGTGACAGCTTGAAGTAAGGAATTTGAAAAAAGTAGTAAATTGCAATACCAGATCAACAGTGCAAAGTATTATGTTAACGACAGAATCCAACGTAAAATGGTCAAAACTCTGCAGGCCTTTATATTTTCCTTTAGGTACATTTAATATGAGGGGTTCACAACCAAAGTGGACCAAGTCCACTTTTTATGAAATTTTAGTTAGAGGCTGCAATGTGTCCATTAGTCCCCATATTATGTACTGCCCATAGTAAACTAAGTCCATTAGTTATAGTAAATCCCACCAGATTGCAGTTTTCTTCTTGTAGTGAATGATTCAGAACATTTTTCACAGCCATAGTGAACCAAGACCTCCTGTGTTGTTTACGTTTTGTGTTGTAGTTTTCATAATATACACCAGTTATTTTTGGCAAGAGAGTCTTTGAATTGTGACAAAGATAAAGCATCAATTCATGTATATTCTTGTTCCTTTCATCTACAAAAAGCTCTACCTTTTCCAAAATTGTCTACATCTGTTGCATACTACAAACGAAATCTGTACATGTATAACCTGGGAATACATTCCTTTAATACAGGTATTGGCCACATGTATGTGTGGAATGAGACACAAGGAGGAAGGGGTCCCCAAGACATTTCTTCTATTGTTAGAAAACATCTCATTCATTATGCTTCAACCCACAAACACATAGTTTTGTATTCTGATGCCTGTGGCGGACAGACCCGTAATACTAAGATGGCACTGACCTTACTGAAATTAGTTCAGAGTAGTGAAATACAAGCTGATATGACTGACCTTAAATTTATGGTCTCTGGGCACAGCTACTTGCCCAACTATAGAGAATTTGGAATTATAGAAGCAGCAAGTAAGAGAGAAGAGTTTGTTTATTCTCCCGATGACTGGATTGATATTATTATAGGAGCAAAGCGAAAGATTCCCCCATTTCAGGTGGAAGAAATAAAATTCACTGACTTTTTATCAACAAAGTCACTGGAAGATACTGTAACTAACAGAAAGAAAGATATTAATGGTGACAACTTCAGTTGGTTGAATATACAATGGTTAAGAGTCATAAGGGGATATAAATTGTTACTGCATTTCAAACAAAGTCTCAGTGAAGTAAAAGATTTTCGACAAATTAATTTGGAAAAGACAAGGCAACGTGGGCGACAGCTACTTTGTTTATCCAGTATTATTCAAGCACCTTTGTACTCATATTGCCGACCAGTTACTGCTGATAAGAGAAAGGATATGACTGACTTACTGCCTTATATCCCTCAAGTACATCATTCTTTTTACAAGTATCTACCTGTTGAAACTGGGACTAGATTACCAATTCAACCAAACCAGGAGCAAGATGTCGATGGTGAAATAAGTTTCAATGATGAATTTGTTTATGATTAAAAAAAACTGTGATCTGTAAACAGTGTAAAGACTGTTGTGTGTATAAAACACTGGCAAAATTAAAATTTTAATTTTGTATTAAAAAATTAATTTTACTTTTTAAATTTGTTTTTAATTTGGTTATTCCGTCTTAAAAGCATTTAATTTGTTCATTCTGTTCGAAAATAAAAATGTATAATTACAGTGATTCAACCATTTCTCAAAATTTTCATAGCCACAATGAACCAAGTCCACTTAATAAAAATCTCATGGCAATAAAAATTTTGGAGTATGATATTTGTGTCATTTTTTTAATACAACTTTCCTCTTTAGCATCATATACAAAAAGCAGTAATTACACCATAAAAGAATTGATTTGGAGGAAAATACTTTGATCTCTTTTTTCCCAAAACCATCTGACATGGACTTGGTTTACTTTGGTTGTGAACCCTTCATATGCTAATGTTAATTGTAATATATTTAGGTATTCGTAAATTGAGACATCAGAACATGTTCATAGGTATACAGCACGTCTTGGGAAAATGGAGTGGAACGTCCACCGGGATACTTTCTTTCAGGACGTAGACTCCGATATGCATCATACAGAACCTGCTGCTCCGTATTTGTGGGGTCATTGCGTGAATAAATGGAATAAAAAAGTATTATTAGAAAAGTGGTAAACTTTATTCTGAGCTAAGTAGAACCTCACAACGCAGCTCAAATGGTCTGCTTCTTTACGTTTCTAAAGCAATTTAGTTTCTGAGCTAGTCCCGAAGCTCTTGTCCTTTAGACCTTTCTCTTCTTGTCGAGAGTAACGAATAAGAGTCAGTTTTATGGACATTGTGTTGATGTACCAAAAAGCCAAAATCTTGAGAATCGTAGTTGACAATAGGAAATTGAAAGGTGGAGCCATCGTAAAAAACACCATGGTGTGTGACAAATATAACCATGCACCAAGAATGAAAGAATGTATGGATGTTCTTGAATAGAGGAAGAAGAAATTCGTAAATACACATTGAATTACAATATCAGATCAAAAGAATATACTTAATGGGTTAAGGATCGAACCCGACATAAGATGAGCCTGAAATTTGTACGACTTTAGACTTGCCTATCTATCTAATATATCAATGTAAATTGTACTATATACAAGTTTATAAATTGAGATAGGGTATCATGATCTCAAGTGTATTGTATGTTTGTTAAGTAGAGTAGGGTATCTATTGGGATTATTTTCTTCAAGACATTGATTCTAATATGCTGAACAAAGAACATGTTGTCTCATGCTGGTGGGCTCACTGTATGAGTTAGCGGAATAAAATAACCAATTCCGAGAATTGCGGCTCACTACAAGCGGAATTTTGGCTCAGCTGAGTGGAACGAATTAGCGACACAGTGCAACCCTAATGGTCTGTCTACTCACGTTTCCCAATCAGTCAGATTACAGTTCTAATATCCATCGGATATTTTCTCTTCAACAATTTCTTTTATTTATTTTTTGTTAGTTTTACATAAGATCTAACTTCCTACCAGAAAGCAAAAATCTTCGATATCAGAATTAATATAGAAAATTATTACAATATTCCACTTTTTCTTCCTGTTTTTTACAAATGAAGATAATGCAATTGCAAAAACAGAATATCATACACATACGAAATAATCAAACTTATATTCTGATAGTTGTGCTGAAAATAAACAAAGGTCTTATAAACAATGTAATTTTACTTACAGATTATGGAGACCAATGTGTTCATAATTGTTACAATAATCATATTTAGCGAATTCCACCAATTAAGTTTTCAAAAAAAAGAATAATACCACAAACGATACTGTTTCGGTGACACAAAAAACAAGTACAGCAACTAAGAACGTCGAGCGTATAATTGATTAAAGACATGGAAAGGATTTTACGTAATTGAGCATCGAATTGTGTAGCAAGCCATAAATATCACGTTTCAGAATGTTGAAAATTCTGTACGAGCCAAGAGGAGTCTTGTGGCGACGAGATTCGTGTGTCACAAAATACCTCCTTGGCTGCCACGTATATAAACATATTTTAGCACAAGGTGATTTGTTTTAACAAGTATTTGTAAGCATTTGCTTTAAAAAGCAATTGCTTTTACAAGTACTTATCGCAGTAATTAATGTTATGAGCACAATAATTTATTCTTGTTTAATTAAAATTTAATAAATTTAAGAGCTTTATTTATAATTGTTATTAATTATTATTTTCATTATTATTTTTTATTATATTAATAATTGTGAATAGTACGTAATGTATTATTCAATTTTTACTATACGGATTATTTATTTAAGAGTAATCTGAACACAAATAAATCTTGTGATTGTTTTCCACCTTTAGAAACAATTCAATTTAACAAAAAGACGTCCCCTATTTACTGTCTGATTGCCTTAAAACAGGCGTGCTTTGTAAAACTAAATAGGTGTACAATATGGCAAAAACTTTAATTTGAATCTCAGTTAAACGCATACTACAGGAAAGTAAGTTCTCTACGCTGCATGTAGCAAGGGGATTGGTAAAACGGTTTTCCTTTGTAAGCAGAGTGTACGTATTTCTTTTAACGTATTGTTGATTCTGTCTATACCATGTTGTCTATCTTCTAACCTATTCCTTCTGTCTTTGTTTATTAACGGTACCTTCTTGTTTACTCTTCTGAGTCTTCCCTTTTGTTCAGTACTTCTGTACTGCAAATGAAAAACAAATTTTCCGTCTTTTACGTCCCAAATAATGTTACCAATTTTTATATTCTTGACAATCTTAGGCTTACTAGAGGTCAGGTTACATTATTTCAGTTGCACAGTACGTGCAGGGTAATGTGCTGAGCATTGTATCTAGACCGCTTTCTCCAGCTGACGAGGATAGGTATTCGTTAGAGCATGATTAGCCAAGAAACTCGTTGAACATCGGAAAAACGGTCAAACCTAGGATGGATTGGAATCCACGACGTCCTACTTTGGAAAAAAGTGCACTGACCACTGGTCCCATCCGGACTCCTAATATAGAGTAATTTTTGTAATTAAAGTTTTTATGCTGAAGTCAATTAATAATGTTAAGTATTATAACAATAACTACACAAGAATATAAGGTTAGAACTAAATTTCTGCATGGAAATACAACTATTTATATAAACCAATTGACATGCGCATTTAATTACAGTATGTGCGTATTTGAAATCAAATGATTTGCGTGTTTAAATTATTTTCGTTCGTAAACTGGAGGTGGTTGAGCAGCTAATGGCAAGAGACTTTATTATAGTCTTACACTCTGACTTATAAAAAAAATTGATGACGAATTGAAATATGTGAACAAAAGGTCGAAGAAGAACGTTCGGTTCTGGGAACATCCGCAGTTGTCAGTTCGATTCCTTCAAAAGCAGGGTCTCGAGTCAATTTAATAAGGATCGTTTCCTCCTGTCCAGATTTTAACTTTACCAAACCCTAATGGAATAAGGATGGTCTATATGTAGTGTTTCCCAATTGCGTTACATCAACCCAAAGAGGTAGTGTACATGGATACAGTATAATTAAGAAATATGTTGTGACTTTGGGTTTGGTAAATGAAATACTCTAGCATTTAACAGAAGAAAAACGTAATTGATTAATGACGTCTTCTAGTGTAGTGAACCATCCTCTAATTAGAAATATGTGGAACCATTTGGGGGCGCACGGCTGCATAAACGTTAGAATTGAAGAAGGGGAAGGATAGGGCACACA
The DNA here is from genome assembly GCA_034769895.1 of Magicicada septendecula. Lineage (NCBI taxonomy): Eukaryota > Metazoa > Arthropoda > Insecta > Hemiptera > Cicadidae > Magicicada > Magicicada septendecula. The sequence continues at coordinate 238,265,973 of CM068370.1, read as the reverse complement.
TTCACATACAAGGGGTGAGACGTTTCCTGTGACATTCGCAACCACTTGCAATGAAAGCTGTCTAGTGCTACCGCATTCTCTAGAGACAAACAGGCAGTCTTAAGGGATGAAGGGCAAATTAAATTGGATAAACAGGAATGATTGATTAATTTTGAGACCACATGTCAAATGCTGCCTTAAATGCTTTTAAATGCCTGTCTGTACGTAAGTCTGTCAAATATTTTATTACCTATATTTTTTTGAATGTACAGTATATTTTATTATATACTTAACAGGTTTGACGAGAATATAGTCAGATGCTGATAGCAGACATAATGCATTAAATTCGTTCTTTAGACTAGAGTATTAAAAAAATTAACCTAGTATTAAATATGTTAGTTAATTTAAAATTTATTATAAAAAATATTATTAAATTTAAATAGCATGTATACTATGTACGTCGTGTGGACTACATATACAAAAAAAAGATTGTTAAGGAGCAAGAACATCTTGTGCAGGGACAGTTTATATTTTAATACGTACTAAATCGAGTGTGCGATGGTTTATTACATTTTTTTATATTTACCTACTCAGTTTTTTGACTAAATTTATTTAAAATATATCAAAATATGAAGAATTAAAATGCTATTACTACTGTATACATTTTTTAGGCTTACCTAGTGCTTCAATTTTATCGGTCCAGGTTTCAAAGTCGCGTAATAGTAACGAACGTAAAACCCATAAGCACAACGTATTTCCCTATCTCGCCTATTGTATCATCCGCTTGTGGAACCAAGAATAGAGTAAGTGTTACCAATAATTTTCCTATCTTCGATAATACACTGTCTTTGAATATAAGTCCGTCTTTAAAATTGCTCTTCACAATACCCACTGTAGTCGCTGTACCCCGTTGTATATTATTAAACGGTGAAAATCGGCAGGTGGCCTTAAATGACAATGTCAAATGCAAGTTGTCAAGATTGACTATTTAATTATGTGCATTTATATTTTATACTGACAGACTACTCAAATCTCTTTGATGCCCGGTTCTTAACATTTTAGTGTTTGCGACTCCTAAATGTACTAAAATAACCTTAACATATATTTTAAGCAGTTTGCTGACTAATGTACATATGTATAACATATGGTTTCTTTGCTGATTAAAAACTTTGATATAGATCAGCTTTTTACAAAACGATACAAGGTTGAAGGAAATAAAAGTAAAAAGCTGAAAATATTTCCTTAAAAACTAAATTTTTACAAGCAACGGCTTTCCGATTAAAAATTTCTGTTTAAAGAATTTTGTTTACTTGAAACAAGGCATTGAATTCGATGGCTTGGGAAGACGTACATATATTTAGGCAAGGTGTCACCTGTTTCTTCACATTTTAGATTGGTGCTAGCTGAGCATGACTTAAGAGTTTTGCAGGCAGACGAAAGACGTTCCTTTGAGATTCAATAAGAGTGTGCAAAAGAGCTACATTAGAAATTACAACTCCCAACCGCAGCTCCGTTGTTGAATAAGAGGAGCTTACCTATACCAGGCAGGACAAACGAAAAATAATGGAATACGTATGAGTTGGAAGAAGGAACGTTGGTCAACTGAGGGGAGCGAAGTTGGAAAAATCAGGAGCTGTATAAAGACAGACAATAGAAAATATGACAGGCCAACTGAGAAATTCAAATAAATGTTAAGTTGCCAACCAAAAACTAGAAGCTGACTAAGCTGACGAAGGAAACGCTGAAGAGAAAGCGTAAACCAGGATATTTGGGAAAGATAATTTAAGGATGAATCATGGAACGATCTAGAAAAATGGAGATTGAAAATCGGTAATAGTCAGTGGACGCTATAATCCGATGTGTGACGATGTAAATGACGATTTTATTTTCAACCGGGTAAAGTTTACAGGTAGATTACATTGTACTTAATGTTATCATTATGGACATTCGAATAAGAAAACTATGCTTTGTGACGGCAGCGGTATGCGAACATCTGCTCTCCAGTACCAGCGGTGGACACAGCGAGCCAATCAAACAACGTGCTCGGAGCGAGCCAATCAGCGATCCCGGTTAGTCAATAAAACCCGGGCCGGCAGAAAATTTTGCGCACTCTTCATCGCCACGCCATCGAACGCACTTCATCTCCTCTCCTCTCTCGGACGACATCGGGGCGGAGTCAGCCGGAAGGAACAGCCGAAGAATAGAACCGCTGCCGTTCTTGCGTCTTCGCACTCCCGTTCCGCGCCAGCGATGGATTTCGCTGGGCCGGCAGCCGACTCTACAACCGGTGCCGAAAGAAGAGGAGGACTGCAGTACGCCACGATCAGCGGGCGGAGCCGCCGAACATCTCAGCGCGGCACGACCAACATCACCGTTCTCGCCACTCGGTCCTTTTTAGGGCCACCAAAAACGATAGTGTGTTCGATTGGCGCCAGTTGTCATGCGGCAAGCCTTTTGTCCGGTGACAAGTGGCGCCCAACGTGGGGCAGCGATCATCTTGCGGATGCTAGATCCAGCCACGCCAGCGAGCTACCAGCCGGCACACCAATCAACATGGCGCCCAACAGACACCTCCACAACATCCGGAGAAGAGCAGTAGATTGGGTACCGGAGAGCATTCAAGACCCGGTGGAGTTGTGACGGCAGCGGTATGCGAACATCTGCTCTCCAGTACCAGCGGTGGACACAGCGAGCCAATCAAACAACGTGCTCGGAGCGAGCCAATCAGCGATCCCGGTTAGTCAATAAAACCCGGGCCGGCAGAAAATTTTGCGCACTCTTCATCGCCACGCCATCGAACGCACTTCATCTCCTCTCCTCTCTCGGACGACATCGGGGCGGAGTCAGCCGGAAGGAACAGCCGAAGAATAGAACCGCTGCCGTTCTTGCGTCTTCGCACTCCCGTTCCGCGCCAGCGATGGATTTCGCTGGGCCGGCAGCCGACTCTACAACCGGTGCCGAAAGAAGAGGAGGACTGCAGTACGCCACGATCAGCGGGCGGAGCCGCCGAACATCTCAGCGCGGCACGACCAACATCACCGTTCTCGCCACTCGGTCCTTTTTAGGGCCACCAAAAACGATAGTGTGTTCGATTGGCGCCAGTTGTCATGCGGCAAGCCTTTTGTCCGGTGACAGCTTATCAGAAAAAGTGACGCATGTGTACCCAAAGTTTAAACGTGTTATATTTTTATTTGCTTACACTAGAAACTATATTCAAGCATTTATTTTAAAACAGTTTTTGTGACACAATGATTTTGAAAATATATTTTTGTCGGTGTTGTGGTCAAAAAAAACATTTTAATGGTTAAAATATTTGAATTTTTGATGTATTAAAATGAGCATTGTTTATGAAGATAATCTAGCATTTGATTTTATTATTAAAAGTGAAATATATTTAATATATCAATTAATTTATCAAGATAAATGTATCATATGTTAATATTTCTAAATATATAATCACCTTAGAAATGGGAGCTTTTCGAATTAGAGGAAAATTTTTTTACACGTTGATCCGGAAATGAAAGACACTTCTTAAAGTGTTTTATCGGCATTGATAATACGTATGTAAACCAAGTGAGCTTCACATTCAAAATTCAGTTAATTGAAAAGCTCTGTTATTTAGACATGAGATATTAATTCTAATAATAAAATTTAACTATATGTAACAAACAGTTTTTTTCACATAATTTGGTGACGCTACTCAGTGACAATATATGTAGCTATCTATAAATTTTACACTTCCTAGTAGGCTATAGGCCTAATTATTTTTAAATCTCGGAAGTATTTAAGTATTTTTAAATACGTACTTTTAAATCACCCGAAATGTTCTGATCTATTCTGATCTGATAATAATGATTTGTAAAATTAGCCGAAATGTTAAAATGTTTTTAACTACATTATCGGTGGTAGTAATGTAAGTGTAACATAACAGTTTGATATCTGTGAAGGCGTGAAACTAATAGCTTTGCGTAAGCACTTCATACGATATAGTAGACTATTGTAGTTACTCTAAACATATCCTTACACACAAACATACAAATTGTTAATGTCAAGTGACAGTTGACATCCATTGTTACATAAGTAACTATACACGTGACACGAATTGTTGTTAGGTACGCTGACGCAGTACGAGAGACAGGTGAAATATCAGACGGCATAACGGCATTGGAAACTAAACGCTTACACTTCAACTATTAATTATGATAAAAGGAAAGCAGTGTTGTTAATTTTTTCACAATATATAATCATAACATTATATACATACGTATGTAATAATAATAATAATAATAATAATAATAATAATAATAATAATACGCTGTAAAATAAAAATTAAGTGTTGAATACAAATGACAAGAAATATATAGATTTCGCCCGAAGTTTTGGTTAATAATTCTTAGTTAAGTTATCTGTGAAGCACAACTTAACTTCACCGAGCACATGTTGTTCCATTCATGTTATGGCAAACGTATAAACTTGATTGTCCATTAATAAATGTATATTAATTATCTATGCCTTAATATTGTATATTCTTATACTTTTTCCTCAGAAGCAATGCATGTTTTTTTCTCAATATATTGATCTTTCTCATCTACGGTACAAATTATTAAGAAAGTGGTTTATCAGAAATTAACCAAAGTTCCGCAATAAGTGTTCAAGGTGTCAGTGGCATGCAGTTAGCACGGCGCCACAGTTAGCGTGTCAATAATAACGGAGCAAACACGTGCTCCTGTGTCCCCACCTCACAGCTGACAAATGTGCACTGCCTCCCCTACATTGAGCAAGTTCAAGGCTGTTCTCATCAATCGTTAATGAATTCATTAAATCTTTAACCTCTCAAGTAATCAGGGTGTTTACGTCTTCGTACATTTCTCATTCAATGTAATTACCTAAATATTAAATACTGAATCTTATATAAAATTCTTCGATTTTTGGAACAATATAGTAAAGTTTTGCGCTTTAAAAAAGAAGATAAAATAAGATAAAAAGTAAAAGAAGATTAAAGGAAGATAAAATAAGAAGGAGGGGAAAGAGAAGAAAAATTATTCGGACTTATAGACAAGCAGTTACGATTTAATGATTGTAAATAAACACTCTCTCTCTCTCTCTCTCTCTCTCTCTCTCTCTCTTTCTTTCTCCCTTTCTTTGATGTTAGTATAGTAAAAGGAAATGCAAATTTGGTAAGTCGTTGTTTTTTCACATGTTCATGTGTTATATTATATTATGGTAACACTTTAACATGGTTTGACCTTTATGTCTCTTGATATTTAACTAACATTTTCATCAAATTCTGCGATTGAAAATCATCTCGTTACAATTCTTCGTCACTTTTATTGCTTTAACTTGCTTTGCCTTTAGCTTCTTTTTCTGTTTATCTCTTTTCACATAGACGCTTTTACAGTTGACAATACTAAAGTCGGATTTTACATAATTTTAATGATATTTTTAATAAGTCATTCGCTTCTGAATTAGTCACTTCTGACACAAAACAATAACTTTCAGACACTTCATATACGTGACCTCTTTGCCACAAGTACGTAGGCCCTAACACTTCATATACGTTATACAAGCCTGAGACTTTAGCATCAAAGGCTGTATGTTTTTGTTTTGTTTTTAATTAATTTATTAATATTATTGCTTATTTGAGAAACATATGAATAGATGACGCCGATACTGTGTACGCCATTGCTGAGAAATATTCGTCTATACAACGAAGTGTAATAGAATGTACTAGAATCATCGTCATCGTCATCATCATCATCATCATCATCATCATCATCATCATCATCATCATCATCATCATCATCATCATCATCATCATCATCATCATCATCATCATCGTCATCAGCATCATCACCACCACCACCACCACAACCATCACCATCATCATCATCATCATCAGCAGCAGCAGCAGGAGCAGCTTTCGTTAACCATTAGGCCCACTCACGCCACGCCACCGCTAGAGACAAACCAATGCACGTGGGAGACGATATTGTTGTGCGTGTGTTCACGTGTTGATTTGCGATTGTTACTAATCCAGTTCCGCTAACTGAGTCAGATGTCTCTACTGCACCAGCAGTGGGTACACGAGTTTGGATTGACTCGACCTGGAACGATTCAAATAAAATAAAATGTTTTAGTTTATAACAAGTTGTTTGAAAAAGTTTGTTAAATACTTAATTAAAATTACATTGTTAACTAGAAAAACATACACCGCTTATGTAAACATTTTGAACAGTTTTCGCAAAGTAGCCTATATATGGTAGACCCATTTTGAATTTTTTCGTAATTCTTAATTTATTGCTTATTTCTGTTAAAATTTAAACGATTACAACGATAAAATCTGAATTATATTTTTCATACGAGTTTGGTCCTTCATTTTGAATTAGCTACTTTGAATTCCTAACTTATGATGTCATATGCGTAATCACCAATACCAGTCATCCCGTAGGTAAAATTTTCATGACAATAAAAACAATATTTTCGATTTTCGAATTTATTAAAGTTTTGTTTTGGTTTTGTTATTTAAAATAAGTTTATTATTGTTTAGAGAAGCGAGCGCAAAATTTAAGGTGTAATTTTTTTATATTAGGCTATGTGTCTTTAGGACACTACAAAAGGTTTCATGTCGATTCATCGGGGTGAAATAAAATGCTAAAAGCACTTGACTATATCTAGTGCATAGAGAACGTGACGCAAGCAAGAGAGAAAGAGAGAAGAAGAAAGTGTGTGTGTGTGAGAGAGAGAGAGAGAGAGAGAGAGAGAGAGAGAGAGAGAGAGGGAGGAGGAAGAGAAAGAGGGAGCGAGAGAAGGAGGAGAGAAGTCGTTCGATTTATAAAAGCGCCAATCTATCGCGTGTTAAGAACCGCGTTGTGCCCCAAATCCAATTATACAAAACATCAATAACGTAATCACCTCTGCCTGAAATTACCCCCAGTCATCACACGCTCATCAATTAGCATTTACCTCTATGTTTTACATCGATCCTCAGTTGTGTATTGCATGTTTTCGTTGTCCTATAAGTATATTGCAGTTGGTAGGTAACGCCCTTACTTTCACCACTTCTACCTTACATCTTTTTGAACTGCAACCTTATTTTCTTCTACAATTTATTTCAGTTCTGGTTTACTATTAAACATCAATTTTCAAAAATTCTTTACTCCTGTAAGATTGCTATTTCTTTGTTGTTAATTATGGACCTTCTCCTGTAACATGTTTTCATATGCTCCAATGTACAGTTTTCTTCGCCACACTGTGCCGGGACTTTGAATTTTCCCGGCGCGTGTAGAGTTGTTCAGGGCTACCAACTCGGTTGGCACCATCGCCGCCAGTGCTTTGTCGAAGCGACGGCGACGCGATTTAGTGAGCAGTCGCTGTGGTCAGTTGTTGGCTGTGTTTTGTTCGCAGTTAGGTTAGCCAAAGGCTTATTTTTGGCAAATTGGGACAGGTTTGTTTTATGCAGGCAGGTACGACCAACAAGCCCTTGTGTCCGTCTCATTTCTCAGCGAGCCTTCAAACCAGGACATTCCCGTTGGTCTGACGGCCGGGATTTATGTGTGTCTAAATTCTTTTCATGCGTGAGTAGACTTCTCAAGACGTTCAGGTGTGTACACTTAATTATTTTATTTCATTTTTATTTAATTATGGATTATGTGTGTTACGATTGTGTAAGCGTGGGTGTGGCCCGGTTTATTCGTTATTGTAAAACTTATGCTTTGTAAAAATTTTAATGAACTAATTACTTCCTGTCTAAGGACGAAATTTGCTTGTTAACTTTTATTTACTTAGAGCTTATTGAAATTAATTATTATCATTTAATGAAATTAAACGATTTGGATTTAATTGAAGTGAATAATGTGTTAATAAGATTGTCAAAGTGATTGCGGTGTTTGTGTTCCGAGGCGAGAGAGTGTAATGTCTGGGTGTATTAACTGGCGGCTAATCCCCAAATAAAATGTTATAGGGTCCCTGCCTCAGCCAGGAAAAAGGGGAATATAGGTGGTCACGCGAACATCTGTGACTACCAGCAGAGCAGTTCTACATTAAGGCGCTCCCCGAAGCCGTCAGACCAAGAAATGCGGAAGGACCAAATATACACCGAAAGATCCAGAAATCCCAGGAACGACTTCCAGTAAACATTCACCATTGTCCAGGGACAATTTTGGAACCTCTGTTCGTCCACAGTTTATCATGTTTCTACTTGAGTTCGTCGCTATACACTTACAGGTGGGAGCGTTTCATTTATGCCTCTTCTCTCTACATCAACTCCATAGACTGGCTACCCTTGTTTTCAACATTCAATATCTGTTAACTCAATCTGCATAACAACTTAATAAGAAGTGAAAATATCTGAAAGTCACAAGAACACAAGTTTGTAAAAATTGTAACGGGTTCCATTGTAACTTGTCTAACATACACCATGAGGGGGTGGTTAAACTGTTCTGCTAAAGCATGGTCTCCTTACTTAAACTATTTGGAGTCCGATTATCTGAATTACCATTATTTTTATTATAATTATTCTTGAAGGTTTATTAGGGTACTTTTTTATTAAGTGGTTGGGTTAACTTTGGTATGGTCCGTCATTACTACTGTATTAATGTTCGCGTTGTTCTCCCTCATGGGGTATGCTAGTCTGGAAGCATATATATATATATATATATATATATATATATATATATATATATATATATATTGTAACGTGACAGATGTATGCATAATATTGAATGGCAATTGATCATTAGAATAATAAAGTTATAATATTTAAATTTGGAAGAAAGCATTAAGTTTAATATAAAAAGATTAATTCATAGCAACTGTGGAAAGAAATCATTATTATTTTAAAAAAATACAAGTTAAAATAAAATGAGTTACTAGTGATGAGTCATCCAAGACCAGTCTCATAACCAAAGGTTTTCAAGGTATAACCCAGGAAGGTAAGAAAGTGAATAACCAAGCAGTACAGAAAATGACCAAACCCACAACGAGGAAGAATAAATAGAATAGAAACCCTGAATAAGCCGAGATCGAACAATACAGGTGGTGTATTTCTAAAATAAAGAAGAAGATGGAGAAGATCCCAAGAAACCTGATGGCATCAAGAAGAAGATGGAGAAGATACCAGTCCCAGAAGGCAGGAGAAAAGAAGACTGATGAAAGAAGAAGAAGGCAGCATCCTGAAGAAGATGTCATGCTCTTATAAAAGACACCCAAATCCCCATACCCCCCAAAATAAATCATTAACCAATAAAAGTATAACGAAATGAAAACCACATGTACATAAAATTAAGAGAGAGAAGTGTATAAAGTAAAAGTTGCCTGTGAACTAAGATGAAACAATAATATAGTACCCATGGAACAAATCTCCATTGTAAAACACTAACCAACTTATTATATTAATAAGACTATACGACCATTTGGCAATAACATAATATAAAAGTGCAAAAGTGAACCAGTGATAGTTTTGGGTATTATAGAAAATGAACCTTGTGTTTCATTCTTGGCAATCACAAACATTGAATACAATGAAATATGCAATTTTCAATGACTTGAAATGTGTACTGTGAGAATATGTTACTTATAAGACATAAATCTGTTTAAAATAACATTTTGTTTTATATGCAAAAAGAAAAACAGATTTCATAATACTTTTTGAACAATTTATGCTATTTATTTATTTATGACAGGGTACAATTCCCCAAAGACAATGTGTAAAAGACGGTATAAAAACTGTAGAATCACACTTATAATAATAGTTAGCAACAAGAATATAGATATAAGGTTTTTATGTATATAGTATAAGAATGTTTAATAATGTGTTAGATATAAGACCATTTGTTTGGGTCTGATACAACTAACATCAGAACTATAAAAATAATTACTACGTGTAAATAGTAGGAAGTAATTAAGACTTGAGTTAGTAAAAAACGTTTTTTGTGAACCGTATTTCCATGTTAGAAATAAGGAGTTTGTTGAAAAATGTCTGAAGGTTGAAGACAACCATTTTTTTAAAAAATATTCTTTATTTGTTTAACTGTTATTGGTATTGTAACCAATACTCATTGTTATTGTCTAATTTGGAAAAATGTTTAGTTTATGAGACTATATTTAAAAGTCAGAGAGGGCATCACACATCAAATATTGTTTGTAAAATATTTTGTAAGAAAAAATTGTTAAAAAATCATAGGCCAGAGAAAGAAAACTAAACTTCATTAAAACAGAGAAATTACTCATTTAAATGCAAATAAACAAAAAGGGATTTAGATAAAATAAACTTGAGATCAAGCCATATAATTGCACATACCATTTAGAAAGATTTTAATAAATTATATTCAGAATTATAAATAAAAATAAAAATGACTAAACTCAGAAATTTAGACATGGGAGTCATATATTCCAGAATAATGTTCCAGAATACAACTAATTCAATTAATTACAAGGAAATAAGGGAATATAAACCTTTTTAATACAATATAAGATTATTAATATTAAATATAACTGATAAAATGGCTGAATTTACATAATAACAGGAAGTAAATTTTGGGAGATGTTTTGACTTTTCAGAGAATACCAAAATGAAAGTAAAATTACTAATTTTGGAAAGAAAACACTATAAAACGGCATTATTTAATCTGAAAATAAGCCGAATGAACTGAAAGATTAATTTAAATAACATCTAGTGAATAAAATTGACAAATAACCAAAGTTTAGGCAATCATATAGTGAATTATTATATATGAACAGGATATGAAAATATATTTGAACAATGTTAAGAATAATATTATATTGGCTAAGAGTTTAATTGAAACTGGAGGAAATAAGATAGTTGATTATTGGTATTTGAACGGTTAACATGACGAGCGTTTCGTATCGAATCTAACCTAAGTTACAACAGTAATGTCAAGCGAGTGAATAGTACGTTTTTGTGAAATCGCGAGTGACTTATAAAATACTTCTAGAACACTCACATTATGACAGAAACAATCAAGAAACAATAAATAACACTGAACAATACATATCTATTCCGAAAAACACCAGAAAACTGTATAATACAATAACCATATTAGTGTCGGAATCGGGAAAAGTGTTCGAACTTATAATTACACAGAGACACAAAATACAACCCAGAAACATTACACCAGGCACTACACAACATTTAACAAGAGATTTGCAGACACCAGAACAGGAATACTGCCAGAAAATACATTAATCGGAACGTAGCAGAATCGAGCAATATTTGGACCAGCTTGACGGCAGCCATCTTACTTTGACAATTTCAATGCCTTCAGTGTTCACATCAGCTGTTGGTGAAAACAATTATATTATTTTCTATTCAATGTCTGTATTTAGTAATAATTATTAATTTGTTGTAACGTTATACTTTTTAAATATTAGCCCGATTTCTCTGACTTTGATAATAATTGGCTGTTTAAAGAACCCTGTATGAATCTTATATAATATACTTTGAAACTTTTTCGATATCCTGAGAGTCGATATTAATCGATAAGAGTCAATATTGCTATTAACTAATAAAACATTAATATTTTTCAACACTAAATAGTTCTTTATTTCAAAAATATTACTAGTTATCACTAATATAATTCTAATTAATAATCTACCAGGACTTTACCACCTATAAGTGAAGATAACCTAAAAAATTAAGAGGTAAACAAGTATCGATTGGTTTGAAGACAATCTTATGAGTGGTGATAGTTTATTTAAAATATACCAAAACTTCAATAAAATGTTTCAGAAGAGCATTACACTTTTTAAAACTTCACAGCCCTATATTAATTAATTGATTATAATTAATTAATTAATAAAAAGAAAATTTTTTTTAATTTTTTTTTAAACATAATTTTTTTTTAAATTTTCTTCAAAACAACAATTTTTGTTTTGAAACTTTTTGTGAAGCTGAACATATATTTCTTCATCAACATTACGCTACTCGACCGGTCTTGCTACCATTGGGACTCGACCAGCTGGGAAACTTAAGGAAGTGTTTCAGGCCAGTAAGACGTCGAGAGCCACACCAATTAAACACACCAATTGAACATATTACTTCACACCAATTAAGAATACACAGACTCAATATCCAATCGTTTTTATTTTATTACAAATTGGCTAGCCCAAACAATTTGGGGCTTGAGTACGTCAGAGTCTCACCACACTCAATTTTATTTGTAATTTATTACAATATATATATATATCTTTATGTCCATTTACTACATACTATAAATTAATGACTATATGTAAAGAACGATATGGAACTGGAACATTGTGTCACCCACATGAAGTCTAATAAATCTTGTTATTTATTAAAATATATTGATTTCAAATCCTGTCACTCTGTTAAGCTCCAGCACACTTTTCGCTTCCTCTAGGTTCATTAACCTAGTCTTAAATATTACGTAGCGGTCCTGTGACCGCTACAAATGGTAGCACAGCGTGGTTAGAAAATTTACATGTGCTGACCCGGAAATGGCAGGATTTGCAATTATGTTTGAACAATTTTTGGGTCTAAAATGAAGGTATTGGGAATTGAGCGTTTGGTGTACGTATAATACAATTTAAATCATACTGTAAAATAAAAAAAGAGTTTTTTTAATTGAATTTAATAGTTGTTTGTGACACAATAATTATTTTTGAGTTTCTATGAGAATATGTGCTATGATGATTATTATTACCTTTATTGATTATGTTATTAATTATTATTATAAATTGTACAACTGGAAGTAACATTGTGTAATTTTGAAGGGTCACACACATTTACATATTTAGTGGTGATATATAGTCGCTAGTTTTTTCTTATGTGGGTAGATTGAATTTAGTTCCCGGGTTTTCTTTCTTTAATTTATGGTGTACGTTTGTGCTCGGTTCAATTTAGTGGTATATGTATATTTTGAGTTTGGTTTTGAATTATGTTCTACATACACTTGAGTCTGCCAGACCTTGTCTGAGTTGGTCGTAGCCTGTCATACCCTGTGAAACATTGCACTGATTTTGTTGAAACTTAATATGGTCCCATGAATGACCATGTCATGAATGATAATCGTGATGGTCTTTTTTGTTGAAAAGTTGAGTTACTAGGCCGTGTGATTGGACTTAGCCTGAACACTGTATTATTAAGTATTCTTTTTATGAGAATGCGGTTATGATCGCACCATAGTCCCTTGTATTTGAGATAGTGAGTTTTTAATTTTGAGTTATGCTCAGGTTCACACAGTTGGCGTGTGTGTTTAAAATTCTCTTGATTTTGAGAATTCCTTTTAGTTGATTTTTAATCGAATGTACATAGTGTGTTGTGTGTTGTATATTTATAGTAATTTTTGCTTACACTTCACACACCATAATACTGTACGCTCTAAACTGTGCTGTTGTTACGTCGTATCTTGAACTTACCTTCACACACCATAATACTGTACGCTCTAAACTGTGCTGTAGTTACGTCGTATCTTACACTTACACTTCACACACCATAATATTGTACGCTCTAAACTGTGCTGTAGTTACGTCGTATCTTACACTTACTCTTCACACACCATAATACTGTACGCTCTAATCTGTGCTGTTGTTACGTCGTATCTTACACTTACACGTCACACACCATAATACTCTACGCTGTAAACTGTGCTGTAGTTACGTCATATCTTACACTTACATTTCACACACCATAATACTGTACGCTCTAAACTGTGCTGTAGTTACGTCGTATCTTACACTTACACTTCACACACCATAATACTGTACGCTGTAAACTGTGCTGTAGTTACGTCGTATCTTACACTTACACTTCTCACACCATAATACTGTACGCTGTAAACTGTGCTGTTGTTACGTCGTATCTTACACTTACACTTCACACACCATAATACTGGACGCTCTAATCTGTGCTGTTGTTACGTCGTATCTTACACTTACACTTCACACAACATAATACTGTACGCTGTAAACTGTGCTGTAGTTACGTCGTATCTTACACTTACCTTCACACACCGTAATACTGTACGCTCTAAACTGTGCTGTAGTTACGTCGTATCTTACACTTACACTTCACACACCATAATACTGTACGCTGTAAACTGTGCTGTAGTTACGTCGTATCTTACACTTACACTTCACACACCATAATACTGTACGCTCTAAACTGTGCTGTTGTTACGTCATATCTTACACTTACACTTCACACACCATAATACGCGGATAAAGTGTGGACTCGCACTGTAAAGTACGTTCTGTTTCTTCTTGTAAACATGCAACATTCACTTTTATAAACACTCTATAACTCGTCATGCGTTTTGTTTAAAATAACTAATTGAAATTGAATTGGCGAATGTTCCTAATGTGTAGAAGAGGCGAGAATAATTATATAAATCAGTACAGTCTAATTCTCCTAAAAGGAAGAGCGTCTTTTGAAATGAAGTAGATCTATACCGTGATAAAAAGGAGTAGCATTCGGAAGCGAAGTGGAATGTCTGACATAGCAAAGGCTGCTCTTCTGATTGAATAGCTAGAAACTCGCAGAGGGTTTTCCCTTTTGTAGGAGCATATTCAGAGAGCCTGTGTCTTTTTTATTTATCTTTGATACGAATTCCAGTTCGGAATTTTGTTGTCCGCTGTTTCCGTTTCTGATAAATTATTGATACTTCTGCTTCGTGTATCTTTATATGTCTTTTTCCTTTTTTCTTTCTTATATTAAAGTTCAAGGAAATGTAAGTAATTACATCTTAATATAATAAGTTAATATAATATAATAAATTAATTATGAACTTATATATTTGTGACTTTGTTTATTAATTAATAATTGTTAACCCAAAGTTGTAACACTGAAAAAGTCAGTTACTGCAACGTTTGTAAATATACATGCAATATAGAATATTTGTGAAATTGATTTTCCTAAATTTTTAAAACTATTTTTGTAAAACAAGTATTTCGTAGAAATAATTGGACATAAAGCTAATATTTGTAAAGTAGATTCATTGATCGAATTGATAATAATAATATTTTTGTAAGGAAAATCCTGTTTTATTATTGATACTGTTAAGATCAGGGTTTCCGACCCGTCTTTTACATGGTATACGTAATACTGAAATCCGAGGTCTGAGCATATTCCATAAGAAAATCAGAAATTCATTCGGTGTTAAGAGAACTGAAGAAGGGAACAACTTCTTTCCTATCTGTTTACGTTTTACAGTTTTCTGTGTGAATTACTTTTCTTGCATATTGGAAGACAGTACTGAGAGGTAAACCGTTTTATTTTACTTTTGTTTAGTAAATAGTTTCATATTTTATATAACGTTTAGTTTTTTGAACGTTAGTCTCCCAGTTGGTAAAGAACTGTCTTTCTAATTTTTCATTGCTTTAAAAATAGTTTAGTCTAAATGTATCTTAAAATTACATGTTCTGCAATAATTTGATACGTTATCTTAATCATTTTAGTAATTCCCCTCACCCCTTTCTATAGACCTTCAGTCAACCGTATCTTTGTGTCTCTAGAGAGCGTATTGGCGGCAACGAAGCTTTTATTCGAAGTGGTTGCAAATGCCAGTTCAAATTCCTAACCCTTCGGCTGAGAGTTCCTCCCCTCCATTCCTTTAAACACACACACACACAAACACACAGAGTTGATTATCGGTATCATAGTATGGATACTAAAAGTTTGTGAGGAATAGTTTTTCGACTTGATCCTATAAAGTGACTACCAACCTATTGATACCTATTTTTCTAAGAAAGTACTGGACTATCGCGTGTGCTTGTTTAGACATGACTCAGCAGTACACACGCTGCTCGTAAGCCGGAACGTCGCCGTAACAATATAATGTTTGCATCCTAAAATCTTAAATCTTCCAAATGATAATCACGGCTCCTTTGTATGTCTCCAAATTCACACTCCATAATGAGCTACGTATTTCATTTATTTCTGAAGAAACGTGCTTTCAGAGTTGAAAAGAGTATAGTTTCCTTACTTTATAGTGGGAAACACGAAAACGTACTTGTTTCAGAAAAGAGCACATCGCTGGTCTTTACAGGATGACTGAAGAGACACAATTCCCATCTACAGTATGCAGACAAAAAAAAATTAAAGCCATTTCGCTGTTAAAGAAGATCGTTGTTCGATTATTTTTCTACTCGTGTCAACTCTTTCAGCAACTTTGGTAATTGCTCAATATGTAATTTTGAGTAGAGCATAATTTAGCAAATAAATTAAGACAAAGATTTTAGATGCAAAATCGGTGACGAATTTTAACAGCGATGACGGAATACCTAAGGTTAATGAGTTTTATTTTGTAAGTATTTTTTAATATGTAAGATTTTGTATAAAACAGCAAGAAGCTAAATATACATAATCCGTTTAAATATTTCTGATAATGCAAGTTGTTTTTTATTTTAATAAACGGAAATTATTAATTTGAGTATCAATTTAGAAAACGTTTCGGAAGAACATGTAATTTTAAGATACATTTAGACTAAACTATTTTTAAAGCAATGAAAAATTAGAAAGACAGTTCTTTACCAACTGGGAGACTAACGTTCAAAAAACTAAACGTTATATAAAATATGAAACTATTTACTAAACAAAGGTAAAATAAAACGGTTTACCTCTCAGTACTGTCTTCCAATATGCAAGAAAAGTAATTCACACAGAAAACTGTAAAACGTAAACAGATAGGAAAGAAGTTGTTCCCTTCTTCAGTTCTCTTAACACCGAATGAATTTCTGATTTTCTTATGGAATATGCTCAGACCTCGAATTTCAGTATTACGTATACCATGTAAAAGACGGGTCGGAAACTCTGATCTTAACAGTATCAATAATAAAACAGGATTTTCCTTACAAAAATATTATTATTATCAATTCGATCAATGAATCTACTTTACAAATATTAGCTTTGTGTCCAATTATTTCTACGAAATACTTGTTTTACAAAAATAGTTTTAAAAATTTAGGAAAATCAATTTCACAAATATTCTATATTGTATGTATATTTACAAACGTTGCAGTAACTGACTTTTCAGTGTTACAACTTTGGGTTAACAATTATTAATTAATAAGCAAAGTCACAAATATATAAGTTCATAATTAATTTATTATATAATATTAACTTATTATATTAAGATGTAATTACTTACATTTCCTTGAACTTTAATATAAGAAAGAAAAAAGGAAAAAGACATATAAAGATACACGAAGCAGAAGTATCAATAATTTATCAGAAACGGAAACAGCGGACAACAAAATTCCGAACTGGAATTCGTATCAAAGATAAATAAAAAAGAACACAGGCTCTCTGAATATGCTTCCTACAAAAGGGAAAACCCTCTGCGAGTTTCTAGCTATTCAATCAGAAGAGCAGCCTTTGCTATGTCAGACATTCCACTTCGCTTCCGAATGCTACTCCTTTTTATCACGGTATAGATCTACTTCATTTCAAAAGACGCTCTTCCTTTTAGGAGAATTAGACTGTACTGATTTATATAATTATTCTCGCCTCTTCTACACATTAGGAACATTCGCCAATTCAATTTCAATTAGTTATTTTAAACAAAACGCATGACGAGTTATAGAGTGTTTATAAAAGTGAATGTTGCATGTTTACAAGAAGAAACAGAACGTACTTTACAGTGCGAGTCCACACTTTATCCGCGTATTATGGTGTGTGAAGTGTAAGTGTAAGATATGACGTAACAACAGCACAGTTTAGAGCGTACAGTATTATGGTGTGTGAAGTGTAAGTGTAAGATACGACGTAACTACAGCACAGTTTACAGCGTACAGTATTATGGTGTGTGAAGTGTAAGTGTAAGATACGACGTAACTACAGCACAGTTTAGAGCGTACAGTATTACGGTGTGTGAAGGTAAGTGTAAGATACGACGTAACTACAGCACAGTTTACAGCGTACAGTATTATGTTGTGTGAAGTGTAAGTGTAAGATACGACGTAACAACAGCACAGATTAGAGCGTCCAGTATTATGGTGTGTGAAGTGTAAGTGTAAGATACGACGTAACAACAGCACAGTTTACAGCGTACAGTATTATGGTGTGAGAAGTGTAAGTGTAAGATACGACGTAACTACAGCACAGTTTACAGCGTACAGTATTATGGTGTGTGAAGTGTAAGTGTAAGATACGACGTAACTACAGCACAGTTTAGAGCGTACAGTATTATGGTGTGTGAAATGTAAGTGTAAGATATGACGTAACTACAGCACAGTTTACAGCGTAGAGTATTATGGTGTGTGACGTGTAAGTGTAAGATACGACGTAACAACAGCACAGATTAGAGCGTGCAGTATTATGGTGTGAGAAGTGTAAGTGTAAGATACGACGTAACTACAGCACAGTTTAGAGCGTACAGTATTATGGTGTGTGAAGTGTAAGTGTAAGATACGACGTAACTACAGCACAGTTTACAGCGTACAGTATTATGGTGTGTGAAGGTAAGTTCAAGATACGACGTAACAACAGCACAGTTTAGAGCGTACAGTATTATGGTGTGTGAAGTGTAAGCAAAAGTTACTATAAATATACAACACACAACACACTATGTACATTCGATTAAAAATCAACTAAAAGGAATTCTCAAAATCAAGAGAATTTTAAACACACACGCCAACTGTGTGAACCTGAGCATAACTCAAAATTAAAAACTCACTATCTCAAATACAAGGGACTATGGTGCGACCATACCCGCATTCTCATAAAAAGAATACTTAATAATACAGTGTTCAGGCTAAGCCCAATCACACGGCCTAGTAACTCAACTTTACAACAAAAAAGACCATCACGATTATCATTCATGACATGGTCATTCATGGGACCATATTAAGTTTCAACAAAATCAGTGCAATGTTTCACAGGGTATGACAGGCTACGACCAACTCAGACAAGGTCTGGCAGACTCAAGTGTATGTGGAACATAATTCAAAACCAAACTCAAAATATACATATACCACTAAATTGAACCGAGCACAAACGTACACCATAAATTAAAGAAAGAAAACCCGGGAACTAAATTCAATCTACCCACATAAGAAAAAACTAGCGACTATATATCACCACTAAATATGTAAATGTGTGTGACCCTTCAAAATTACATAATGTTACTTCCAGTTGTACAATTTATAATAATAATTAATAACATAATCAATAAAGGTAATAATAATCATCATAGCACATATTCTCATAGAAACTCAAAAATAATTATTGTGTCACAAACAACTATTAAATTCAATTAAAAAAACTCTTTTTTTATTTTACAGTATGATTTAAATTGTATTATACGTACACCAGACGCTCAATTCCCAATACCTTCATTTTAGACCCAAAAATTGTTCAAACATAATTGCAAATCCTGCCATTTCCGGGTCAGCACATGTAAATTTTCTAACCACGCTGTGCTACCATTTGTAGCGGTCACAGGACCGCTACGTAATATTTAAGACTAGGTTAATGAACCTAGAGGAAGCGAAAAGTGTGCTGGAGCTTAACAGAGTGACAGGATTTGCAATCAATATATTTTAATAAATAACAAGATTTATTAGACTTCATGTGGGTGACACAATGTTCCAGTTCCATATCGTTCTTTACATATAGTCATTAATTTATAGTATTTAGAAAATGTTGAGAAATGATCAGATATTATCACAATACAGTATACCGGAATCTACTTCTTCCCCCACTCTTAGGAAATGGGCCACATATGTCCAGATATAGCTTTTCTAAATTATGATTTGAAGTGATGGTTATCATAGAGCCCTCCTTCCTTTCATTATTTGCTTTTACCATCTGGCAGATCGTGCATTTTCTGACTGTTTGTCTTACCTTCTTGTTGATGTCCTTTATGTATACATGTTCACTTAAAGCTTTCACAACCTTGAGAGGTCCCATGTGCCTATACCTTATGTGATATTCTAATATTATAGATGACTCAGCACCCTTTGGAATAAATAACTTCCTGTCCTGTTTTTGGGAAGTTGGACAGGTAAATATTAAATTATTATGGATACAATAGAATGATAATATAATTGGATCATTATTTTCTAATCTTTCTTTAATTACTTTCCATTTTAAGGTCAAGGATCTGATGTTTTTTGACTTGATTTAATACTTCTTCTAAATCTTCTCTAGATTTCAGTATATGATATACCCTTCCAATATTTTCTTTTTCTAATTCATAGGTCCTTTCAAGTTATTGGTTCTAGATAACCCATCAGCCACAACGTTTTGTTTTTCAGGTACATACTCCCAGTTTATATTGTATTGTTGCAGTATGAGAATCCACCTTGTTAGTCGGCCATGGTTGAGTTTACACCATTTTAGAAAAGATGTAGATTTATGATTCTTACTGTTATCGGATATGCTAAAATATAAGTACGGAATTTTAAACATGCGAAGACCACACTGAGGAGTTCTTTCTCGGTTACTCTATAGTTCCTTTCACAAGCACTCAAAACTCTGCTAGCAAAGCTGATCACTAAATGGTTGCCTGCTTCGTCTTCTTGGTATAATTCTACACCTAAACTAACATTGCTAGCATCGCAATTTAAATAGAATCTCTTGTCAAAATCTGGGTGGTGTAACATAACGCTATTTATGAATTTTGTTTTGACAAAATTGATGTTATCTTCTTCAGCCTAGAAAAAATCAAAAATTGATAACTTCTTAATTTGATTATCTAGTTATCAATATTTGTTCTTTATTGAAAGTAGATGTTGAAACTTAGTTGTCAATTCAGAATAATTTTGCTGGAATTTTCGATAATAATTACAAATCCCTAGATTATTATTATAATTGTTTTATGTTTCTAGGTCTTGGAAAACCTTGAATGACTTCTACTTTCTCAGGCGACGCCGTGATCCCAGTTTCAGAGAGTATAAACCCAAGAAATTGTAGTTCCTGAGTTATGAACTTTGATTTATTTAACTTAAGTGTAATATTATTTTGCTGGAGTATCCTAAGTACTAATTCAATTCTGTCACAGTGTTCATTCCATGTATTAGAAGTGATAAGTATATCATCCACATACACTGTTGCGAACTCTAACGCTTCTGTTCCTAATATTTGGTCCATGCACTGGATGAAGATAGCTACGGAATTAACCAACCCGAAAGGTAAACGATTAAATTGGTAGTTTCTTCCCTCGAAGATGAATACGACATACTGGCGACTGTCCGGGTGCAACTCTATCTGCCAGTATCCGCAAACAGCGTCCCAACTACTCATAAATTTACAACCATGGAATTTCTTCATGGTTTCCTCTATCTCTCCTGGAGATGTACGATCATTAACTATCATTTTATTGATTTCCCGTGCATCGAGGCACAAACGCACTTGTCCATCTTTCTTAGGTATTGCTACGATGGGGCTGGTATATGGTGAACTACTTCTCTCTATAATATCTTCTTGAATCATCCTTGATATTTCTTTTCTGACGGCATCTTTTAATGACTGTGCAATAGGATATGACTTCTTATTGAAGTTGACAGAGTCATGGAATTTTAATTGGCATATGAAGTTCTTCGCCTTTCAAGGAGAATTGAAAAATACTTTACGATAGTTGTTGTATATGTCCATTAACCTTTTCTTTTGTTCCACACTGATTGCCTCGGTAAACCCCCTTCCTTGCAATGACAATATTTCATGTAATTTTTCCTGCCTTAACTCTGATTCTGTTACGATTTCTTTATCTCCTATGGGTGTCCTTATTATTTCCCTAACGTGGTATGAATTCCTGTACTGATGGGCTCTTGAGCTTCCTATTATCTCAGCAGTCCATTCATAACCTTCTGTGCTCAGTGTCATTTTACCACTGGCCAAATTAATAATCGCTGAGTGGCGCCGTAGCGTGTCACACCCTATTAACACCTTAAACGGTAACCCTTGGGCTACCAGAAACACCATAGGAATTCTTACTCCCATACTCGTAACATTCAGACTTATTTGCTGTTTTATCGTTTTGTTTTGTTTGCCGGTCGCTCCTATAATGGCAATGTTATTAATGGGCAGTGTGGGTATTTTTTCCATATTTAACTCCTGTATTCTGTTCAACTCTAATTTATCTATTAATGAAATGTTCACTCCCGTTTCAATCATAACTTCAGTCAGCACCCCATGTAGTTCTACCTTGATGTATACTATGTCCTCATTCAGTTTAGCTTCTTCCATGGTCATCTCTTCTAACAAATCCCTTTGTATATTTTTTAAATAGAAGTTCCTTATTATGGTTATTGGTTCGTTGTTTTTATTGTCTGGGTTTATAACTCTCCTCAGCCCTGGGTCCGCTCGCAGTGATGGGCCGTCCATATTTCTCACTGCGGCCTCTCGGTTTCCCTATTTACATCACTGTTGATTGGTTGTTCTGGTTCACTGGTGTTTTGGTTTCCAGAGGGGTATGTCCCTTCTTCTATCCCAGCTTCTGGATCTCTGGTATTCTTCACCGTGATCATTCCATTGTCGCCTGTTGTCATCGTCTCTCCCATATCGTCTGTCATAATTTCGTTCATTGTTAAAGTTCCGACGCCGTCCTTGGAATCGCTTGTTCGGTGTGTTTCGATTATAACCATTTGTTCTTACATGGTTTACTTGCTGTCGATTGTCGTGTGGTTGCTCCTTGTTCCTCTCAGCTCAATCCTCGGGTCTTCGTCGACTCCTTCGATAATAATCTCCTTGCTCAAAACCTTCTACAAGTATCGACAAGTAGCATAGAAATTGCACGTTTTGGAGTTTATTAAATCTTAAATTAACGTACAGTTAGCGTTTAGTGTTTCTTAAAACAAGAAAAAACGAAACGATAGTATAGAAGGTCGAATTAATGAGACTTTAAAGTTAGTTAATTCACTGAAGACGTTTTCTCCCCACCTCACCGGATATAACAGGGTGTGGTACGATAATCACGTCTAAGAAGAAATGGGTAGAAACGCTAACTTAGGGTTCCCTTGCCCAAATAGAATTAAAGAATTACAGTGGTCTGGTGTGTTTGAACACAGATATAATGACTTGATCGCTGTGGTTGCAAACAATTAGAATATTTAACAGTAGCCTACCATCCCGAATTGAAAATTCTCTCACACTAAATTCATACGTACATTAAACTTTATTAAATACTTCCGAAATTTATTTTTTCTGAAAATTATAAAAAGTGTTAACAATATTAAAATCGACAATATTAAAAACTATTATTTATTAATCAGTACCCCAGGAAATAATTAGCAATTGTTGGCAGATTATGGTTATGAGAGGGAGGAACGAACACAAGAACGCACATTAATCGAAAAACTTTTCAAATGCACATGTTAACTCTTCAAATTGTACAGTCTTTTGGTAAGTTTTATAATTAACAATTGCAACAGAAATATGTCATGTTATTAATATTACATAAGTTATCACATGTAGTATTTAGTTTTTAACAAAATTTTCATTTGTGTTATTTAAAAATTTCTTCCTGCACTTTGTGTTTGATTATGCCACAGGTATTAATGTTTTACAGCCACAGGTATTAATGTTTTAGAGCCACAGGTATTAAAGTGATAGAGCTAATCTACCATAACAGGTATGTCAGAATGTATTCAAAGCAGTAAAAAGTAATGAAACCATTCAGTCCTCTACAAGAGGAAACACATGAGATTTTCTAAATGAAACTTTAGCATGCTGCTTCATTCACATGTTTTTGTCAGCACTAAATGACTTTTTATGTTAATTTTATGTACATTTGTATTAGGCGTATGTTAATTTTGTGTTAGTTATATTTTGAACATATGTGTAGTACAGTTAGTTTCTTTAATGACGCAAAGTAAGTCGATGGGGAAGGTGAGGAATGGAATAAGAAATAGAGCGATACCAAAAACATTAGTTCTTCGGAATTGTTACATGTGTGATTTATAAAGATTTAATAAACACGTACAAAAAATATTAGCCAACTGTTCTATATGCTGGGTAGTTAATGTGACGCTGAATCTGTGTGCAGTACATTAGTTACAGGTTGTTAATTTTCTCGTAAACTGTTCGTACTTGTAGTTTTTTTTTCAGTTTTATACTTGTTTATTACTTTTTAACACCATATTGGTTCATAAATAGCTGTCTTGTTAACATTTAAAATTGTTGTACATACTGACAGTGATTAAAACGTCAGAATTACTCTTTAAATGAAGTCGCGGAGTTAAGGTCGCAAATTAGTGAGGGGCATAATGAGAACTGGCGTAACGCTAGTAATGTTACTATAAAAAACTCCACTATAATATATTTTCGTTCCTGTAAGGCAGGTGAACAAATTATACTCAGTATTATAATATAAGTGTTTATTTATTAAATTCAATTGTTGATAGAAGATAAGTTTAATTTGGTAACAATTTTAATTTAGTGTACAACAGTAGGAATTTGTAGTAGTCGCGATTAATCGTAGCTACAAAACGCCAATGTAAATGACTATAGTAGGAATCTGTAGTACGCGCGATTAATCGTAGCTACAAAACGCTTATGTAAGTGACTATAGTAGGATTCTGTAGTAGGCGCGATTAATCGTTGGTACAAAACACGACGTAAATATAAAATTACGCTGTAGTATAAACTCAGATCATTACAGTCGCTAAAATTATATTATTATTTAATTACATGACAAATACATCAAATTTGTTACACGTGTCAAGCCAGGAAGCGCACGTATGCAACAAACACTGTAGTAAAGGTGACTCTTTATGATGCTGTTGTGGCCGAAAAGTTGACTATCATGTTTGTAGCTCGGGGCACCCAAAGGTCGCCTTGGACTTTATACATAACGCCTTTGTGACCTTTTCTATAGTTGACAGGAGTTAAGTAAACGTTATTTCGTACCGTTATTGAGTTATCTTATAAATACGAAGTGGTTTGCTCCTAATCATTCAAATAGGTAACAGTGGAAATGCATGGCCTACTGACTTTTGAATATAACCATCAACAACCCCGGACAAAGGTTCACAAATTCCCATATATCTAACTACAACAACATTTATTACTGGGAAGTATTTAATTTTTTCGAATGCAAGATATGTATGAAACAAGAAATTACGCAAATTTAAATGTACAAAGAAATACGACAATCTGCATCGACGAAAGTTGCTGAACTTTTATTAATAATTACTGTGGCTTTTAAAATTTTAGAAAGTGAAAACAAAAATGAAAGTTCTCAAGGCTTGTTTTAATTATATCGAATACTTATTATACCGAAGACAATAAAAAAAAAAAATAATGAAATTCATTTTTTTTGCCACGATTCTTAAGACATGCTTCTTTAGGAAAGCATGGTAAGTTTATTCCGCGTTCAAACAGTCGGAAAGTAAAAAGAAGGTTCATCTATAGTCTTTGCAGCAATATATTTTTGTGTTGTGCTCGAGTGTAAGCGCCTGTAAACCGTGGCAGAAGGAAACAGATACATTGTTTTACACAGTGTAGGATTTTCCATCCTATAATAGCTCTTTTGAATGGGGTGCATTTTACTTTGTAGACATAAACAAAGAGTAACTACGTAATCCATTCGGAAAATGTTTTGTGGCCATATTGCCAAGGTGACATAAACAGCGAATACATCAATATAACATATGTATAATTAACGATATTTCAGAACCCAACTAATAAATGCATTGACAATCGAAAATCCTTACGAGAGGCAGGTTAAGCATCGCACGCTTTGGGTGATAACGGTATTCAATTTTTATTAGACGTTCGAGTGAGTAGAAAAAGGTAATTGCCTTCAAAAACAGTAGTATGTATTAGAACATCCCCCAATGTCTAGAATATTGATAAGCTTCAAGATTCTATTGCAAAGGTAGTATAAACAAAGACAACAGCACAGCCAACAACCATTTACTTAAGTAGCGTTCATGTAACTCCGGTGTAACGCGTGGAGCTCGTGCGATGCGACCTATTTATTAGCAGCTGTTATTTAAGAATATCAATGGTTAGTACATTAATACAGAGTACTGTGATCTATGACTGGTGTGTTACAGTAATAGGATTATGATTGCCTAAGGAGCCATGAATTAGGTTTAATTTCGTGAAAGTGGAGGAAGTAAACCTTGCGGTTGTTTTTTTTTTTTATTTTATGCTATCTCTGATGTTGATTAAGACAATATTGTCAATGTTAGGTCATATTTTCGTGAATGTCCGTACATATAAGTAATGCTGAAAGTACCAAAAAAAAAAAAAAAACAGTCATTCAAAACAACGTTAAAACTCCAACGATTAAAGTATCATTAAAGTATTTTCAATTCCATCAGAACATGTAATTCCGTTTACTTTATAATTAGATTTTCCTTCAGACATGGTGCGAATTAATTATTTCCTTAATTTTATTTAGTTTCATGAACGGGTTACAACTCTGTCAGCATGTCGCCTTTATGGGTTATCCATGTTTCATCGTACGCCATGCATTAGGAAATTCCATAAAGTTAGGTAGTCAGGTTAAATAAAGTAGGACTGTTTACACTAAACATGAACGTGGCTCCAAGTTGCACGAATGTGTACATACACAAATGAAAATAAATTTCAAGATGTAAATTCCACTTTCGGCGCGCGTTCCTTGTGGACAACAAACACAAAATAAACAGCAAGTCCCCTTCGTATCCTTTCCTCGGCTAAATCTCTTTCTTTCAATCCTGCTTTATTTCCCCTTATACACGCGCCATTAAGGGTAGAAAATCGTGTGTCCAAACAACAAATGGCTGAGGCGGTGTAATGTGGGCTGCATGCTATCCTCTGCCCCTCGTTAGTTGTTTGCAGTGTTACCAATTGTTAGTGACGGAAACACTTTGTTTGTATTTTGGGGTAAAAACAATTGCGCGTTTGACACATACGCAGGAATTTAACTTAAGGCACGCGCGCATACAATCACTCCCCTACAAATGTATGATACTCATAATAACTTTTCTTAACCTTTTAAACTCACTATTTTTATTTAATGATTTACAGTGTTTATATGACATTCCCTAGAAGCTTGGTCGGCTTAGACTCATTTCTTCTGATGGTAAATAGGAACAAAATTATTAACGGATTCACAAGTTGATAATGTTTCTTAGATAATGATCATACATCCTACCAATGAATATGTATCAAAAACAGTCACCAGTTTTAAGAACATTTAATTCTTCAATCGTTCTACGTAGGCCTAAATTAAATAATAATTCAACTTCTAATCATCCAAGAATACCGATCAATAAAATCACCGATTTTACTAACTTGCAGTTTGAAATTTATGTATTAGGATTAGCTAAATACCTTCATAATAATATTTCAATACTAATAATTTTGTGATAATTTAATAATAAAAACTCCATAGTGTGATTATTATGTTTTTGTTTCTGGGTTAGTTTTCAATTGTTTTATTTGTATCTTGTTTATGGTGTTTTCATTGTATCAGTTTTCTTCGGCAATTTGATACACTTTTGCTTTAACCGTGTATTCCATTGAAAAGTAAAAGTATTGAAAAATATGGTTTGTTACACTATGTACATTGTTATAACAGATTCTTTGGACTGTTAATTATGGTCTGACTAGTGTAGTTTTGTTTCCTGTATAATGCGTTTTGTTATGAGGATTGCATAGATCATGTTCTTATAAAAGTGAATAAATCATTAAACAACAGAGGAATTGATAACCACAAGTTGTATCAATAACAAAATTATCACACTTGAGTTACATACATTCTCTTGTATGTAATCCAATTCGCTCTACAAACAACAGATAATAACTGTACCCAATTGGTAAGTGAAAACATCACAATACAATTAACAATTACTTGGCACTTTAACAGGACAAAACGAAGTCGTCTTCTTCTTCTTCTTCTTCTTCTTCTTCTTCTTCTTCTTCTTCTTCTTCTTCTTCTTCTTCTTCTTCTTGGTTTGGACTGTTTAGTCTGTTCCGGCTCCAAACTTGTCGGACCATCTCTTGTGGGTCTTTCCAGGCTTCTCTTCCCTTTCAGCTGATACAATAAGGCCATCTTAGAGAATATTTCACTGCCATACTGCTAATGTGTTTTTTCAGCTTTCTCTATACTTATTGATGATTCCATTTACTTTTCCAACTTTCAGTTCCACTCTTATCTGACTGTTTCTTTTCATATCTAATTTTGTGCACCCAGCTATGGAACGCAAAAATTTAATTTCTGGAGCCTGAATTTTTATATTTGTTTAGGAGATATTGTCCACGTTTCTGAGCCATAAGTATGGGTAGGAACTGTCATGGATTTATATAATTTTGTTGTGAACTCTTTCCTTGCCTTGTGTTTTAGAGCACGTTGGAGTGTTCCTGTTATCTGGTTGAACTGATTAATTTTCCCGTTAATATCTTCTTTGTTTTTATGTGAGAGCTTACAGCATAAATAGTTAAATTCGGAGACTTGTTCTATACTTTTACTTCGGCATTCCGTCTCTGATTACAAACGGGTACCAAGTTGTTCCAGTTGGTAGTGAACACACTACAAAAAAGACGTATTCTCTGACTAGCGGTTTTGGCAGTCCGTCTCTGGTTACAAGCCACGTAACTGTCAAAACTTTCATAGTAGGTTTCAAGGATATTTGGGCAAATGTGGGAATCGACACCCGTGATGCACTCAAAAGAATGGCGAAGAACAAGAGTTCCTGATCAAATATATTGTAACTCACCGTCTGCGGCTTTTTGAAACAACGTCTTCACTATAAAGTTGACATATTTCAGGACACTTGTCCCATCCTCAGAACTCAAAACACTCGTGTATCATTTAACGTTGATTTGACTTTAATTTAATTATTTGACAACTGTATCAACGTTAAATGATACACGAGTGTTTTGAGTTCTGAGGATGGGACAAGTGTCCTGAAACATGTCAACTTTATAGTGAAGACGTTGTTTCAAAACGCCGCAGACGGTTAATTTATTACTCTTACTTTAATTACATAGTTCAGAAAGTTCTTTCCTATTAACTACTCTTTAATTATTTTCTGCAACCTTGAATCCTTTTTTCTAGAAAACATACACTTTCAAGTATTCCATACGTAATATATAATAATAAAGTCGCAGATTATAACGGCTTCAGATCTGAACCCACTGCCTAAATATTCTAATCACTAGTTACACACTCAAACCAGAGGAACTTGAATTTTCATATATAATGTTTTAAGTGTCTGCTAATTGGTCAGTGTAAAGTTTTTTCTCCCTGCACCGATCTAGTGGGGAATTTATACAAAATTTATACAGTTAGTTTTTCTTTAGAACTCAGTCGTGATGTTACAGACGAAAAACAAAAACGTAAAGAAAATACCACACCACAGACAATCACCAGCACAGTGGTGTGCTGTAAATGCTGTTGCTCTCTAGAGTAACGTTTCTATTCAAAGTTAATCTGAATGTTAAAGCTATTGATATTGTTGACTGTATTAGAGTTTCGTACTGTTTTCTGTGACGCCTGAACAGATTTTGTTTCATATTCTTTGTAATTGGCTTCCATCGTCTTTTTGCTAAGAAACTTGTACAACATTTTTAAAAGTTATATTAGAGAATTTATTTATTTATACTTACACAGGAAAGTAATTGTTCTGTAGGGTGTCTGAATCGTAAACTGTTGGAAACAGGAAGTCAAGAAACGACTAGAAGTTAGGGGGGAATATAAGAAATTAAATGGATAGGTAGAGGAAATTGTATAACAAAGATTGTGGAAACCTGTTTTTAAAATAGAATAACTTAAGCGGACACAATATCCACATGGATATGTCATTGCAGGTAAGGTTGGTGTAATAAATGCCTTGTAATGGCCAAGAAAGGGGTTCTGGCGTCAAGTGATGCAGAAGTGGGCTTGAAAGAGTTCACAGATTGTAATGTAAACAGAGGTCAATCGACACAATGACCTGATGACATCACAACATGGCCACCCACCGTTCTTCGAATTGAGAGTGCAAAAAAGAAAACGTCAGTGAGTACGTGGTGTGTGTGTGTGTGTGTGTGTCGCGTGATCGCGCTGTTTATTTGGATGATACTAAGTCACCACGAGTTTACGTGGGCTTATTGTACGGGCGGAGGGTAATGTTCTGTGACAGGGGTTGTTTCGTCTATGAGGGGGCTTATCTTGCAATTCAATTAAACTTGCTTCCTTGTTTCACTTTTACCGCGATCGGTAACCCTAATGAACCCCTCTCAGCGCTTATAAATTATTTACTGCGAAGCTGACTAAAGAACGTTTGCAATTGTGAATCAGTATATCCGGCATTTCGCCTGACAATACAATACAGTATTACTTCAATGCTAGATACAAACATTTTGTAATTATAATAGTTTGACATTCTACAACTAATGGCGCTGCACTGTTTTCGTCGAAAGTTGAAGATAGGAAATTGTTAAAGTAATTTAACGTCAAATTTAACTTAACACACACACACACACAGACACACACACACACACACACACACACACACACACACACACACACACACACACACACACACACACACCATTGTGTTCGATGTGTATTCCTCAGTATACAGCAGTAGTATGTAGCGTAGAAAAACAGACGAGTCTAAATGGATCTTACTTCACGTCACCACCTGACGTTCAGAGTTTATAAAATTTCTAAAGAACCCGTTTAATCATAAGCTGCGTAATGTATAATGTCATACAGACACGGAATGAAGGTAATGACTTTTAATGAGCGCATGTCTCAAACCGTGCACATTGTTAGTATCAGCTGACAGGTGACGTACATGTGTTCAAATGTCTGTACACTAACACAATCGACAATTCTCTGCTGTGTTAAGTCAGTAATCAACTTTACAGACGTTTACAAAGTAACAAAATTTGTATGAATGCCATTATAAATTTTCATGTAATTTACGCTATTTCTGATACGAGAAAAATATATTTATTATCGTAAATGTAGGTAGTTACATAAATTATTATAAAATAAGGCTTAGAAAACAGACTGCTTTCCACATATTACGTCAAAATTTGTGATAAATTAACAACCGACCCATTCGTAACATTATGTTACTGGCGAATAGTTACGTAGACACCACTGTAGACTCGTAAACCTTTATTAAATGTCAGCTACATTCAATTGATTAAGAATTTAATCTCACAATTTCAACACAAAGAAACAAAAGCCATGTCGTTTAAAGATTTCAAACCCATCGAGTTTAAACCGGTCATTGATAGTCAACAGATGTTCCAATGCTATTCACTCTTTCAACTGAATTCGTTCAATTTTCTATTACAGTTGTTCAAGATGGATATAATGAGGGAGTCGAATAGGAGAGAAGGCGAGTACTCAATGAAGAAGAAAAAGATCGGTAAATTGGTCTATATTAACGGTACAATATATAGAAGATTTATAAGTCATAATAGAGGCACATAGAATAATTAAATTCTATAAAACCATTGCTATGCCGTATTTAATATATGGATGTGTTATCGTAGGCTTTAACAGAAAAAGAAGGAGGGTGAATACAAACAGCAGAAATTAGATCTCCAAGAAGTTATACCTAAAAATATAAAAGAATGAATACGAAAAGGAATACTTAAATAAGGACCGAGTTACAAAGACATAGCTTAAATAAACGAATAAAAGGACAGGAGAACAATTTTGAAAGTCATGTAAAACGGACTGACCCTACATTGGTTCATAAAAAGGTATGCCATTTGATTATCAACCAAAAGGAGGAAGTCTGGCAGTGAAGAAAGATGGAGAGAAAGTCTTCGGCCTAAAACGTGACAGAGAAGATGAAGAAGAAAACGAAGAAAAACAAAAAGGAGAAGAAGAAAAAGAAGAAGAAGAAGAAGAAGAAGAAGAAGAAGAAGAAGAAGAAGAAGAAGAAGAAGAAGAAGAAGAAGAAGAAGAAGAAGAAGAAGAAGAAGAAGAAGAAGAACTCCAAGTTGAAGAAAGTTATACAATAACATTATGTTATATTCCATTTCTCATAATATTTTGAACTTTCATGGTCAGAGCCATTTTTTGATAAAATGGACTGCGGTTCGATAGCTCACAAACTTTATCAGTAATAAATAATTAATAGACTTATGTATATTATTAATAACTTAGTATGTCTACAGTTATTAGGCAATTCTTGTTTACAAATACAAGAAACCAATACGCACTTTCCTTGATTGCCAATAAAAATTAGACAGTTCCTAATGACAGGAAGTTAAAGCTAATAACAGTTAATTACATTATAGTCATGTCACACAACCCTCACAATTCCAACTTCTAATTCTCATTACTTCTTTGTCGCTAGGGAGTGTTTTCGCCAAATGCTGGTACCGGATGCTTATATAAGATCGCGATCAAGTCTGTTAGGCGTTAGAATATACTCATTTTACGTAAAGCGTCTGATATATGCTATGCTGTCTCTGGGAAACAATAGAAACTGTTCTTTACAGTCTTCACACTACGTCTGCATAACCTTCCTTCAGAAACTTTACTCTGCTGCATCACACAAGCAGCAAACAAGTAGTACAGTACCAATTAGTTACAATAAGTATTTTTCATACAGTTATTCCGCTTGCTGCATCGCCAAGAGATCGTTATCGTTTTTTTGAATATGTAAAGTTGCTTATTGTTAACACCATGTGTTCCTTTTCAATTCTGTAAGACGTTTAACCTTATTCAATATTTTAGTTATATTCGTGTAGGCCTCATGATAAAGTTTGGAAATCAAACAATAGGTTTGCCAGACCACCAATATATTCTTAAGCTTCTTATCATATATACTCTTCTACATTGGAAGAGTATTTTAAATTCATGTAGTTTAAAAAAATGTAGCTGTAAAAAATCCTACAACAATATTTAAAAAGATAAGAAAAATCTTGAATCATGTGGTTGCAGTAATGGGTCAAAAATATGGAAGGATTTTAAATAGAAGGCTATCGGCGGAATGCATGACAATATTTAAAAATATGGCGACGAAATAATATATTGAGTTTCGACGGGGGCTTTTCTTGAATTTCATCCACTGAACTAGAGCCACATTGCAGCTTGTACATAAACATGACGAACCAGATTTTTTTAATAACTAATTTTACAACCACTATACGAAAAATAAGCTTTTATCACTTACTGTGTTATAGCTCTACCTTCTGACTTTAATACAATACGTCCACAAATAACAAAACTTATCTGGTAAATTTTTATAATATCTGCTGTGAAAACATGACATTTTAAAAGTAAACTGTACATAAAAAAATCGGTATGGAGACCCATACATGACTTCCATATTGTAAGATTTATGTTTAAAATAATTTACCGAATGTTTCTGGTAAACTACCCCTTCCCCTTAACCGACCTTCGCCAAAATCAACAGGCATTGAGTTCTCTACAATTCAGGAACTTATGCAAAAAAATATTTGATTCTATTTGAATTTACGGCAGTTGTCATATAAAAAATTACCCTTGTTAAAACATAAAATGTTGGAGATAAACTACCCCTTTCCCTTAACCGCTCTTCACCAACACCAACAGGTCTTGAGGACTCTACAATACAGGGCTGTATGCAAAACATTATTTCATTCTGTTTGAATTTGCGGCTATCGTTCGTCATATAAAAAATTACCCTTGTTAAAACATAAAATGTTGCAGATAAACTACCCTTTTCCCTTAACCGATCTTCACCAACTTGAAGAGCTCTTGAGAACTCTACAATACAGGGCTGTATGCAAAACATTATTTGATTCTGTTTTAATTTGCGGCTGTTATCGTTTGCCATAGAAAAAAATTACCCATGATAAAAAAAAAGTTGCAGGTAAACTACCCCTTTCCCTTAACCGATCTTCACCAAAACCAACTAGTCTTGAGAACTATATAATTCAGGGCTGTATGCAAAACATTATTTGATTCTGTTTGAAGTTGCGGCTCTTATCGTTTGCCATAGTAAATACCCTTGTTAAAATATAAAACGTTGCTGGTAAACTACCCCTTTCCCTTAACCGATCTTAAACAAAATCAACAGACCTTGAGTTCTGTATAATTCAAAAAGGTATGCAAAAGAGTAGTTGATTCTGTTTGAATTTACGGCAGTTATCGTTCGTCATAAAAAAATTACCCTTGTTAAAACATAAAATGTTGCCGGTAAACTACCCTATTCCCTTAACCGATCTTCACCAAAACCGACAGATCTTCAGAACTCTACAATTCAGGGCTGTATGCGAAACATTATTTGATTCTGTTTGAATTTGCTGCTGTTATCGTTTGCCAAAAAGAAATTAGTCTTGATAAAAAAACGTTCTGGTAAACTACCCCTTTCCCTTAACCGATCTTCACCACAAATAGCACGTCTAGAGTACTCTACAATTCAGGGCTGTATGCAAAAAAGTATTTGATTCTGTTTGAATTTGCGGCTGTTATCGTTTGCCATAGAAAATACCGTTGTTAACACATAAAACGTCGTTGATAAACTACCCCTTCCCCTTAAGCGATCTTCACCAAAAACAAAAGGTCTTGAGAACTCTACAATTCAGGACTGTATGCAAAACATTATTTGATTCTGTTTGAATTTGGGGCTATTATCGTTTGCCATAGAAAATATCGGTATGGAGAACCATACATGACTTCCATGTTCTAAGATTTATATTTAAAATAATTTTTGAAATGAAATATTTCCACAGAAACTACTTCTTTCTACTTACTGCTTCAACCTTAACCACAGTACTGTGGTCACTAACGTATACCACCTCACGTATCGCAATCAATTTTCACTGATGATGGAAGTCGATGGTACTGCCGAAACGTCTGCTTTTGCAGGAAACATTGGTCTACGGCCAAACAGGCAGGGAAGGAATTTTAACAACAAACTACTTCTTTGTTACCAGAGTCCAGAGTTGTACGAAGCAGCAGCTAGTCGTGCTCCGGTGGTCGCAGTGTCCGGGTGATACCCGATGACTGCATGTTGCCTGCTTGTTACCTTGGCTAGCGATCTCGCGCTTTCAAAGGAATTTTATTTTGGAGGGACAGGATGTTACGATTTTTCTTGGACCCTGGGACCTCGAAGAGACCCGTGACGGCAGAATGGGGGGATTCTTTGTTACCGATAACGTAGTGCATATATAACAAAAATTATCCCCTCCCACTTCAACTATAGTTTTCGTTTATAGAAAATTACCCCCACCCCTTTCAACTAGCCTCTTCATTTATACATATTTCATCTACGTTTCTACAGTGGATTATTAAGATCTTCTTATCAGGATACGTTAATTATCAAAATTAAGTACTTTTCTCTTGTTACAACAAAAAATGTTTCTGGTAAACTACCCTTTCCCCGTAACCGATCTTCACCAAAATCAACAGACCTTCAGTCCTCTACAATTCAGGGATGCATGCAAAAAAAATGTTTGATTCTGTTTGAATGTGCGGCAGTTATCGTTCCTCATGGAAACATTTCTCTTGTTACAACATAAAGTGTTGCTGATAAACTACCCCTCTCCCTTAACCGATCTTCACCAAAATCAATAGACCTTGAGTTTTCTACAATTCAGGAACGTATGCAAAAAATCACTTGATTCTCTTTGAATTTACGGCAGTTATCTTTCGTCATATATAAAAAATTACCCTTGTTAAAACATAAAATGTTGCTCGTAAACTACCCCTTTCCCTTAACCGATCTTCAACAAAATCAACAGACCTTGAGTTCTCTATATTTCAAAAAGGTGTGCAAAAACGTAGTTGATTTTGTTTGAATTTACGGCAGTTATCGTTTGCAAAAAAAAAACCCTTGATAAAAAAAAAACGTTGCCGGTAAACTACCCCTTTCCCTTAACCGATATTCACGAAAAAGCAACAGGTGTTGAGAACTCTACAATTCAGGGCTGTATGCAAAACATTATTTGATTCTGTTTGAATTTGCAGCTGTTATCGTTTTCCATAGAAAATACCCTTGTTAAAATATAAAACGTTGCTGGTAAACTACCCCTTTCCCTTAACCGATCTTCACCAAAAACAATAGATCTTGAGAACTCTATAATTAAGGGCTGCATGCAAAACATTCTTTGATTCTGTTTGAATTTGCGGCTGTTATCGTTTGCCATAGAAAATACCCTTGTTAAAACATAAAATGTTTCCGGTAAACTACCCCTTTCCCTTAACCGATCTTCACCAAAAACAATAGGTCTTAGATCTCTTCAATTTAGGGATGTATGAACAAAATTATTTGATTCTGTTTGAATTTGCGGCTGTTATCGTTTGCCATAGAAAAACATTACTTTTGATTAAAAAAAAAAAACGTTGCCGGTAAACTACCCCTTTCCCTTAACCGATCTTCACCAAAAACAATTGATCTTGATTACTCTACAAGTAAGGGCTGTATGCAAACAATTTTTTGATTTTGTTTGAATTTTGCGGCTGTTATCGTTTGCCATACAAACAAAATCATCACACACACACACACACACACACACACACACACTTTTTTCATGTTTTGAGTGTAGTACAATCAGAATCTGCAATAATCTCGAACACGATTTTTTTTGCCATCACCATATTTCCATTTCCTTAAGGAACATGGAAGTAAAAACACAAACAACTATACTGAACAAATGCAGTCTCTGTACTTGGAGTGAAAATAGACAAAGACAAAAATCGAATACCCCCCACCACTATTTGAAGAGTTGTTAACTGTAACTAGTGAAAGTGTGAAGCACAGTTACTTTTCTAATAGTTGATCTTTAAATTAGGAGCAAAATATATATAATAAAAATGACAATTTGGTCTGTTTACTGATAAACTGTTGACCAATGTTATTTCTTAATGATGTACCTGTAAAGTTCCTTAAGATTATTTTGCTAAAATGATGTTTAGTTAAAATGAAAATTATATTTGTTTATTGAAATTAGTTAATCTATTTACAGTACATTCTGAGAAGTTAATTTTTTACCGCAAATCCATATAGAAAAACCTGTGTCCAAACAATATTAATTAATACCTGGGGTTTGTGTGCTTTTGATTTTGTCATGTGAGCAAATGGTTCGGATGTAGGGCTGTTGAGGGCGTGTCACGCCAACCAAGATTAAATTAACAAATCCTCATTCACTAACCCAGGTAATTTAAATATTTGTTTAATCCCTTCTGTCTGCTTTTACGATGCGCGTCGCACGACCATCCCCAGAAGATTTTACATAAAGGTTGCCTTTTAAGTTGAGTCATACTGTACGCTTGTTTCATAGTACTGTTTGTTCAGATTAAGATAAAACAAACAGACGTTAAAATACCTACTGTTTGTGGATGACGACCTTTAGCTTGGTAGTATTAAATTGAGACAAGAAGCAATAAAAGATCCATAAATTTTATTAAACACTTTTACAATCGTACTTAATACAACACTAGAAATTTTGTTTCATATAATCACATAAGCCCTGTCCACAGTTAAAACATTATGTTAAAATTAAATGAACAGCTTTGTCATTTTAATAGACTTAATAACACTTCTCACTAATTACTGTGTATGACTAACAGGTTGACTGGTTACACTATGGTCCATCAGAGTTTATACAGTATATGTTATAGCAAGTAAGTATGCGATTCATGTTGAGGCATCGATAATTATAATTTTGTGAAACGTGTTATTTATAGCTTTTCACACTTCAAATTGATATGTGACGAGTAAAGCACTCAATCAGCACGTCATTAGTATTCATATTACATTTTATGCCTCTCCGTGACAATTGTGCAAAATACGTTTTTCTGTGTTGCTCATCATCAAGTGTTTGTTTAAAAGATACGTTCATCTGTATCATATTGTATGTAGTCAATCAATTAATTTGATAACATTAAAATGAAGTTAAAAAATAAAAAACAATTTACATTATATTCAGGGCGAGTTTCAAACAGTTTTATAGTCAATCCTGTAAAGGATGAAACCTCGTAATATCTTTCCGACAAAAATTCAGACAAGATCCAAAACTAAACGTTCAAAGCTATAACAGTGAAAATACGAATCCACGGAAACTATAAAATACTGTATAAACACAGGATCAGGCAGGCAAAAGCAATTGGTTTGGCGTCATTTTACTATTGAGAAAATGCAGAATAGACCAGTGTATTTCATACCGCAGTGTATAGCAGGTGTAACGCTTGCCAGTCTCAAAATTGTTTTGCACCAAACAGCTGGTTGCTTATAAATGCTAGTATGATGTAACTGTTCTGTAACGACGATATGCAGGATAAAATAAAAAAAAAACTATTTAATGATCACGAATTCTATTAAATATCTTTATTGTTCAACAGATGTACGGGTACAGACGAGAGTATGCTCGTAAATTCTATAGACCTCGAAAGTCTCGGATAATATTAACAGTAGTGACATATGAAAAATACTGTTACGACGGTCTACTTGATCGTCCTATGGTACAGTGGAAAACAAAATATAACACACCAATCACGTTACTTATCACCAGCTTTAATTTTCACAATTACACAGTTTGTAATTAACTCGTACAATATTTCCAGTTAGATTTGTCCACACGCAATAACATGTCTATTAATAGAGTTTCCCACAATTATTAACACATACTACTTCACTTCGACAAACACTCAATCCCCACTAGCAAAATCGCTCACGTAACTGAACTAACAATCCGGGTGCTATGGCTTTATATAGGCCCCGCAGAGGTGCAGTACAGCTTTGCCTCCTTACTGCACGCCAGCGGCTTAATGCTTATCTCAAGTGTTCCTGGAACTCACTAGAACCACCTACGTGAATGATGCAACATAAGCCACACTGGACGGGGAGAGTGGAGAATGTTCTGCATAGTTAGGTACGCTTCTCGTAACACTGCCCTCTCCTTAAGCCTGTTCGTCCCGAACTGGCAAACCGTCTCTGAAGTAATACTTGGCCAGGCGATCTAGGTGGACTTTCTTGTAAAAGATAATTCTCCCGTCCTTCGAATTCGGTCTCGTGCGATCCGAACATCCAGTTCCCAGGAATACGAGTCTTCCGCTCAACCGTTAGTTTTTTTTGTATCACTCCCGTTGCGTCATGTATTCATGACCTAAACACCACTGGCTGATCCAAGTCTGTTTGATTCTTGTCAACAACCTCTTGCGTAAAGAGGCTACCTACCACATTGACAGGGCTTCCAGTCACAGTCTGTATTGTACAAGAGCTAATTTGAGGCCGTAGGTTGCTGATTAAGTCAGGGCGCACAATAGGCACTGTAGCTCCCGTGGCAACTGTAAATGATGTTTGTTTACCTTCCGCAAATCCAGTAACAATCAGGTTTCCACTAGTCTTATGGAAACTGTGTGCTGTTCTGGGGCTTTACTTCTTCAATTGGTGGATCACTCCCTTCTCTCGGTATTTTCTTCACCCAACAGTCTACCTGTAGATGACCACGTTTCCGACAGTTGTAACACTTTGGTCTTCTGTTTTATCCTTTGGTTCGAAAGATCGTTGTGACGCTGCTGACTTCCTAAACTGTTGTTCTTGAATTGTCTCTTTATTCTGTCCGTTATTACGATACTGTGATATTGGATCCGTTTGGCTACAACGTGATGGCATACTTTGATTGATGTAGGTCGCCGACTTGGCAACTTCAAAACGGAGAGCATGAACAAGAGCGCCTGATTTATTATCATGCCGTGCCATTCTTAACACTTGTTGTAATTGACTATCTCTGATACCATCAATAAAGATAATGAGAGAAATCAACTTCCGGAAGTCCTCCGATTCTTCGGGATAAGCCAGTCTCGTCAGTCGGTCGACATTCGCATCAGACTCTTGAAGGCTCTCCCCTGAACGCTGTCGCCTCGCTTTACGTTGAACACGGTACGCTTCGCACAAATGCTGGTAACCGTACCGTAATTCCAGAGCTTTTGTTAATTCGGCATATGTGTTCTGGCTGTCAGATGGCACTTTGTGTATTAGCTCTGCGCAGGTCATTTTAAAGCAAGAATTAGTGAAAATCCTTTATCTTCCTCCGTCCATTTATTTAAGCGAGCGGCAGCTTCAAATTGGCAAATATAAGTTGCCCAATGAGTGCTTTCATCAAATGTTGGGGCCTTTCCGTAAACTGGTCCTTTTACAGTTAGATTTCTCTGGTATTTTGAATTTTTTACAGCATTTATTAATGGTCATTGATTATCAAATATTTCTTTTATTAAATGTTCGAATTCCTTTTTAATTTGTTTTAATGAATATGTAATAGAATCTTTTAAAATTGAGTTATTTGTTTTTACAGATTATTCTATTTCAGATATACTGTCAACTTGTTTGTTCAGCTCATCTCGTAACAGGACACATTTTGCAGTGATATCCTCTTGTACGAACGTCTTAACGTCGTCTGCTAGACGACTAAATTCTTCTTTTTGCCGTCTCTCTGATGTTTTATTTTCACGCTTACGTTTTTCTTTTAATCGTTCTTCCATTAGTGCTTTCTGTCTCGCTTCCGCTTTCTCGT
Organism: Magicicada septendecula; assembly: GCA_034769895.1. NCBI lineage: Eukaryota > Metazoa > Arthropoda > Insecta > Hemiptera > Cicadidae > Magicicada > Magicicada septendecula. The sequence continues at coordinate 238,225,628 of CM068370.1, read as the reverse complement.
CTTGTCGTTCCTCTTTTTGTTGTAGCATTGCTCGGAATGCTCTTATCACCTGACTGGTATCCATTTTATTTTTATCAATTACCACTAACACCATTCTTCTACGAAGTGTCCTCTGTTTCCATTGTTAACCGTTCTATCCCACTTCTGACACCACTGTTACGACGGTCTACTAGATCGTCGTATGGTACAGTGGAAAACAAAATATAAGACACCAATTACGTTACTAATCACTAGCTTTAATTTCCACAGTTACACAGTTTGTAATTAACTCGTACAATATTTCCAGTTAGATTTGTCCACACGCAATAACCATGTTTATTAATAGAGTTTCACACAATTATTAACACAATACTTCTTCACTTCGACAAACACTCAATATGCACTAGCAAAAATCGCTCACGTAACTGAACTAACAATCCGGGTGCTGTGGCTTTATATAGGCCCAGCAGAGGTGTAGTACAGCTTTGCCTCCTTACTGCACGCCAGAGGCTTAATGCGTATTTCTAGTGTTCCTGGAACTGTAACCCCCTTTTCAAACTTTTAGACTTTATAAAAAAAACCCTTCTCTCTTTTTTTTTTTTTTTTTTTTTTTTTTTTTTGAAAGAGGGGCCACTAGTTATTTAAAACTAGGCAAGAGCCTAGAGAAGCCAAAAATGCGCTGGGTCCAGTATGACGGGACTTGAATTGCAATTAAACTCGTTGTTAAGCAACAATAACAATTTTATTCAGCCATTTCAAATAACATGTAAGTATCACTCCCAGTATACAATATACTTTTATAGAATTGAAAAAACTTCGTTACAAACTTTTACTCCCCTCCCTGTCATTACAATCCTCTGAAAATATACACGTGTAATCTCATAAAATTAGAATACATGTAAACATCAGCATAATAATTTCTCCCAACTATACATAAATAGAACATCAATCAATATAGTTACATAAATACACATAGCACACACATATCTATACACACACATATATACTACACACATGTTCACCTGGCAGGCAGCCCATATACATTTCATCATGCCGCCGAAAAATACAATCCTCGGTATCCGTGACCTAGACCCCCATCCCAAACTACTGTAAAAGGGTAAAGTGCCCAGCCTCCATAAAAAACTTTTCATAAACCAATCCATTAACCCGTCCGGGTATGACTGCGTTGCAACCAATGAAATTATTACAAGTATTCAAATTTTTGAAAGGTTCCCCCAGATAGGAATGTGCCATCGCCAGGTCACATGGCTGCACGGCCGTACAAAATGTATAACAGAATTTATGATTGAAAGTAAGAATCAATAGTGTACTCATATTAACAACTGAACTAGTAATACACTCGCTATGGCAGTAAAAGAAAATGAATGAAATTTCACTTATCACTGAATTATTACAGGGTTAACATAATTTTTATAATATATATACAATAGGGTTTATGATTGAAAAGTAAGAACCAATAGTGTGCTCATATTAACAACTGAATTAGTAATACACTGGCTATGACAGTAAAAGAAAATGAATGAAATTTCACTTATCACTGAATTATTACAGGGTTAACATAATTTTTATAATATATATATAATATGGGGTTATGATTGAAAGGTAAGAACCAATAGTGTGCTCATATTAACAACTGAACTAGTAATACACTGGCTATGGCAGTAAAAGAAAATGAATGAAATTTCACTTATCACTGAATTATTACAGGGTTAACATAATTTTTATAAAATACATATAATGACAATTTAATAAAAAAACTTTATAACATCAGCCCCTAATAAAACACATTTGAGGTGTTCATACAGAATTGGCTTGGCCACAGGCGAGGCCATGCGCACCACCAGATCCAGCAAACTAAAACATGCTATGGACATGTAGATAACGGCACCAGCAGGTGAGCTCCACAGGTTACAGCACCTCCCCAAACCTTTAAATCAACTTAAAAAAAAAAAAAACCCCATATAGAGCTATGAATAACCTTAACCAATGCAAGCATAATTCACCCCCCTATAAATCAGTAATCTTAAGTCACACATCCTTTTACCCTAAAAGAAAATTTCGCAGCAAAATTCGGTGACGCATGACCCCGTCCGGGCTCACACTTACTCAGGGGGAGCTTAAGCCTTAGTAAAATACACTGACAAAATTTACAAGCACTAATTGTCTCGCTGGACTTGTGTACCAAACTTTAACTGGAGATGTTCCAGGAAGAGAATCAGATGATCAACATTGTAGAGGCCAAAAAAAAAAATATATAAATGGATTAAATGTCACCTGGTATAATCCGGCACAAAACCTGAGGTACTCATGATGTATTGTCCATTTCTTCCTCCCGACGGCACAGACGGAGAATCACTCGTTTTAATGCCATTGGTGTGAAGTGAATCGGGAATCGTCTTAGGTCGGGAACCCGGAAAGTCGCGTAGTTGTTTGTCTAGGCATAGTAGATTTTAGCAGACAAAAAATTCAAACTGGTCGCCGCCGGGAGAGAGAATGGTTGATGCTGCGTTGGCTGCCTGACGAATACTGCCAGAGCAGTGACAAGTAAAACGCTGCGTATCGCTCCCCACAGAGCGCGCGCGGATCGGCAACAAAGCATGCAGATAACAGCATAGACCCCGCTCAGATAATTTATTCACAAACCCCGCAATGACAGTCACATAATTAACTGGGAAATGGCCGAGTATTCCAAAACTCGGCACAGAACTCACTAGAACCACCTACGTGAATGACGCAACACAAGCCACACTGGACGGTGAGAGTGGAGAATGTTGTGGATTGTTCGGTACGCTTCTCGTAACAATACAATAAAAAAGAAATACAAAAATATATGGTAACAAACATACGAATGGATCTAAGCAAGTATCAGTCACAATGATACTAAAATCTACATAAAGGTAATGCTTGAGACATTCGAAATGCTTGAGCTCTAAAAAACTGAGACAGGTTCATGTACTGAGTCCGTTAATTTTTCATTTTAGCCCAAAAATTATCTACTAAAGAATTAGGTAAAACATAAAGGTGTACGAAATACGAAACTGGAAGATCAAATAAATAGAAATGTGTTATACCAACGTCATAGTGATTAGTGTACAACACCAAACATGGTTATCTTCGTCTTTCAAATTACAAGAAAATACTAATCAATAGCAACAGGTTATCAAATAAAAAATACACTAACGTTAATCGTTGGTAGACAACACAGAATGCAGCTAAAAGGTAAATCGATACGTGTGGAGAAAAAACACTGTACAGTGGTATTGCTGAGTTATGTTGCCTGACGAAATTGACGAGGGTACAACAGATGTTTGAAGACTGAAAGTGTGTGTGTGTGTGTGTGTGTGTGTGTGTGTGTGTGTGTGTGTGTGTGTGTGTGTGTGTGTGTGTGCAAGAGCGTACGCGTGTTCGCCTGAAGCACAAGTTTTACTCATCTCTACTAGATAGATGACGGTTATTCTGAGTATAATATAAATTTTCTTAAGCGATACTATTGGTATGTGGGTGAAAAGCTGCTTAAGGCAGATTTTGACTAGAGCTTATTTTCAACTTACCTCAGTTGTGTAAAGGAATGTTTTCTTTTTTCTTTGTTTTTTGATGCAAAATTTCACATCCAGTTTTAATAATAAATAATACATTTTATGTACTACTAAACAAAATAAATTTTATTGGAATAAAACATTTACGTTAGCTCAATGTTAAAAGGGAATAAGTGAGTTTTTATCAACTTTCATGTTTCGGGGCAGAAATAAATAATACATAGCTAGGCTACATGCATGTTTCTGTGTTGAAACAGCATTATAGAATTCACTGTATATGAATTTATGAGGTTTTAAAATTCTCGATTCATGTTAAAAGTGCAGTTGAATGTTTAATATGCCGTTTTAATATTAATCGTTTAGCTGTAGTACCCATCAGCTGATTGTATGAAAGTGTTAAAACGTGTCAGTTTATTCCCATTGTTAAAGATTTATTAACATCATTATTTCAGTTATATTACAGTGTGCATAAAGACATTAATGTATGGCCAAACAGATTAATTTAAAAAAAAAAGGCAGAAATGTATAGGATGCTAAGAGCAATGTAGGCTGTAAATTACATGTGGGCTGTAATGAGGACATTAGGAAGAAAAATCCTCTCAAAAAATTTTTCGGATAACAGATTACGTAAATCAAACCCGTCAAACTGGATTAAGATGTGTGTTGAACCTTTTTTATCTACATCTTCTGTTTTAAATGAAAAGAACTAGTGGTATAAGAGACTTTATAGTTTAAGATAAACAGAAACGGGGAAAAAAAGGAAGGAATATGGGTTTCCATATTGTTACAAACATTAAAGCTTATCCTTGAACATATAAAGTCCTTTCCATTTAAACAAATTATTGTAATAGAAAAGAAATTAAAATTGTTACTAGTAAATTAAAATGTTAAAATGATGCTTTCTTTATTCACTAAAAAGTATGTGGATAAAATATTCTTCTTATACAAATTACTGGAGTTACTTCAAGGGCAAGTTTGATTTACAAAAGCTGATTGTTGTTAATGTAAGGAGCTTAAAATTAAAATTACATCTTCCTTTTCCATGGTGTTAAGAATACAGCTGTTGCAGACTTGACAATTCATATTGAAAGGTCAACAAATGTACACTGCCTTGAAGCAAGAGGAATTAGAACGTAGAGAAAACAAAAATACTAGTTTTGGGACAAAATCAGATGATCTTGATGAATGTAAGTAATTGTCTAGAAATTATTTTATTTAAGATAATTAACAACTACCGTTTTCTGAATTTACAACACAATATTCAAACATTAAGTATAAAAATGCTACTATTTATATTTATCATGAAGTTCAAGCCCAAAAGGTCCAGATAAAGTTTGTTCAGTTTTTAATGTTTATTTTTCATCATCTTCTCCTGAATCTGATTAGGTACACATATTTTATGATATGTACTTTAGGAAAAATAATATCCTTAACTGATAGACAACATTTCAAGAAAATAGAGCAATTCTTTCCTGTGCGTGGGCAGTTTCCTGCCTTGTGATCGCAATTTTTCAATAACCAAATATGCTTTAAAAAGGCATGGTAGAATATATTCAGAGCAGAAATTAAATTCATTTATTATCTATAGCATATATAAACAATAAATTTACTGTTTTTAGATTTAGCAAGCAGGAAATTATTATATAACTTAAAAACTGGAAGTCTGGCTTTTACAAAGATCTGTTTCCATTAAAACCTCAAATAAACCAAGACGTCAAAATAAAATTGTTGAAAAAAATTCTTGCGACCTCAGGTGTATGCTTAGGCAGTGAATTTATAAACAGGTGCGTACTTTTATATTGAGGCAAACTACTAACTACAGGAGATGCTGTAACACCAGAGACATACAGCTACAAAAAAAATTGAAAACCAAATTTAGGTCAGCTGACTACTGTACAAAAAAATTATGCTTTGAAATATTCAAAAATCTGTAACACACGTTCTTGCTGAATACTAAAACTTTTGTAGTGACATTGTGACGTGGCATACACAAAGGTAGCGTTAATGATAGAAGATAAGATAAAAGTATTCAGACTTTTGCTAACATTATTAAAAAATGATTATTTTACAGTAAATAGTTTTGTATTACTTCCTCTTCTAATTTCTGTTTATTTGTCAATAAGTTGTTCCTTATTATTGAAAGGTAATTTATTTCTAGTTTATATTTCAATTTCAAGTACACACCACCTACAAGTTAAAGATTTTGTTAAAAGGAAAATAATGAAGTTATTTTTACTATACCTGTAAACATAGTAATATAAATTAAAAGTACTAAAATGTTACACTGTTTTCTCTACTTTACCAAAAAATTTGATTAATAAAAATATACTCTTTTCACATCAAACGATTTGGTTGTAATATTACAAACTTTAAATTTACTCTCCTATAAAAATTACAAAAATGTACTTACCTCCTTTTTCTCCTGCAGGTTTCAAATACAAATCACTAAATTGACAAAATAAAGAATTCTTCTTCAAATATTCTATAATCCACTTTTCAGTATTCAGAATTAAAAGAACTTTTGTAATAACTGTCAACAATCACTAACTTCATTAAATCTGCAATTATGGATTTTGCCAATTTATTTGCGAATGGCCCTTTCGATTCACTACCGAGCCACAGACAACTAGACGTTTTCTTATTGTTTGCTTCGACTCTATGCTCAGCGATGAGGGCTCTCTTTTTGCACTTATACATTGAACGCAATTTCAGAAGCCATGAGAAGATGGTCGGGAGTACTCTGATTGTTTTATTTTTGATACACCTGATTATTTTATTTTTTCCTCTGAGTATTCCAATATGGAATTCTCAATTTTGAAAATTTTGAAATAGATACCAAATGTGGATGCCAGTGGAATCTACATTCGGACCACATGGATGACAAGAATTGTCGAGCAGGTCTTCGTATATTCACCGCTTGGGAAAAGTAACGCTAAGTGTTCTGAAAGTCAGTGTTCTCGCGCTAAATGTTCTCAAAGTCGTGACCAGAACAACTTTAATGATACTAGACCTTTGTCTTAATTCTTAAAGCAGATAATAACTATGATAATGAAAGAACATATGAGTGTAAATATATCACATATGAATATTTACAGGCAATTGCGCTCGCGCGTGCATGTATTCGCCTTCTTACCTCTTTCATGTTGGGTTTTCATGGAAATAGAATATATAGTTTTCCTTAACTAAATAAAAAATGAAAAAGTGTAGAATTTATATCTTAGTTTTTTAAAGTAGAGCAAATACTAATTATCTTCATGTATTACAGGAAGGAAGCTGAGCTTCAATCATTGGAAAAAAAGGAAGAGAATGAAACATAAAAGTCACAGAACAACGGTGTTTCTTAAGAACGACATTACATCTTGAAGCATAGTACTGAAAACCTGAACAAGACAGCTTCTTATAAAGCTCTCCATAGCGAGCAACTTGCAACGGAGACTAATCTGGAACAAGAGAGGCACAGCGTTTTTATATCCTGAATTGTATCGGAATTGGCGAACAGGGGTTCTTTTGTCAGCATCTTGCTAACGCATTTTGAGTGCTTATGTTCAGTATACTTCTTGTCCATTCATCGTATGATGTTTCTTTCGTTTTAACAAATCCTTTATCCTTCGACTTAGTCTGTTCTCACTTTACAAATTAACATGTACCTTTTCCATCGTTTCGCTAATCAAAACCTTTTTCCATCGCTTCAATCAACTCGCCTAAAAGATTGGGGAAAGTTTATATATCCTAATAATTTCTACAGCCAATAAGTATATTACAGCAAATTAATTCATTAATTGCACAAGTTCTAATATATAAAGTTGCACAAACACGAGAGAAAAAGGTTTTTGATATTGCAAGATTTTTTAATTACAAGATTTATAGGTTGCTTTTTATGTTTTCGCGAAGAAATAAATCTTGACGATTCGCGTCGTTTACCGCGTGCCCCTTTTACGACCCTTATTTAATATAGATCATAAGTTTGTTCTATAAAATTTGCGTGCTTTGTTTTTGTACACTTTACACATCAGGTGGGATCAACTTTTCAATAGATAGATGACGAATTGTCGTGAAGAAGACAAAACCCGATGCAATCAAATCCGAAAAAATCCCGATACATCGGCACGGAAATCTTGTTCACGGACAATAATAAAAATAATAGTAGGCCTATTATTATTTGATTATTATTATTGTCACTATTATTAAGTAAAAGGCCTTGCTGTTGGTCTCTTCTGGGCTGGAAAGTTTTCCCTACTAAGGTTTCTTCATTGTTGCATGTGAACACTGAAGCCTTCCTCGGCTACCAGATCTCTTAAAGACCACCCGTCCAGACACGATCAGCCGTCTTCTAACCGCTTTCACGCACTCCTGCATATTTTACATGAATTTCTGTAGCCTTAAGAGACCTCTCTTCACGGCAGAGGTTACTTGAGGTTGCCTCTTCATTGACACTGACGAAGCCACAATCCCTTCTAAGCAGCCCAACAACATACCTTATTCTTCTGTTTGGAGGTCTTCAATCTTAACTCGTAAAGCGTCCATCGACTGCACAAATGTTTCCTCGTATACGTTTGTCTCCGTTGATGTTCTCGGAGACTGGGTCTCTGTTCCTTTCGGCTGGTCGTTTCTGGTAAGGCTAGGCACATTTACCAAAGACCGACTGCCCGAAGGCGGCGATCTCGCTGTCAATAAGACTTATGAAACGATCAGCATCTTTATCGGCACTTGTCGCATTATCTGCTAAATAGGCACCTCCGTCCCATTGCGGTCGCATAATAACGACGACGCTCGCTGTATTTTTCATTACGGAATAGAAACGGAAGAGAAATGAAGAAGGTACCATTAACAAATTGGAAGTAGGAAAAAGACAGACGGAATAGGTTAGAAGATAAAGATAACATGGTACAGACAGAATCAAATATAAGCTCAAACAAATGCGTACACACTGCTTACAAAAGGAAAGCTCTTTACCATCCCCTTGCTATTTACGTACAGTGTAGAGTGACCTCATTCCTACAGTAGATTTACGTTTAACTGAGATTTCAATTTACGTTTGCCACATACTGTAGGTGTATTTATTTTTACAAGGCACTCATGTTTTAAAAGTAGCAGGTAATAAATAGGGAAGTTATTAACCTAATTTGATAGCACTACCAAAAATTAATCACAAATTTTAAATTTTACTTATCACTTCTGTCCAAATCACTCCTGATCCAGTAATCCATCTACATATAACAATAGTGCATTATATAGTCTACTACTCACAAGGATTAATGATGATGACGATGATAGTATAATAATAATAATAATAATAATAATAATAATAATAATATAAAGAAGGCTGTTAAGTTTAATTAGTGACAGTTAGCATTACAATTTAATTAATGGTTAAACAAGAATAAACAGTTACTACACGTCACATTAATTTCAAAGCAAATTGTGGGAAGTATTACTGTTTGTAGAAAGTTACGATTGCTTGTTAAAACAAATGCTTACAAATACTTGTTGAAACCAACCGCCCTGTTCTCCGATGTGTTTATATACATATGGAAGCCAAGGTCATTTGTGCCAATAGAGTTACAAGGAAAATGAATGCAATCGCTCGTCCTTTCAGCCACATCATCTGACCAACTTCCGTCTTATAAGAGATAGGTACAGAGTGTAAGCAAAGCATTTAGTGTACGTGTATGTTTCGAACGAACTTAGTACTCTGTAACAATTGTAAAATCACTCTGATCGGAAGACAGGTTCTTGACATAATGAACACTTTGTGTACGATATATTGCAAACAAGTCGGCGCTCTTACTTTTTATAAAGCTAATTAATAAAAATTAATATTGAAAAGCAGTTTTCATGTCAAATAAATTTTACAATGTAATTTGTTTAAAAAAATAGAAATTCTGATGAACAGTTGTTATAAATATTAGTTTTGAAAGACAAACCAACAGTTTCTACATGAGTACGGTGTTAAGTTCATGTACAGTTATATTCAATTGTATACAAGTAGCACATGGTAACTTCAAATAGATTTCATATATGAAAACGTAAGTAACTATTAACAAATATTTATTTTTCACGGCATGAAAATAATTCTTAACATATACGTTGTTGTCTTTAAAGTCTGCATAAGACATTATTAATTCCTGACAGAAACATATTTGCAAACAACAATTAAAAAGACGAGAACCATTTATTATCAAGCACACTATGCAAATGTCTGTTCTCCATCAGATCCTGCCATGTACGGCGCTTGCATTTTGCATGGGTAATGTCGGCGGATAGTTACCCAGTGTTATATAAATTACTTTATGGATACCCATCGTTATATTTTTAATTTTACCAATCCAAGACATACGTTTTATTAGCAGTAATTATTTCCCAATAGGAAAAATCTTAAATAAGCACAAGTACGCGCGTGTACTAACTGATTGGCGTAATTTGCATGTGTTACAATATATTCTGAACACATGGATTGGGTATAATAGTTTTTTAAATTCAGTTTTAAAATATTTCGTTATCACATAACTATCACCAATTTTTACTTCCATGTTCCATAAGGAAATGGAAGTACGGTGATGGCGAATTACTTCTATGTTTCGTAAGGAAATGGAAGTATGATGATAGTGCAAAAATCGTGTTCGAGATAAGGGCTGATTGTCCTATCCTCAAAACATGAAGAAAAGTCATTTTCCGAAAAGTGTCTGTGTAAGTGTCTGTGAGTCTGTCTGTGTGTAGAATTATTTCTATTGCTGCCGCTAGAGTTATTAACGATAACTGCCGAAAATTCAAACAGAATCAAATAATTTTTTGCATATGTACCTGAGTTGTAGAGGACTCAAGGCTTATTGATTTTTGGTGAAGATCGGTTAAGGAGGAGGGGTAGTTTACCTGCAACATTTTACGTTTTAACAAGGGTAAAGTTAATTTTGATAAATAAAGTATCCTGAAAAGGAGGTCGTAATAATCCTCTGTAGAAATATTTATAGATGAAAAGGGTAGTTGAAGGGTAAGGGGTAATTTTTCGAAAAATACCTTTTCGATGTCGAATAAAGTACTTCATTTTGAAGAATAACATACCTCATTTCGTGTATTCACTGTCTATTATAACTTAAATTTGTTTTTTGGACAGACGCATATTCTACAATATTATTTTACGAACATTTTATAACATCTTGATAAATGCAATTTTCTTCAAATATTAAGTATCTACAGAAATATTTAATTTCTTTTAGTACTAAATCATTTAGAAATATCGGTATGGAGAACCATACAGGACTTCCATGATCTAAGATTTATATTTAAAATCATATTCGAAATGAAATATTTCCATAGAAACTACTTCTTTCTACTTATTGCTTCAGCCTTAAACCACAGTACTGTGGTCACTAACGTATACCACCTCACGTTTTCGCACTCGATTTTCACTGAGATGGAAGTCGATGGCACTGCCGAAAAATCTGTTTTTGCAGAAAACGTTGGACTACGGCTAAACAGCCCGGGAAGAAATTTTAACAAAGAACTACATCTTTGTTGCCGATAAAGTAGTACGCATACAAAATTCTCCCCTCCCCCTCCAACAATAATTTTCGTTTTTAGAAAATTACCCACACCCCGTTCACCTAACCTCTTCATTTATAGATATTTCATCTACGTTTCTACAGTGGATTATTATGAGCTTCTTATCAAGATACTTGTTTATCAAAATTAAGTTCTTTACTCTTGTTAAAACATAAAACGTTGCAGGTAAACTACCCGTTTCTCTAAACAGATCTTCACCGAAATCAATAGACCTTCAATCGTCTACAATTCAGGGGTGTATGCAAAAAAATAATTGATTCTGTTTCAATTTGCGGCAGTTATCGTTGGTCATGAAAATATTTACGTTGAACACGGTATACTTCGCACAAATGCTGGTAACCTTACCGTAATTCCAGAGCTTTTGTTAATTCGGCATATGTGTTCTGGCTGTCAGATGGCACTTTGTGTATTAGCTCTGCGCAGGTCATTTTAAAGCAAGAATTAGTGAAAATCCTTTATCTTCCTCCTTCCATTTATTTAAGCGAGCGGCAGCTTCAAATTGGCAAATATAAGTTGCCCAATGAGTGCTTTCATCAAATGTTGGGGCCTTTCCGTAAACTGGTCCTATTACAGTTAGATTTCTCTGGTATTTTGAATTTTTTACAACATTTATTAATGGTCATTGATTATCAACTATTTCTTTTATTAAATGTTCGAATTCCTTTTTAATTTGTTTTAATGAATATGTAATAGAATTTTTTAAACTTGAGTTATTTGTTTTTACAGATTATTCTATTTCAGATATACTGTCAACTTGTTTGTTCAGCTCATCTCGTAACAGGACACATTTTGCAGTGATATCCTCTTGTACGAACGTCTTAACGTCGTCTGCTAGACGATTAAATTCTTCTTTTTGCCGTCTCTCTGATGTTTTATTTTCACGCTTACGTTTTTCTTTTAATCGTTCTTCCATTAGTGCTTTCTGTCTCGCTTCCGCTTTCTCGTCTTGTCTTTCCTCTTTTTGTTGTAGCATTGCTCGGAATGCTCTTATCACCTGACTGATATCCATTTTATTTTTATCAATTACCACTAACACCATTCTTCTACGAAGTGTCCTCTGTTTCCATTGTTAACCGTTCTATCCCACTTCTGACACCACTGTTACGACGGTCTACTTGATCGTCGTATGGTACAGTGGAAAACAAAATATAAGACACCAATTACGTTACTAATCACTAGCTTTAATTTCCACAGTTACACAGTTTGTAATTAACTCGTACAATATTTCCAGTTAGATTTGTCCACACGCAATAACCATGTTTATTAATAGAGTTTCACACAATTATTAACACAATACTTCTTCACTTCGACAAACACTCAATATACACTAGCAAAAATCGCTCACGTAACTGAACTAACAATCCTGGTGCTGTGGCTTTATATAGGCCCAGCAAAGGTGCAGTACAGCTTTGCCTCCTTACTGCACGCCAGAGGCTTAATGCGTATTTCTAGTGTTCCTGGAACTGTAACCCCCTTTTCAAACTTTTAGACTTTATAAAAAAAACCCTTCTCTCTTTTTTTTTTTTTTTTTTTTTTGAAAGAGGGGCCACTAGTTATTTAAAACTAGGCAAGAGCCTAGAGAAGCCAAAAATGCGCTGGGTCCAGTATGACGGGACTTGCATTGCAATTAAACTCGTTGTTAAGCAACAATAACAATTTTATTCAGCCATTTCAAATAACATGTAAGTATCACTCCCAGTATACAATATACTTTTATAGAATTGAAAAAACTTCGTTACAAACTTTTACTCCCCTCCCTGTCATTACAATCCTCTGAAAATATACACGTGTAATCTCATAAAATTAGAATACATGTAAACATCAGCATAATAATTTCTCCCAACTATACATAAATAGAACATCAATCAATATAGTTACATAAATACACATAGCACACACATATCTATACACACACATATATACTACACACATGTTCACCTGGCAGGCAGCCCATATACATTTCATCATGCCGCCGAAAAATACAATCCTCAGTATCCGTGACCTAGACCCCCATCCCAAACTACTGTAAAAGGGTAAAGTGCCCAGCCACCATAAAAAACTTTTCATAAACCAATCCATTAACCCGTCCGGGTATGACTGCGTTGCAACCAATGAAATTATTACAAGTATTCAAATTTTTGAAAGGTTCCCCCAGATAGGAATGTGCCATCGCCAGGTCAACATGGCTGCACGGCCGTACAAAATGTATAACAGAATTTATGATTGAAAGTAAGAATCAATAGTGTACTCATATTAACAACTGAACTAGTAATACACTCGCTATGGCAGTAAAAGAAAATGAATGAAATTTCACTTATCACTGAATTATTACAGGGTTAACATAATTTTTATAATATATATAATAGGGTTTATGATTGAAAAGTAAGAACCAATAGTGTGCTCATATTAACAACTGAACTAGTAATACACTGGCTATGGCAGTAAAAGAAAATGAATGAAATTTCACTTATCACTGAATTATTACAGGGTTAACATAATTTTTATAATATATATACAATAGGGTTTATGATTGAAAAGTAAGAACCAATAGTGTGCTCATATTAAGAACTGAATTAGTAATACACTGGCTATGACAGTAAAAGAAAATGAATGAAATTTCACTTGTCACTGAATTATTACAGGGTTAACATAATTTTTATAATATATATATAATAGGGGTTATGATTGAAAGGTAAGAACCAATAGTGTGCTCATATTAACAACTGAACTTAATGTAGATAATATGTAATATATGATGCTATGTAGATAACGGCACCAGCAGGTGAGCTCCACAGGTTACAGCACCTCCCCAAACCTATAAATCTACTTAAAAAAAAAACAAAACCCATATAGAGCTTTGAATACCCTTAATCAATGCAAGCGTAATTCACCCCCCTATAAATCAGTAATCTTAAGTCACACATCCTTTTACCCTAAAAGAAAATTTCGCAGCAAAATTCGGTGACGCATGACCCCGTCCGGGCTCACACTTACTCAGGGGGGGCTTAAGCCTTAGTAAAATACACTGACAAAATTTACAAGCACTAATTGTCTCGCTGGACTTGGGTACCAAACTTTAACTGGAGATGTTCCAGGAAGAGAATCAGATGATCAACATTGTAGAGGCCAAAAAAAATATATATATAAATGGATTAAATGTCACCTGGTATAATCCGGCACAAAACCTGAGGTACTCATGATGTATTGTCCATTTCTTCCTCCCGACGGCACAGACAGAGAATCACTCGTTTTAATGCCATTGGTGGCAGATGTTCGGCCACCAGCCGAAGTGAATCGGGAATCGTCTTAGGTCGGGAACCCGGAAAGTCGCGTAGTTGTTTATCTAGGCATAGTAGATTTTAGCAGACAAAAAAATCAAACTCGTCGCCGCCGGGAGAGAGAATGGTTGATGCCGCGTTGGCTGCCTGACGAATACTGCCAGAGCAGTGACAAGTAAAACGCTGCGTATCGCTCCCCACAGAGCGCGCGCGGATCGGCAACAAAGCATGCAGATAACAGCATAGACCCCGCTCAGATAATTTATTCACAAACCCCGCAATGACAGTCACATAATTAACTGGGAAATGGCCGAGTATTCCAAAACTCGGCACAGAACTCACTAGAACCACCTACGTGAATGACGCAACACAAGCCACACTGGACGGTGAGAGTGGAGAATGTTGTGGATTGTTCGGTACGCTTCTCGTAACAATACAATAAAAAAGAAGTACAAAAATATATGGTAACACACATACGAATGGAACTAAGCAAGTATCAGTCACAATGATACTAAAATCTACATAAGGGTAATGCTTGAGACATTCGAAATGCTTGAGCTCTAAAAAACTGAGACAGGTTCATGTACTGAGTCCGTTAATTTTTCATTTTAGCCCAAAAATTATCTACTAAAGAATTAGGTAAAACATAAAGGTGTACGAAATACGAAACTGGAAGATCAAATAAATAGAAATGTGTTATACCAACGTCATAGTGATTAGTGTACAACACCAAACATGGTTATCTTCGTCTTTCAAATTACAAGAAAATACTAATCAATAGCAACAGGTTATCAAATAAAAAATACACTAACGTTAATCGTTGGTAGACAACACAGAATGCAGCTAAAAGGTAAATCGATACGTGTGGAGAAAAAACACTGTACAGTGGTATTGCTGAGTTACGTTGCTGACGAAATTGACGAGGGTACAACAGATGTTTGAAGACTGAAAGTGTGTGTGTGTGTGTGTGTGTGTGTGTGTGTGCAAGAGCGTACGCGTGTTCGCCTGAAGCACAAGTTTTACTCATCTCTACTAGATAGATGACGGTTATTCTGAGTATAATATAAATTTTCTTAAGCGATACTATTGGTATGTGGGTGAAAAGCTGCTTAAGACAGATTTTGACTAGAGCTTATTTTCAACTTACCTCAGTTGTGTAAAGGAATGTTTTCTTTTTTCTTTGTTTGTTGATGCAAAATTTCACATCCAGTTTTAATAATAAATAATACATTTTATGTACTACTAAACAAAATAAAGTTTATTGGAATAAAACATTTACGTTAGCTCAATGTTAAAAGGGAATAAGTGAGTTTTTATCAACTTTCATGTTTCGGGGCAGAAATAAATAATACATAGGTAGGCTACATGCATGTTTCTGTGTTGAAACAGCATTATAGAATTCACTGTATATGAATTTATGAGGTTTTAAAATTCTCGATTCATGTTAAAAGTGCAGTTGAATGTTTAATATGCCGTTTTAATATTAATCGTTTAGCTGTAGTACCCATCAGCTGATTGTATGAAAGTGTTAAAACGTGTCAGTTTATTCCCATTGTTAAAGATTTATTAACATCATTATTTCTGTTATATTACAGTGTGCATAAAGACATTAATGTATGGCCAAACAGATTAATTAAAAAAAAAAAAGGCAGAAATGTATAGGATGCTAAGAGCAATGTAGGCTGTAAATTACATGTGGGCTGTAATGAGGACATTAGGAAGAAAAATCCTCTCAAAAAATTTTTCGGATAACAGATTACGTAAATCAAACCCGTCAAACTGGATTAAGATGTGTGTTGAACCTTTTTTATCTACATCTTCTGTTTTAAATGAAAAGAACTAGTGGTATAAGAGACTTTATAGTTTAAGATAAACAGAAACGGGACAAAAAAGGAAGGAATATGGGTTTCCATATTGTTACAAACATTAAAGCTTATCCTTGAACATATAAAGTCATTTCCATTTAAACAAATTATTGTAATAGAAAAGAAATTAAAATTGGTACTAGTAAATTAAAATGTTAAAATGATGCTTTCTTTATTCACTAAAAAGTATGTGGATAAAATATTCTTCTTATACAAATTACTGGAGTTACTTCAAGGGCAAGTTTGATTTACAAAAGCTGATTGTTGTTAATGTAAGGAGCTTAAAATTAAAATTACATCTTCCTTTTCCATGGTGTTAAGAATACAGCTGTTGCAGACTTGACAATTCATATTGAAAGGTCAACAAATGTACACTGCCTTGAAGCAAGAGGAATTAGAACGTAGAGAAAACAAAAATACTAGTTTTGGGACAAAATCAGATGATCTTGATGAATGTAAGTAATTGTCTAGAAATTATTTTATTTAAGATAATTAACAACTACCGTTTTCTGAATTTACAACACAATATTCAAACATTAAGTATAAAAATGCTACTATTTATATTTATCATGAAGTTCAAGCCCAAAAGGTCCAGATAAAGTTTGTTCAGTTTTTAATGTTTATTTTTCATCATCTTCTCCTGAATCTGATTAGGTACACATATTTTATGATATGTACTTTAGGAAAAATAATATCCTTAACTGATAGACAACATTTCAAGAAAATAGAGCAATTCTTTCCTGTGCGTGGGCAGTTTCCTGCCTTGTGATCGCAATTTTTCAATAACCAAATATGCTTTAAAAAGGCGTGGTAGAATATATTCAGAGCAGAAATTAAATTCATTTATTATCTATAGCATATATAAACAATAAATTTACTGTTTTTAGATTTAGCAAGCAGGAAATTATTATATAACTTAAAAACTGGAAGTCTGGCTTTTACAAAGATCTGTTTCCATTAAAACCTCAAATAAACCAAGACGTCAAAATAAAATTGTTGAAAAAAATTCTTGCGACCTCAGGTGTATGCTTAGGCAGTGAATTTATAAACAGGTGCGTACTTTTATATTGAGGCAAACTACTAACTACAGGAGATGCTGTAACACCAGAGACATACAGCTACAAAAAAAATTGAAAACCAAATTTAGGTCAGCTGACTACTGTACAAAAAAATTATGCTTTGAAATATTCAAAAATCTGTAACACACGTTCTTGCTGAATACTAAAACTTTTGTAGTGACATTGTGACGTGGCCTACACAAAGGTAGCGTTAATGATAGAAGATAAGATAAAAGTATTCAGACTTTTGCTAAAATTATTAAAAAATGATTATTTTACAGTAAATACTTTTGTATTACTTCCTCTTCTAATTTCTGTTTATTTGTCAATAAGTTGTTCCTTATTATTGAAAGGTAATTTGTTTCTAGTTTATATTTCAATTTCAAGTACACACCACCTACAAGTTAAAGATTTTGTTAAAAGGAAAATAATGAAGTTATTTTTACTATACCTGTAAACATAGTAATATAAATTAAAAGTACTAAAATGTTACACTGTTTTCTCTACTTTACCAAAAAATTTGATTAATAAAAATATACTCTTTTCACATCAAACGATTTGGTTGAAATATTACAAACTTTAAATTTACTCTCCTATAAAAATTACAAAAATGTACTTACCTCCTTTTTCTCCTGCAGGTTTCAAATACAAATCACTAAATTGACAAAATAAAGAATTCTTCTTCAAATATTCTATAATCCACTTTTCAGTATTCAGAATTAAAAGAACTTTTGTAATAAATGTCAACAATCACTAACTTCATTAAATCTGCAATTATGGATTTTGCCAATTTATTTGCGAATGGCCCTTTCGATTCACTACCGAGCCACAGACAACTAGACGTTTTCTTATTGTTTGCTTCGACTCTATGCTCAGCGATGAGGGCTCTCTTTTTGCACTTATACATTGAACGCAATTTCAGAAGCCATGAGAAGATGGTCGGGAGTACTCTGATTGTTTTATTTTTGATACACCTGATTATTTTATTTTTTCCTCTGAGTATTCCAATATGGAATTCTCAATTTTGAAAATTTTGAAATAGATACCAAATGTGGATGCCAGTGGAATCTACATTCGGACCACATGGATGACAAGAATTGTCGAGCAGGTCTTCGTATATTCACCGCTTGGGAAAAGTAACGCTAAGTGTTCTGAAAGTCAGTGTTCTCGCGCTAAATGTTCTCAAAGTCGTGACCAGAACAACTTTAATGATACTAGACCTTTGTCTTAATTCTTAAAGCAGATAATAACTATGATAATGAAAGAACATATGAGTGTAAATATATCACATATGAATATTTACAGGCAATTGCGCTCGCGCGTGCATGTATTCGCCTTCTTACCTCTTTCATGTTGGGTTTTCATGGAAACAGAATATATAGTTTTCCTTAACTAAATAAAAAATGAAAAAGTGTAGAATTTATATCTTAGTTTTTTAAAGTAGAGCAAATACTAATTATCTTCATGTATTACAGGAAGGAAGCTGAGCTTCAATCATTGGAAAAAATGGAAGAGAATGAAACATAAAAGTCACAGAACAACGGTGTTTCTTAAGAACGACATTACATCTTGAAGCATAGTACTGAAAACCTGAACAAGACAGCTTCTTATAAAGCTCTCCATAGCGAGCAACTTGCAACGGAGACTAATCTGGAACAAGAGAGGCACAGCGTTTTTATATCCTGAATTGTATCGGAATTGGCGAACAGGGGTTCTTTTGTCAGCATCTTGCTAACGCATTTTGAGTGCTTATGTTCAGTATACTTCTTGTCCATTCATCGTATGATGTTTCTTTCGTTTTAACAAATCCTTTATCCTTCGACTTAGTCTGTTCTCACTTTACAAATTAACATGTTCCTTTTCCATCGTTTCGCTAATCAAAACCTTTTTCCATCGCTTCAATCAACTCACCTAAAAGATTGGGGAAAGTTTATATATCCTAATAATTTCTACAGCCAATAAGTATATTACAGCAAATTAATTCATTAATTGCACAAGTTCTAATATATAAAGTTGCACAAACACGAGAGAAAAAGGTTTTTGATATTGCA
Organism: Magicicada septendecula; assembly: GCA_034769895.1. Lineage (NCBI taxonomy): Eukaryota > Metazoa > Arthropoda > Insecta > Hemiptera > Cicadidae > Magicicada > Magicicada septendecula. The sequence goes on along the minus strand of CM068370.1, from coordinate 238,206,280 downwards.
AGATTTTTTAATTACAAGATTTATAGGTTGCTTTTTATGTTTTCGCGAAGAAATAAATCTTGACGATTCGCGTCGTTTACCGCGTGCCCCTTTTACGACCCTTATTTAATATAGATCATAAGTTTGTTCTATAAAATTTGCGTGCTTTGTTTTTGTACACTTTACACATCAGGTGGGATCAACTTTTCAATAGATAGATGACGAATCGTCGTGAAGAAGACAAAACCCGATGCAATCAAATCCGAAAAAATCCCGATACATCGGCACGGAAATCTTGTTCACGGACATTAATAAAAATAATAGTAGGCCTATTATTATTTGATTATTATTATTGTCACTATTATTAAGTAAAAGGCCTTGCTGTTGGTCTCTTCTGGGCTGGAAAGTTTTCCCTACTAAGGTTTCTTCATTGTTGCATGTGAACACTGAAGCCTTCCTCGGCTACCAGATCTCTTACAAGACCACCCGTCCAGACACGATCAGCCGTCTTCTAGCCGCTTTCACGCACTACTGCATATTTTACATGAATTTCTGTAGCCTTAAGAGACCTCTCTTCACGGCAGAGGTTACATGAGGTTGCCTCTTCATTGACACTGACGAAGCCACAATCCCTTCTAAGCAGCCCAACAACATACCTTATTCTTCTGTTTGGAGGTCTTCAATCTTAACTCGTAAAGCGTCCATCGACTGCACAAATGTTTCCTCGTATACGTTTGTCTCCGTTGATGTTCTCGGAGACTGGGTCTCTGTTCCTTTCGGCTGGTCGTTTCTGGTAAGGCTAGGCACATTTACCAAAGACCGACTGCCCGAAGGCGGCGATCTCGCTGTCAATAAGACTTATGAAACGATCAGCATCTTTATCGGCACTTGTCGCATTATCTGCTAAATAGGCACCTCCGTCCCATTGCGGTCGCATAATAACGACGACGCTCGCTGTATTTTTCATTACGGAATAGAAACGTAAATGAAGAATAATATCACAAGAGAAATGAAGAAGGTACCATTAACAAATTGGAAGTAGGAAAAAGACAGACGGAATAGGTTAGAAGATAAAGATAACATGGTACAGACAGAATCAAATATAAGCTCAAACAAATGCGTACACACTGCTTACAAAAGGAAAGCTCTTTACCATCCCCTTGCTATTTACGTACAGTGTAGAGTGACCTCATTCCTACAGTAGATTTACGTTTAACTGAGATTTCAATTTACGTTTTCCTCATACTGTAGGTGTATTTATTTTTACAAGGCACTCATGTTTTAAAAGCAGCAGATAATAAATAGGGAAGTTATTAACCAAATTTGATAGCACTACCAAAAATTAATCACAAATTTTAAATTTTACTTATCACTTCTGTCCAAATCACTCCTGATCCAGTAATCCATCTACATATAACAATAGTGCATTATATAGTCTACTACTCACAAGGATTAATGATGATGACGATGATAGTATAATAATAATAATAATAATAATAATAATATAAAGAAGGCTGTTAAGTTTAATTAGTGACAGTTAGCATTACAATTTAATTAATGGTTAAACAAGAATAAACAGTTACTACACGTCACATTAATTTCAAAGCAAATTGTGGGAAGTATTACTGTTTGTAGAAAGTTACGATTGCTTGTTAAAACAAATGCTTACAAATACTTGTTGAAACCAACCGCCCTGTTCTCCGATGTGTTTATATACATATGGAAGCCAAGGTCATTTGTGCCAATAGAGTTACAAGGAAAATGAATGCAATCGCTCGTCCTTTCAGCCACATCATCTGACCAACTTCCGTCTTATAAGAGATAGGTACAGAGTGTAAGCAAAGCATTTAGTGTACGTGTATGTTTCGAACGAACTTAGTACTCTGTAACAATTGTAAAATCACTCTGATCGGAAGACAGGTTCTTGACATAATGAACACTTTGTGTACGATATATTGCAAACAAGTCGGCGCTCTTACTTTTTATAAAGCTAATTAATAAAAATTAATATTGAAAAGCAGTTTTCATGTCAAATAAATTTTAAAATGTAATTTGTTTAAAAAAATAGAAATTCTGATAAACAGTTGTTATAAATATTAGTTTTGAAAGACAAACCAACAGTTTCTACATGAGTACGGTGTTAAGTTCATGTACAGTTATATTCAATTGTATACAAGTAGCACATGGTAACTTCAAATAGATTTCATATATGAAAACGTAAGTAACTATTAACAAATATTTATTTTTCACGGCATGAAAATAATTCTTAACATATACGTTGTTGTCTTTAAAGTCTGCATAAGACATTATTAATTCCTGACAGAAACATATTTGCAAACAATAATTAAAAAGACGAGAACCATTTATTATCAAGCACACTATGCAAATGTCTGTTCTCCATCAGATCCTGCCATGTACGGCGCTTGCATTTTGCATGGGTAATGTCGGCGGATAGTTACCCAGTGTTATATAAATTACTTTATGGATACCCATCGTTATATTTTTAATTTTACCAATCCAAGACATACGTTTTATTAGCAGTAATTATTTCCCAATAGGAAAAATCTTAAATAAGCACAAGTACGCGCGTGTACTAACTGATTGGCGTAATTTGCATGTGTTACAATATATTCTGAACACATGGATTGGGTATAATAGTTTTTTAAATTCAGTTTTAAAATATTTCGTTATCACATAACTATCACCAATTTTTACTTCCATGTTCCATAAGGAAATGGAAGTACGGTGATGGCGAATTACTTCTATGTTTCGTAAGGAAATGGAAGTATGATGATAGTGCAAAAATCGTGTTCGAGATAAGGGCTGATTGTCCTATCCTCAAAACATGAAGAAAAGTCATTTTCCGAAAAGTGTCTGTGTAAGTGTCTGTGAGTCTGTCTGTGTGTAGAATTATTTCTATTGCTGCCGCTAGAGTTATTAACGATAACTGCCGAAAATTCAAACAGAATCAAATAATTTTTTGCATATGTACCTGAGTTGTAGAGGACTCAAGGCTTATTGATTTTTGGTGAAGATCGGTTAAGGGGGAGGGGTAGTTTACCTGCAACATTTTACGTTTTAACAAGGGTAAAGTTAATTTTGATAAATAAAGTATCCTGAAAAGGAGGTCGTAATAATCCTCTGTAGAAATATTTATAGATGAAAAGGGTAGTTGAAGGGTAAGGGGTAATTTTTCGAAAAATACCTTTTCGATGTCGAATAAAGTACTTCATTTTGAAGAATAACATACCTCATTTCGTGTATTCACTGTCTATTATAACTTAAATTTGTTTTTTGGACAGACGCATATTCTACAATATTATTTTACGAACATTTTAAAACATCTTAATAAATGCAATTTTCTTCAAATATTAAGTATCTACAGAAATATTTAATTTCTTTTAGTACTAAATCATTTAGAAATATCGGTATGGAGAACCATACAGGACTTCCATGATCTAAGATTTATATTTAAAATCATATTCGAAATGAAATATTTCCATAGAAACTACTTCTTTCTACTTATTGCTTCAGCCTTAAACCACAGTACTGTGGTCACTAACGTATACCACCTCACGTTTTCGCACTCGATTTTCACTGAGATGGAAGTCGATGGCACTGCCGAAAAATCTGTTTTTGCAGAAAACATTGGACTACGGCTAAACAGCCCGGGAAGAAATTTTAACAAAGAACTACATCTTTGTTGCCGATAAAGTAGTACGCATACAAAATTCTCCCCTCCCCCTCCAACAATAATTTTCGTTTTTAGAAAATTACCCACACCCCGTTCACCTAACCTCTTCATTTATAGATATTTCATCTACGTTTCTACAGTGGATTATTATGAGCTTCTTATCAAGATACTTGTTTATCAAATTTAAGTACTTTACTCTTGTTAAAACATAAAACGTTGCAGGTAAACTACCCGTTTCTCTAAACCGATCTTCACCAAAATCAATAGACCTTCAATCGTCTACAATTCAGGGGTGTATGCAAAAAAATAATTGATTCTGTTTCAATTTGCGGCAGTTATCGTTGGTCATGAAAACATTTACGTTGAACACGGTACACTTCGCACAAATGCTGGTAACCGTACCGTAATTCCAGAGCTTTTGTTAATTCGGCATATGTGTTCTGGCTGTCAGATGGCACTTTGTGTATTAGCTCTGCGCAGGTCATTTTAAAGCAAGAATTAGTGAAAATCCTTTATCTTCCTCCTTCCATTTATTTAAGCGAGCGGCAGCTTCAAATTGGCAAATATAAGTTGCCCAATGAGTGCTTTCATCAAATGTTGGGGCCTTTCCGTAAACTGGTCCTATTACAGTTAGATTTCTCTGGTATTTTGAATTTTTTACAGCATTTATTAATGGTCATTGATTATCAACTATTTCTTTTATTAAATGTTCGAATTCCTTTTTAATTTGTTTTAATGAATATGTAATAGAATCTTTTAAACTTGAGTTATTTGTTTTTACAGATTATTCTATTTCAGATATACTGTCAACTTGTTTGTTCAGCTCATCTCGTAACAGGACACATTTTGCAGTGATATCCTCTTGTACGAACGTCTTAACGTCGTCTGCTAGACGATTAAATTCTTCTTTTTGCCGTCTCTCTGATGTTTTATTTTCACGCTTACGTTTTTCTTTTAATCGTTCTTCCATTAGTGCTTTCTGTCTCGCTTCCGCTTTCTCGTCTTGTCGTTCCTCTTTTTGTTGTAGCATTGCTCGGAATGCTCTTATCACCTGACTGGTATCCATTTTATTTTTATCAATTACCACTAACACCATTCTTCTACGAAGTGTCCTCTGTTACCATTGTTAACCGTTCTATCCCACTTCTGACACCACTGTTACGACGGTCTACTTGATCGTCGTATGGTACAGTGGAAAACAAAATATAAGACACCAATTACGTTACTAATCACTAGCTTTAATTTCCACAGTTACACAGTTTGTAATTAACTCGTACAATATTTCCAGTTAGATTTGTCCACACGCAATAACCATGTTCATTAATAGAGTTTCACACAATTATTAACACAATACTTCTTCACTTCGACAAACACTCAATATGCACTAGCAAAAATCGCTCACGTAACTGAACTAACAATCCGGGTGCTGTGGCTTTATATAGGCCCAGCAGAGGTGCAGTACAGCATTGCCTCCTTACTGCACGCCAGAGGCTTAATGCGTATTTCTAGTGTTCCTGGAACTGTAACCCCCTTTTCAAACTTTTAGACTTTATAAAAAAACCCTTCTCTCTTTTTTTTTTTTTTTTTTTTTTTTGAAAGTGGGGCCACTAGTTATTTAAAACTAGGCAAGAGCCTAGAGAAGCCAAAAATGCGCTGGGTCCAGTATGACGGGACTTGCAATTAAACTCGTTGTTAAGCAACAATAACAATTTTATTCAGCCATTTCAAATAACATGTAAGTATCACTCCCAGTATACAATATACTTTTATAGAATTGAAAAAACTTCGTTACAAACTTTTACTCCCCTCCCTGTCATTACAATCCTCTGAAAATATACACGTGTAATCTCATAAAATTAGAATACATGTAAACATCAGCATAATAATTTCTCCCAACTATACATAAATAGAACATCAATCAATATAGTTACATAAATACACATAGCACACACATATCTATACACACACATATATACTACACACATGTTCACCTGGCAGGCAGCCCATATACATTTCATCATGCCGCCGAAAAATACAATCCTCAGTATCCGTGACCTAGACCCCCATCCCAAACTACTGTAAAAGGGTAAAGTGCCCAGCCACCATAAAAAACTTTTCATAAACCAATCCATTAACCCGTCCGGGTATGACTGCGTTGCAACCAATGAAATTATTACAAGTATTCAAATTTTTGAAAGGTTCCCCCAGATAGGAATGTGCCATCGCCAGGTCAACATGGCTGCACGGCCGTACAAAATGTATAACAGAATTTATGATTGAAAGTAAGAATCAATAGTGTACTCATATTAACAACTGAACTAGTAATACACTCGCTATGGCAGTAAAAGAAAATGAATGAAATTTCACTTATCACTGAATTATTACAGGGTTAACATAATTTTTATAATATATATAATAGGGTTTATGATTGAAAAGTAAGAACCAATAGTGTGCTCATATTAACAACTGAACTAGTAATACACTGGCTATGGCAGTAAAAGAAAATGAATGAAATTTCACTTATCACTGAATTATTACAGGGTTAACATAATTTTTATAATATATATACAATAGGGTTTATGATTGAAAAGTAAGAACCAATAGTGTGCTCATATTAACAACTGAATTAGTAATACACTGGCTATGACAGTAAAAGAAGATGAATGAAATTTCACTTGTCACTGAATTATTACAGGGTTAACATAATTTTTATAATATATATATAATAGGGGTTATGATTGAAAGGTAAGAACCAATAGTGTGCTCATATTAACAACTGAACTAGTAATACACTGGCTATGGCAGTAAAAGAAAATGAATGAAATTTCACTTATCACTGAATTATTACAGGGTTAACATAATTTTTATAAAATACATATAATGACAATTTAATAAAAAAACTTTATAACATCAGTCCCTAATAAAACACATTTGAGGTGTTCATACAGAATTGGCTTGGCCACAGGCGAGGCCATGGGCACCACCAGATCCAGCAAACTAAAACATCCTATGAACCTGTAGATAACGGCACCAGCAGGTGAGCTCCACAGGTTACAGCACCTCCCCAAACCTTTAAATCTACTTAAAAAAAAAAAAAAACCCATATAGAGCTATGAATACCCTTAATCAATGCAAGCATAATTCACCCCCCTATAAATCAGTAATCTTAAGTCACACATCCTTTTACCCTAAAAGAAAATTTCGCAGCAAATTTCGGCGACCCATGACCCCGTCCGGGCTCATACTTACTCAGGGGGGGCTTAAGCCTTAGTAAAATATACTGACAAAATTTACAAGCACTAATTGTCTCGCTGGACTTGGGTACCAAACTTTAACTGGAGATGTTCCAGGAAGAGAATCAGATGATCAACATTGTAGAGGCCAAAAAAAATATATATATAAATGGATTAAATGTCACCTGGTATAATCCGGCACAAAACCTGAGGTACTCATGATGTATTGTCCATTTCTTCCTCCCGACGGCACAGACGGAGAGTCACTCGTTTTAATGCCATTGGTGGCAGATGTTCGGCCACCAGCCGAAGTGAATCGGGAATCGTCTTAGGTCGGGAACCCGGAAAGTCGCGTAGTTGTTTATCTAGGCATAGTAGATTTTAGCAGACAAAAAATTCAAACTGGTCGCCGCCGGGAGAGAGAATGGTTGATGCCGCGTTGGCTACCTGACGAATACTGCCAGAGCAGTGACAAGTAAAACGCTGCGTATCGCTCCCCACAGAGCGCGCGCGGATCGGCAACAAAGCATGCAGATAACAGCATAGACCCCGCTCAGATAATTTATTCACAAACCCCGCAATGACAGTCACATAATTAACTGGGAAATGGCCGAGTATTCCAAAACTCGGCACAGAACTCACTAGAACCACCTACGTGAATGACGCAACACAAGCCACACTGGACGGTGAGAGTGGAGAATGTTGTGGATTGTTCGGTACGCTTCTCGTAACAATACAATAAAAAAGAAGTACAAAAATATATGGTAACAAACATACGAATGGAACTAAGCAAGTATCAGTCACAATGATACTAAAATCTACATAAGGGTAATGCTTGAGACATTCGAAATGCTTGAGCTCTAAAAAACTGAGACAGGTTCATGTACTGAGTCCGTTAATTTTTCATTTTAGCCCAAAAATTATCTACTAAAGAATTAGGTAAAACATAAAGGTGTACGAAATACGAAACTGGAAGATCAAATAAATAGAAATGTGTTATACCAACGTCATAGTGATTAGTGTACAACACCAAACATGGTTATCTTCGTCTTTCAAATTACAAGAAAATACTAATCAGTAGCAACAGGTTATCAAATAAAAAATACACTAACGTTAATCGTTGGTAGACAACACAGAATGCAGCTAAAAGGTAAATCGATACGTGTGGAGAAAAAACACTGTACAGTGGTATTGCTGAGTTATGTTGCCTGACGAAATTGACGAGGGTACAACAGATGTTTGAAGACTGAAAGTGTGTGTGTGTGTGTGTGTGTGTGTGTGTGTGTGTGTGTGCAAGAGCGTACGCGTGTTCGCCTGAAGCACAAGTTTTACTCATCTCTACTAGATAGATGACGGTTATTCTGAGTATAATATAAATTTTCTTAAGCGATACTATTGGTATGTGGGTGAAAAGCTGCTTAAGACAGATTTTGACTAGAGCTTATTTTCAACTTACCTCAGTTGTGTAAAGGAATGTTTTCTTTTTTCTTTGTTTGTTGATGCAAAATTTCACATCCAGTTTTAATAATAAATAATACATTTTATGTACTACTAAACAAAATAAAGTTTATTGGAATAAAACATTTACGTTAGCTCAATGTTAAAAGGGAATAAGTGAGTTTTTATCAACTTTCATGTTTCGGGGCAGAAATAAATAATACATAGGTAGGCTACATGCATGTTTCTGTGTTGAAACAGCATTATAGAATTCACTGTATATGAATTTATGAGGTTTTAAAATTCTCGATTCATGTTAAAAGTGCAGTTGAATGTTTAATATGCCGTTTTAATATTAATCGTTTAGCTGTAGTACCCCCGCTGATTGTATGAAAGTGTTAAACGTGTCAGTTTATTCCCATTGTTAAAGATTTATTAACATCATTATTTCTGTTATATTACAGTGTGCATAAAGACATTAATGTATGGCCAAACAGATTAATTTAAAAAAAAAAAGGCAGAAATGTATAGGATGCTAAGAGCAATGTAGGCTGTAAATTACATGTGGGCTGTAATGAGGACATTAGGAAGAAAAATCCTCTCAAAAAATTTTTCGGATAACAGATTACGTAAATCAAACCCGTCAAACTGGATTAAGATGTGTGTTGAACCTTTTTTATCTACATCTTCTGTTTTAAATGAAAAGAACTAGTGGTATAAGAGACTTTATAGTTTAAGATAAACAGAAACGGGACAAAAAAGGAAGGAATATGGGTTTCCATATTGTAACAAACATTAAAGCTTATCCTTGAACATATAAAGTCCTTTCCATTTAAACAAATTATTGTAATAGAAAAGAAATTAAAATGTTAAAATGATGCTTTCTTTATTCACTAAAAAGTATGTGGATAAAATATTCTTCTTATACAAATTACTGGAGTTACTTCAAGGGCAAGTTTGATTTACAAAAGCTGATTGTTGTTAATGTAAGGAGCTTAAAATTAAAATTACATCTTCCTTTTCCATGGTGTTAAGAATACAGCTGTTGCAGACTTGACAATTCATATTGAAAGGTCAACAAATGTACACTGCCTTGAAGCAAGAGGAATTAGAACGTAGAGAAAACAAAAATACTAGTTTTGGGACAAAATCAGATGATCTTGATGAATGTAAGTAATTGTCTAGAAATTATTTTATTTAAGATAATTAACAACTACCGTTTTCTGAATTTACAACACAATATTCAAACATTAAGTATAAAAATGCTACTATTTATATTTATCATGAAGTTCAAGCTCAAAAGGTCCAGATAAAGTTTGTTCAGTTTTTAATGTTTATTTTTCATCATCTTCTCCTGAATCTGATTAGGTACACATATTTTATGATATGTACTTTAGGAAAAATAATATCCTTAACTGATAGACAACATTTCAAGAAAATAGAGCAATTCTTTCCTGTGCGTGGGCAGTTTCCTGCCTTGTGATCGCAATTTTTCAATAACCAAATATGCTTTAAAAAGGCATGGTAGAATATATTCAGAGCAGAAATTAAATTCATTTATTATCTATAGCATATATAAACAATAAATTTACTGTTTTTAGATTTAGCAAGCAGGAAATTATTATATAACTTAAAAACTGGAAGTCTGGCTTTTACAAAGATCTGTTTCCATTAAAACCTCAAATAAACCAAGACGTCAAAATAAAATTGTTGAAAAAAATTCTTGCGACCTCAGGTGTATGCTTAGGCAGTGAATTTATAAACAGGTGCGTACTTTTATATTGAGGCAAACTACTAACTACAGGAGATGCTGTAACACCAGAGACATACAGCTACAAAAAAAATTGAAAACCAAATTTAGGTCAGCTGACTACTGTACAAAAAAATTATGCTTTGAAATATTCAAAAATCTGTAACACACGTTCTTGCTGAATACTAAAACTTTTGTAGTGACATTGTGACGTGGCCTACACAAAGGTAGCGTTAATGATAGAAGATAAGATAAAAGTATTCAGACTTTTGCTAAAATTATTAAAAAATGATTATTTTACAGTAAATACTTTTGTATTACTTCCTCTTCTAATTTCTGTTTATTTGTCAATAAGTTGTTCCTTATTATTGAAAGGTAATTTGTTTCTAGTTTATATTTCAATTTCAAGTACACACCACCTACAAGTTAAAGATTTTGTTAAAAGGAAAATAATGAAGTTATTTTTACTATACCTGTAAACATAGTAATATAAATTAAAAGTACTAAAATGTTACACTGTTTTCTCTACTTTACCAAAAAATTTGATTAATAAAAATATACTCTTTTCACATCAAACGATTTGGTTGTAATATTACAAACTTTAAATTTACTCTCCTATAAAAATTACAAAAATGTACTTACCTCCTTTTTCTCCTGCAGGTTTCAAATACAAATCACTAAATTGACAAAATAAAGAATTCTTCTTCAAATATTCTATAATCCACTTTTCAGTATTCAGAATTAAAAGAACTTTCGTAATAACTGTCAACAATCACTAACTTCATTAAATCTGCAATTATGGATTTTGCCAATTTATTTGCGAATGGGCCTTTCGATTCCCTACCGAGCCACAGACAACTAGACGTTTTCTTATTGTTTGCTTCGACTCTATGCTCAGCGATGAGGGCTCTCTTTTTGCACTTATACATTGAACGCAATTTCAGAAGCCATGAGAAGATGGTCGGGAGTACTCTGATTGTTTTATTTTTGATACACCTGATTATTTTATTTTTTCCTCTGAGTATTCCAATATGGAATTCTCAATTTTGAAAATTTTGAAATAGATACCAAATGTGGATGCCAGTGGAATCTACATTCGGACCACATGGATGACAAGAATTGTCGAGCAGGTCTTCGTATATTCACCGCTTGGGAAAAGTAACGCTAAGTGTTCTGAAAGTCAGTGTTCTCGCGCTAAATGTTCTCAAAGTCGTGACCAGAACAACTTTAATGATACTAGACCTTTGTCTTAATTCTTAAAGCAGATAATAACTATGATAATGAAAGAACATATGAGTGTAAATATATCACATATGAATATTTACAGGCAATTGCGCTCGCGCGTGCATGTATTCGCCTTCTTACCTCTTTCATGTTGGGTTTTCATGGAAACAGAATATATAGTTTTCCTTAACTAAATAAAAAATGAAAAAGTGTAGAATTTATATCTTAGTTTTTTAAAGTAGAGCAAATACTAATTATCTTCATGTATTACAGGAAGGAAGCTGAGCTTCAATCATTGGAAAAAATGGAAGAGAATGAAACATAAAAGTCACAGAACAACGGTGTTTCTTAAGAACGACATTACATCTTGAAGCATAGTACTGAAAACCTGAACAAGACAGCTTCTTATAAAGCTCTCCATAGCGAGCAACTTGCAACGGAGACTAATCTGGAACAAGAGAGGCACAGCGTTTTTATATCCTGAATTGTATCGGAATTGGCGAACAGGGGTTCTTTTGTCAGCATCTTGCTAACGCATTTTGAGTGCTTATGTTCAGTATACTTCTTGTCCATTCATCGTATGATGTTTCTTTCGTTTTAACAAATCCTTTATCCTTCGACTTAGTCTGTTCTCACTTTACAAATTAACATGTTCCTTTTCCATCGTTTCGCTAATCAAAACCTTTTTCCATCGCTTCAATCAACTCACCTAAAAGATTGGGGAAAGTTTATATATCCTAATAATTTCTACAGCCAATAAGTATATTACAGCAAATTAATTCATTAATTGCACAAGTTCTAATATATAAAGTTGCACAAACACGAGAGAAAAAGGTTTTTGATATTGCAAGATTTTTTAATTACAAGATTTATAGGTTGCTTTTTATGTTTTCGCGAAGAAATAAATCTTGACGATTCGCGTCGTTTACCGCGTGCCCCTTTTACGACCCTTATTTAATATAGATCATAAGTTTGTTCTATAAAATTTGCGTGCTTTGTTTTTGTACACTTTACACATCAGGTGGGATCAACTTTTCAATAGATAGATGACGAATCGTCGTGAAGAAGACAAAACCCGATGCAATCAAATCCGAAAAAATCCCGATACATCGGCACGGAAATCTTGTTCACGGACATTAATAAAAATAATAGTAGGCCTATTATTATTTGATTATTATTATTGTCACTATTATTAAGTAAAAGGCCTTGCTGTTGGTCTCTTCTGGGCTGGAAAGTTTTCCCTACTAAGGTTTCTTCATTGTTGCATGTGAACACTGAAGCCTTCCTCGGCTACCAGATCTCTTACAAGACCACCCGTCCAGACACGATCAGCCGTCTTCTAGCCGCTTTCACGCACTACTGCATATTTTACATGAATTTCTGTAGCCTTAAGAGACCTCTCTTCACGGCAGAGGTTACATGAGGTTGCCTCTTCATTGACACTGACGAAGCCACAATCCCTTCTAAGCAGCCCAACAACATACCTTATTCTTCTGTTTGGAGGTCTTCAATCTTAACTCGTAAAGCGTCCATCGACTGCACAAATGTTTCCTCGTATACGTTTGTCTCCGTTGATGTTCTCGGAGACTGGGTCTCTGTTCCTTTCGGCTGGTCGTTTCTGGTAAGGCTAGGCACATTTACCAAAGACCGACTGCCCGAAGGCGGCGATCTCGCTGTCAATAAGACTTATGAAACGATCAGCATCTTTATCGGCACTTGTCGCATTATCTGCTAAATAGGCACCTCCGTCCCATTGCGGTCGCATAATAACGACGACGCTCGCTGTATTTTTCATTACGGAATAGAAACGTAAATGAAGAATAATATCACAAGAGAAATGAAGAAGGTACCATTAACAAATTGGAAGTAGGAAAAAGACAGACGGAATAGGTTAGAAGATAAAGATAACATGGTACAGACAGAATCAAATATAAGCTCAAACAAATGCGTACACACTGCTTACAAAAGGAAAGCTCTTTACCATCCCCTTGCTATTTACGTACAGTGTAGAGTGACCTCATTCCTACAGTAGATTTACGTTTAACTGAGATTTCAATTTACGTTTTCCTCATACTGTAGGTGTATTTATTTTTACAAGGCACTCATGTTTTAAAAGCAGCAGATAATAAATAGGGAAGTTATTAACCAAATTTGATAGCACTACCAAAAATTAATCACAAATTTTAAATTTTACTTATCACTTCTGTCCAAATCACTCCTGATCCAGTAATCCATCTACATATAACAATAGTGCATTATATAGTCTACTACTCACAAGGATTAATGATGATGACGATGATAGTATAATAATAATAATAATAATAATAATAATAATAATAATAATATAAAGAAGGCTGTTAAGTTTAATTAGTGACAGTTAGCATTACAATTTAATTAATGGTTAAACAAGAATAAACAGTTACTACACGTCACATTAATTTCAAAGCAAATTGTGGGAAGTATTACTGTTTGTAGAAAGTTACGATTGCTTGTTAAAACAAATGCTTACAAATACTTGTTGAAACCAACCGCCCTGTTCTCCGATGTGTTTATATACATATGGAAGCCAAGGTCATTTGTGCCAATAGAGTTACAAGGAAAATGAATGCAATCGCTCGTCCTTTCAGCCACATCATCTGACCAACTTCCGTCTTATAAGAGATAGGTACAGAGTGTAAGCAAAGCATTTAGTGTACGTGTATGTTTCGAACGAACTTAGTACTCTGTAACAATTGTAAAATCACTCTGATCGGAAGACAGGTTCTTGACATAATGAACACTTTGTGTACGATATATTGCAAACAAGTCGGCGCTCTTACTTTTTATAAAGCTAATTAATAAAAATTAATATTGAAAAGCAGTTTTCATGTCAAATAAATTTTAAAATGTAATTTGTTTAAAAAAATAGAAATTCTGATAAACAGTTGTTATAAATATTAGTTTTGAAAGACAAACCAACAGTTTCTACATGAGTACGGTGTTAAGTTCATGTACAGTTATATTCAATTGTATACAAGTAGCACATGGTAACTTCAAATAGATTTCATATATGAAAACGTAAGTAACTATTAACAAATATTTATTTTTCACGGCATGAAAATAATTCTTAACATATACGTTGTTGTCTTTAAAGTCTGCATAAGACATTATTAATTCCTGACAGAAACATATTTGCAAACAATAATTAAAAAGACGAGAACCATTTATTATCAAGCACACTATGCAAATGTCTGTTCTCCATCAGATCCTGCCATGTACGGCGCTTGCATTTTGCATGGGTAATGTCGGCGGATAGTTACCCAGTGTTATATAAATTACTTTATGGATACCCATCGTTATATTTTTAATTTTACCAATCCAAGACATACGTTTTATTAGCAGTAATTATTTCCCAATAGGAAAAATCTTAAATAAGCACAAGTACGCGCGTGTACTAACTGATTGGCGTAATTTGCATGTGTTACAATATATTCTGAACACATGGATTGGGTATAATAGTTTTTTAAATTCAGTTTTAAAATATTTCGTTATCACATAACTATCACCAATTTTTACTTCCATGTTCCATAAGGAAATGGAAGTACGGTGATGGCGAATTACTTCTATGTTTCGTAAGGAAATGGAAGTATGATGATAGTGCAAAAATCGTGTTCGAGATAAGGGCTGATTGTCCTATCCTCAAAACATGAAGAAAAGTCATTTTCCGAAAAGTGTCTGTGTAAGTGTCTGTGAGTCTGTCTGTGTGTAGAATTATTTCTATTGCTGCCGCTAGAGTTATTAACGATAACTGCCGAAAATTCAAACAGAATCAAATAATTTTTTGCATATGTACCTGAGTTGTAGAGGACTCAAGGCTTATTGATTTTTGGTGAAGATCGGTTAAGGGGGAGGGGTAGTTTACCTGCAACATTTTACGTTTTAACAAGGGTAAAGTTAATTTTGATAAATAAAGTATCCTGAAAAGGAGGTCGTAATAATCCTCTGTAGAAATATTTATAGATGAAAAGGGTAGTTGAAGGGTAAGGGGTAATTTTTCGAAAAATACCTTTTCGATGTCGAATAAAGTACTTCATTTTGAAGAATAACATACCTCATTTCGTGTATTCACTGTCTATTATAACTTAAATTTGTTTTTTGGACAGACGCATATTCTACAATATTATTTTACGAACATTTTAAAACATCTTAATAAATGCAATTTTCTTCAAATATTAAGTATCTACAGAAATATTTAATTTCTTTTAGTACTAAATCATTTAGAAATATCGGTATGGAGAACCATACAGGACTTCCATGATCTAAGATTTATATTTAAAATCATATTCGAAATGAAATATTTCCATAGAAACTACTTCTTTCTACTTATTGCTTCAGCCTTAAACCACAGTACTGTGGTCACTAACGTATACCACCTCACGTTTTCGCACTCGATTTTCACTGAGATGGAAGTCGATGGCACTGCCGAAAAATCTGTTTTTGCAGAAAACATTGGACTACGGCTAAACAGCCCGGGAAGAAATTTTAACAAAGAACTACATCTTTGTTGCCGATAAAGTAGTACGCATACAAAATTCTCCCCTCCCCCTCCAACAATAATTTTCGTTTTTAGAAAATTACCCACACCCCGTTCACCTAACCTCTTCATTTATAGATATTTCATCTACGTTTCTACAGTGGATTATTATGAGCTTCTTATCAAGATACTTGTTTATCAAATTTAAGTACTTTACTCTTGTTAAAACATAAAACGTTGCAGGTAAACTACCCGTTTCTCTAAACCGATCTTCACCAAAATCAATAGACCTTCAATCGTCTACAATTCAGGGGTGTATGCAAAAAAATAATTGATTCTGTTTCAATTTGCGGCAGTTATCGTTGGTCATGAAAACATTTACGTTGAACACGGTACACTTCGCACAAATGCTGGTAACCGTACCGTAATTCCAGAGCTTTTGTTAATTCGGCATATGTGTTCTGGCTGTCAGATGGCACTTTGTGTATTAGCTCTGCGCAGGTCATTTTAAAGCAAGAATTAGTGAAAATCCTTTATCTTCCTCCTTCCATTTATTTAAGCGAGCGGCAGCTTCAAATTGGCAAATATAAGTTGCCCAATGAGTGCTTTCATCAAATGTTGGGGCCTTTCCGTAAACTGGTCCTATTACAGTTAGATTTCTCTGGTATTTTGAATTTTTTACAGCATTTATTAATGGTCATTGATTATCAACTATTTCTTTTATTAAATGTTCGAATTCCTTTTTAATTTGTTTTAATGAATATGTAATAGAATCTTTTAAACTTGAGTTATTTGTTTTTACAGATTATTCTATTTCAGATATACTGTCAACTTGTTTGTTCAGCTCATCTCGTAACAGGACACATTTTGCAGTGATATCCTCTTGTACGAACGTCTTAACGTCGTCTGCTAGACGATTAAATTCTTCTTTTTGCCGTCTCTCTGATGTTTTATTTTCACGCTTACGTTTTTCTTTTAATCGTTCTTCCATTAGTGCTTTCTGTCTCGCTTCCGCTTTCTCGTCTTGTCGTTCCTCTTTTTGTTGTAGCATTGCTCGGAATGCTCTTATCACCTGACTGGTATCCATTTTATTTTTATCAATTACCACTAACACCATTCTTCTACGAAGTGTCCTCTGTTACCATTGTTAACCGTTCTATCCCACTTCTGACACCACTGTTACGACGGTCTACTTGATCGTCGTATGGTACAGTGGAAAACAAAATATAAGACACCAATTACGTTACTAATCACTAGCTTTAATTTCCACAGTTACACAGTTTGTAATTAACTCGTACAATATTTCCAGTTAGATTTGTCCACACGCAATAACCATGTTCATTAATAGAGTTTCACACAATTATTAACACAATACTTCTTCACTTCGACAAACACTCAATATGCACTAGCAAAAATCGCTCACGTAACTGAACTAACAATCCGGGTGCTGTGGCTTTATATAGGCCCAGCAGAGGTGCAGTACAGCATTGCCTCCTTACTGCACGCCAGAGGCTTAATGCGTATTTCTAGTGTTCCTGGAACTGTAACCCCCTTTTCAAACTTTTAGACTTTATAAAAAAACCCTTCTCTCTTTTTTTTTTTTTTTTTTTTTTTTGAAAGTGGGGCCACTAGTTATTTAAAACTAGGCAAGAGCCTAGAGAAGCCAAAAATGCGCTGGGTCCAGTATGACGGGACTTGCAATTAAACTCGTTGTTAAGCAACAATAACAATTTTATTCAGCCATTTCAAATAACATGTAAGTATCACTCCCAGTATACAATATACTTTTATAGAATTGAAAAAACTTCGTTACAAACTTTTACTCCCCTCCCTGTCATTACAATCCTCTGAAAATATACACGTGTAATCTCATAAAATTAGAATACATGTAAACATCAGCATAATAATTTCTCCCAACTATACATAAATAGAACATCAATCAATATAGTTACATAAATACACATAGCACACACATATCTATACACACACATATATACTACACACATGTTCACCTGGCAGGCAGCCCATATACATTTCATCATGCCGCCGAAAAATACAATCCTCAGTATCCGTGACCTAGACCCCCATCCCAAACTACTGTAAAAGGGTAAAGTGCCCAGCCACCATAAAAAACTTTTCATAAACCAATCCATTAACCCGTCCGGGTATGACTGCGTTGCAACCAATGAAATTATTACAAGTATTCAAATTTTTGAAAGGTTCCCCCAGATAGGAATGTGCCATCGCCAGGTCAACATGGCTGCACGGCCGTACAAAATGTATAACAGAATTTATGATTGAAAGTAAGAATCAATAGTGTACTCATATTAACAACTGAACTAGTAATACACTCGCTATGGCAGTAAAAGAAAATGAATGAAATTTCACTTATCACTGAATTATTACAGGGTTAACATAATTTTTATAATATATATAATAGGGTTTATGATTGAAAAGTAAGAACCAATAGTGTGCTCATATTAACAACTGAACTAGTAATACACTGGCTATGGCAGTAAAAGAAAATGAATGAAATTTCACTTATCACTGAATTATTACAGGGTTAACATAATTTTTATAATATATATACAATAGGGTTTATGATTGAAAAGTAAGAACCAATAGTGTGCTCATATTAACAACTGAATTAGTAATACACTGGCTATGACAGTAAAAGAAGATGAATGAAATTTCACTTGTCACTGAATTATTACAGGGTTAACATAATTTTTATAATATATATATAATAGGGGTTATGATTGAAAGGTAAGAACCAATAGTGTGCTCATATTAACAACTGAACTAGTAATACACTGGCTATGGCAGTAAAAGAAAATGAATGAAATTTCACTTATCACTGAATTATTACAGGGTTAACATAATTTTTATAAAATACATATAATGACAATTTAATAAAAAAACTTTATAACATCAGTCCCTAATAAAACACATTTGAGGTGTTCATACAGAATTGGCTTGGCCACAGGCGAGGCCATGGGCACCACCAGATCCAGCAAACTAAAACATCCTATGAACCTGTAGATAACGGCACCAGCAGGTGAGCTCCACAGGTTACAGCACCTCCCCAAACCTTTAAATCTACTTAAAAAAAAAACAAAACCCATATAGAGCTATGAATACCCTTAATCAATGCAAGCATAATTCACCCCCCTATAAATCAGTAATCTTAAGTCACACATCCTTTTACCCTAAAAGAAAATTTCGCAGCAAATTTCGGCGACCCATGACCCCGTCCGGGCTCATACTTACTCAGGGGGGGCTTAAGCCTTAGTAAAATATACTGACAAAATTTACAAGCACTAATTGTCTCGCTGGACTTGGGTACCAAACTTTAACTGGAGATGTTCCAGGAAGAGAATCAGATGATCAACATTGTAGAGGCCAAAAAAAATATATATATAAATGGATTAAATGTCACCTGGTATAATCCGGCACAAAACCTGAGGTACTCATGATGTATTGTCCATTTCTTCCTCCCGACGGCACAGACGGAGAGTCACTCGTTTTAATGCCATTGGTGGCAGATGTTCGGCCACCAGCCGAAGTGAATCGGGAATCGTCTTAGGTCGGGAACCCGGAAAGTCGCGTAGTTGTTTATCTAGGCATAGTAGATTTTAGCAGACAAAAAATTCAAACTGGTCGCCGCCGGGAGAGAGAATGGTTGATGCCGCGTTGGCTACCTGACGAATACTGCCAGAGCAGTGACAAGTAAAACGCTGCGTATCGCTCCCCACAGAGCGCGCGCGGATCGGCAACAAAGCATGCAGATAACAGCATAGACCCCGCTCAGATAATTTATTCACAAACCCCGCAATGACAGTCACATAATTAACTGGGAAATGGCCGAGTATTCCAAAACTCGGCACAGAACTCACTAGAACCACCTACGTGAATGACGCAACACAAGCCACACTGGACGGTGAGAGTGGAGAATGTTGTGGATTGTTCGGTACGCTTCTCGTAACAATACAATAAAAAAGAAGTACAAAAATATATGGTAACAAACATACGAATGGAACTAAGCAAGTATCAGTCACAATGATACTAAAATCTACATAAGGGTAATGCTTGAGACATTCGAAATGCTTGAGCTCTAAAAAACTGAGACAGGTTCATGTACTGAGTCCGTTAATTTTTCATTTTAGCCCAAAAATTATCTACTAAAGAATTAGGTAAAACATAAAGGTGTACGAAATACGAAACTGGAAGATCAAATAAATAGAAATGTGTTATACCAACGTCATAGTGATTAGTGTACAACACCAAACATGGTTATCTTCGTCTTTCAAATTACAAGAAAATACTAATCAGTAGCAACAGGTTATCAAATAAAAAATACACTAACGTTAATCGTTGGTAGACAACACAGAATGCAGCTAAAAGGTAAATCGATACGTGTGGAGAAAAAACACTGTACAGTGGTATTGCTGAGTTATGTTGCCTGACGAAATTGACGAGGGTACAACAGATGTTTGAAGACTGAAAGTGTGTGTGTGTGTGTGTGTGTGTGTGTGTGTGTGTGTGCAAGAGCGTACGCGTGTTCGCCTGAAGCACAAGTTTTACTCATCTCTACTAGATAGATGACGGTTATTCTGAGTATAATATAAATTTTCTTAAGCGATACTATTGGTATGTGGGTGAAAAGCTGCTTAAGACAGATTTTGACTAGAGCTTATTTTCAACTTACCTCAGTTGTGTAAAGGAATGTTTTCTTTTTTCTTTGTTTGTTGATGCAAAATTTCACATCCAGTTTTAATAATAAATAATACATTTTATGTACTACTAAACAAAATAAAGTTTATTGGAATAAAACATTTACGTTAGCTCAATGTTAAAAGGGAATAAGTGAGTTTTTATCAACTTTCATGTTTCGGGGCAGAAATAAATAATACATAGGTAGGCTACATGCATGTTTCTGTGTTGAAACAGCATTATAGAATTCACTGTATATGAATTTATGAGGTTTTAAAATTCTCGATTCATGTTAAAAGTGCAGTTGAATGTTTAATATGCCGTTTTAATATTAATCGTTTAGCTGTAGTACCCCCGCTGATTGTATGAAAGTGTTAAACGTGTCAGTTTATTCCCATTGTTAAAGATTTATTAACATCATTATTTCTGTTATATTACAGTGTGCATAAAGACATTAATGTATGGCCAAACAGATTAATTTAAAAAAAAAAAGGCAGAAATGTATAGGATGCTAAGAGCAATGTAGGCTGTAAATTACATGTGGGCTGTAATGAGGACATTAGGAAGAAAAATCCTCTCAAAAAATTTTTCGGATAACAGATTACGTAAATCAAACCCGTCAAACTGGATTAAGATGTGTGTTGAACCTTTTTTATCTACATCTTCTGTTTTAAATGAAAAGAACTAGTGGTATAAGAGACTTTATAGTTTAAGATAAACAGAAACGGGACAAAAAAGGAAGGAATATGGGTTTCCATATTGTAACAAACATTAAAGCTTATCCTTGAACATATAAAGTCCTTTCCATTTAAACAAATTATTGTAATAGAAAAGAAATTAAAATGTTAAAATGATGCTTTCTTTATTCACTAAAAAGTATGTGGATAAAATATTCTTCTTATACAAATTACTGGAGTTACTTCAAGGGCAAGTTTGATTTACAAAAGCTGATTGTTGTTAATGTAAGGAGCTTAAAATTAAAATTACATCTTCCTTTTCCATGGTGTTAAGAATACAGCTGTTGCAGACTTGACAATTCATATTGAAAGGTCAACAAATGTACACTGCCTTGAAGCAAGAGGAATTAGAACGTAGAGAAAACAAAAATACTAGTTTTGGGACAAAATCAGATGATCTTGATGAATGTAAGTAATTGTCTAGAAATTATTTTATTTAAGATAATTAACAACTACCGTTTTCTGAATTTACAACACAATATTCAAACATTAAGTATAAAAATGCTACTATTTATATTTATCATGAAGTTCAAGCTCAAAAGGTCCAGATAAAGTTTGTTCAGTTTTTAATGTTTATTTTTCATCATCTTCTCCTGAATCTGATTAGGTACACATATTTTATGATATGTACTTTAGGAAAAATAATATCCTTAACTGATAGACAACATTTCAAGAAAATAGAGCAATTCTTTCCTGTGCGTGGGCAGTTTCCTGCCTTGTGATCGCAATTTTTCAATAACCAAATATGCTTTAAAAAGGCATGGTAGAATATATTCAGAGCAGAAATTAAATTCATTTATTATCTATAGCATATATAAACAATAAATTTACTGTTTTTAGATTTAGCAAGCAGGAAATTATTATATAACTTAAAAACTGGAAGTCTGGCTTTTACAAAGATCTGTTTCCATTAAAACCTCAAATAAACCAAGACGTCAAAATAAAATTGTTGAAAAAAATTCTTGCGACCTCAGGTGTATGCTTAGGCAGTGAATTTATAAACAGGTGCGTACTTTTATATTGAGGCAAACTACTAACTACAGGAGATGCTGTAACACCAGAGACATACAGCTACAAAAAAAATTGAAAACCAAATTTAGGTCAGCTGACTACTGTACAAAAAAATTATGCTTTGAAATATTCAAAAATCTGTAACACACGTTCTTGCTGAATACTAAAACTTTTGTAGTGACATTGTGACGTGGCCTACACAAAGGTAGCGTTAATGATAGAAGATAAGATAAAAGTATTCAGACTTTTGCTAAAATTATTAAAAAATGATTATTTTACAGTAAATACTTTTGTATTACTTCCTCTTCTAATTTCTGTTTATTTGTCAATAAGTTGTTCCTTATTATTGAAAGGTAATTTGTTTCTAGTTTATATTTCAATTTCAAGTACACACCACCTACAAGTTAAAGATTTTGTTAAAAGGAAAATAATGAAGTTATTTTTACTATACCTGTAAACATAGTAATATAAATTAAAAGTACTAAAATGTTACACTGTTTTCTCTACTTTACCAAAAAATTTGATTAATAAAAATATACTCTTTTCACATCAAACGATTTGGTTGTAATATTACAAACTTTAAATTTACTCTCCTATAAAAATTACAAAAATGTACTTACCTCCTTTTTCTCCTGCAGGTTTCAAATACAAATCACTAAATTGACAAAATAAAGAATTCTTCTTCAAATATTCTATAATCCACTTTTCAGTATTCAGAATTAAAAGAACTTTTGTAATAACTGTCAACAATCACTAACTTCATTAAATCTGCAATTATGGATTTTGCCAATTTATTTGCGAATGGGCCTTTCGATTCCCTACCGAGCCACAGACAACTAGACGTTTTCTTATTGTTTGCTTCGACTCTATGCTCAGCGATGAGGGCTCTCTTTTTGCACTTATACATTGAACGCAATTTCAGAAGCCATGAGAAGATGGTCGGGAGTACTCTGATTGTTTTATTTTTGATACACCTGATTATTTTATTTTTTCCTCTGAGTATTCCAATATGGAATTCTCAATTTTGAAAATTTTGAAATAGATACCAAATGTGGATGCCAGTGGAATCTACATTCGGACCACATGGATGACAAGAATTGTCGAGCAGGTCTTCGTATATTCACCGCTTGGGAAAAGTAACGCTAAGTGTTCTGAAAGTCAGTGTTCTCGCGCTAAATGTTCTCAAAGTCGTGACCAGAACAACTTTAATGATACTAGACCTTTGTCTTAATTCTTAAAGCAGATAATAACTATGATAATGAAAGAACATATGAGTGTAAATATATCACATATGAATATTTACAGGCAATTGCGCTCGCGCGTGCATGTATTCGCCTTCTTACCTCTTTCATGTTGGGTTTTCATGGAAACAGAATATATAGTTTTCCTTAACTAAATAAAAAATGAAAAAGTGTAGAATTTATATCTTAGTTTTTTAAAGTAGAGCAAATACTAATTATCTTCATGTATTACAGGAAGGAAGCTGAGCTTCAATCATTGGAAAAAAAGGAAGAGAATGAAACATAAAAGTCACAGAACAACGGTGTTTCTTAAGAACGACATTACATCTTGAAGCATAGTACTGAAAACCTGAACAAGACAGCTTCTTATAAAGCTCTCCATAGCGAGCAACGTGCAACGGAGACTAATCTGGAACAAGAGAGGCACAGCGTTTTTATATCCTGAATTGTATCGGAATTGGCGAACAGGGGTTCTTTTGTCAGCATCTTGCTAACGCATTTTGAGTGCTTATGTTCAGTATACTTCTTGTCCATTCATCGTATGATGTTTCTTTCGTTTTAACAAATCCTTTATCCTTCGACTTAGTCTGTTCTCACTTTACAAATTAACATGTTCCTTTTCCATCGTTTCGCTAATCAAAACCTTTTTCCATCGCTTCAATCAACTCACCTAAAAGATTGGGGAAAGTTTATATATCCTAATAATTTCTACAGCCAATAAGTATATTACAGCAAATTAATTCATTAATTGCACAAGTTCTAATATATAAAGTTGCACAAACACGAGAGAAAAAGGTTTTTGATACTGCCAGATTTTTTAATTACTAGATTTATAGGTTGCTTTTTATGTTTTCGCGAAGAAATAAATCTTGACGATTCGCGTCGTTTACCGCGTGCCCCTTTTACGACGCTTATTTAATATAGATCATAAGTTTGTTCTATAAAATTTGCGTGCTTTGTTTTTGTACACTTTACACATCAGGTGGGATCAACTTTTCAATAGATAGATGACGAATCGTCGTGAAGAAGACAAAACCCGATGCAATCAAATCCGAAAAAATCCCGATACATCGGCACGGAAATCTTGTTCACGGACAATAATAAAAATAATAGTAGGCCTATTATTATTTGATTATTATTATTGTCACTATTATTAAGTAAAAGGCCTTGCTGTTGGTCTC
The DNA here is from genome assembly GCA_034769895.1 of Magicicada septendecula. Taxonomy (NCBI): domain Eukaryota; kingdom Metazoa; phylum Arthropoda; class Insecta; order Hemiptera; family Cicadidae; genus Magicicada; species Magicicada septendecula. The sequence goes on along the minus strand of CM068370.1, from coordinate 238,181,567 downwards.
TTCTGGGCTGGAAAGTTTTCCCTACTAAGGTTTCTTCATTGTTGCATGTGAACACTGAAGCCTTCCTCGGCTACCAGATCTCTTACAAGACCACCCGTCCAGACACGATCAGCCGTCTTCTAGCCGCTTTCACGCACTACTGCATATTTTACATGAATTTCTGTAGCCTTAAGAGACCTCTCTTCACGGCAGAGGTTACATGAGGTTGCCTCTTCATTGACACTGACGAAGCCACAATCCCTTCTAAGCAGCCCAACAACATACCTTATTCTTCTGTTTGGAGGTCTTCAATCTTAACTCGTAAAGCGTCCATCGACTGCACAAATGTTTCCTCGTATACGTTTGTCTCCGTTGATGTTCTCGGAGACTGGGTCTCTGTTCCTTTCGGCTGGTCGTTTCTGGTAAGGCTAGGCACATTTACCAAAGACCGACTGCCCGAAGGCGGCGATCTCGCTGTCAATAAGACTTATGAAACGATCAGCATCTTTATCGGCACTTGTCGCATTATCTGCTAAATAGGCACCTCCGTCCCATTGCGGTCGCATAATAACGACGACGCTCGCTGTATTTTTCATTACGGAATAGAAACGTAAATGAAGAATAATATCACAAGAGAAATGAAGAAGGTACCATTAACAAATTGGAAGTAGGAAAAAGACAGACGGAATAGGTTAGAAAATAAAGATAACATGGTACAGACAGAATCAAATATAAGCTCAAACAAATGCGTACACACTGCTTACAAAAGGAAAGCTCTTTACCATCCCCTTGCTATTTACGTACAGTGTAGAGTGACCTCATTCCTACAGTAGATTTACGTTTAACTGAGATTTCAATTTACGTTTTCCTCATACTGTAGGTGTATTTATTTTTACAAGGCACTCATGTTTTAAAAGCAGCAGATAATAAATAGGGAAGTTATTAACCTAATTTGATAGCACTACCAAAAATTAATCACAAATTTTAAATTTTACTTATCACTTCTGTCCAAATCACTCCTGATCCAGTAATCCATCTACATATAACAATAGTGCATTATATAGTCTACTACTCACAAGGATTAATGATGATGACGATGATAGTATAATAATAATAATAATAATAATAATAATAATAATAATATAAAGAAGGCTGTTAAGTTTAATTAGTGACAGTTAGCATTACAATTTAATTAATGGTTAAACAAGAATAAACAGTTACTACACGTCACATTAATTTCAAAGCAAATTGTGGGAAGTATTACTGTTTGTAGAAAGTTACGATTGCTTGTTAAAACAAATGCTTACAAATACTTGTTGAAACCAACCGCCCTGTTCTCCGATGTGTTTATATACATAAGGAAGCCAAGGTCATTTGTGCCAATAGAGTTACAAGGAAAATGAATGCAATCGCTCGTCCTTTCAGCCACATCATCTGACCAACTTCCGTCTTATAAGAGATAGGTACAGAGTGTAAGCAAAGCATTTAGTGTACGTGTATGTTTCGAACGAACTTAGTACTCTGTAACAATTGTAAAATCACTCTGATCGGAAGACAGGTTCTTGACATAATGAACACTTTGTGTACGATATATTGCAAACAAGTCGGCGCTCTTACTTTTTATAAAGCTAATTAATAAAAATTAATATTGAAAAGCAGTTTTCATGTCAAATAAATTTTAAAATGTAATTTGTTTAAAAAAATAGAAATTCTGATAAACAGTTGTTATAAATATTAGTTTTGAAAGACAAACCAACAGTTTCTACATGAGTACGGTGTTAAGTTCATGTACAGTTATATTCAATTGTATACAAGTAGCACATGGTAACTTCAAATAGATTTCATATATGAAAACGTAAGTAACTATTAACAAATATTTATTTTTCACGGCATGAAAATAATTCTTAACATATACGTTGTTGTCTTTAAAGTCTGCATAAGACATTATTAATTCCTGACAGAAACATATTTGCAAACAATAATTAAAAAGACGAGAACCATTTATTATCAAGCACACTATGCAAATGTCTGTTCTCCATCAGATCCTGCCATGTACGGCGCTTGCATTTTGCATGGGTAATGTCGGCGGATAGTTACCCAGTGTTATATAAATTACTTTATGGATACCCATCGTTATATTTTTAATTTTACCAATCCAAGACATACGTTTTATTAGCAGTAATTATTTCCCAATAGGAAAAATCTTAAATAAGCACAAGTACGCGCGTGTACTAACTGATTGGCGTAATTTGCATGTGTTACAATATATTCTGAACACATGGATTGGGTATAATAGTTTTTTAAATTCAGTTTTAAAATATTTCGTTATCACATAACTATCACCAATTTTTACTTCCATGTTCCATAAGGAAATGGAAGTACGGTGATGGCGAATTACTTCTATGTTTCGTAAGGAAATGGAAGTATGATGATAGTGCAAAAATCGTGTTCGAGATAAGGGCTGATTGTCCTATCCTCAAAACATGAAGAAAAGTCATTTTCCGAAAAGTGTCTGTGTAAGTGTCTGTGAGTCTGTCTGTGTGTAGAATTATTTCTATTGCTGCCGCTAGAGTTATTAACGATAACTGCCGAAAATTCAAACAGAATCAAATAATTTTTTGCATATGTACCTGAGTTGTAGAGGACTCAAGGCTTATTGATTTTTGGTGAAGATCGGTTAAGGAGGAGGGGTAGTTTACCTGCAACATTTTACGTTTTAACAAGGGTAAAGTTAATTTTGATAAATAAAGTATCCTGAAAAGGAGGTCGTAATAATCCTCTGTAGAAATATTTATAGATGAAAAGGGTAGTTGAAGGGTAAGGGGTAATTTTTCGAAAAATACCTTTTCGATGTCGAATAAAGTACTTCATTTTGAAGAATAACATACCTCATTTCGTGTATTCACTGTCTATTATAACTTAAATTTGTTTTTTGGACAGACGCATATTCTACAATATTATTTTACGAACATTTTAAAACATCTTAATAAATGCAATTTTCTTCAAATATTAAGTATCTACAGAAATATTTAATTTCTTTTAGTACTAAATCATTTAGAAATATCGGTATGGAGAACCATACAGGACTTCCATGATCTAAGATTTATATTTAAAATCATATTCGAAATGAAATATTTCCATAGAAACTACTTCTTTCTACTTATTGCTTCAGCCTTAAACCACAGTACTGTGGTCACTAACGTATACCACCTCACGTTTTCGCACTCGATTTTCACTGAGATGGAAGTCGATGGCACTGCCGAAAAATCTGTTTTTGCAGAAAACATTGGACTACGGCTAAACAGCCCGGGAAGAAATTTTAACAAAGAACTACATCTTTGTTGCCGATAAAGTAGTACGCATACAAAATTCTCCCCTCCCCCTCCAACAATAATTTTCGTTTTTAGAAAATTACCCACACCCCGTTCACCTAACCTCTTCATTTATAGATATTTCATCTACGTTTCTACAGTGGATTATTATGAGCTTCTTATCAAGATACTTGTTTATCAAATTTAAGTACTTTACTCTTGTTAAAACATAAAACGTTGCAGGTAAACTACCCGTTTCTCTAAACCGATCTTCACCAAAATCAATAGACCTTCAATCGTCTACAATTCAGGGGTGTATGCAAAAAAATAATTGATTCTGTTTCAATTTGCGGCAGTTATCGTTGGTCATGAAAACATTTACGTTGAACACGGTACACTTCGCACAAATGCTGGTAACCGTACCGTAATTCCAGAGCTTTTGTTAATTCGGCATATGTGTTCTGGCTGTCAGATGGCACTTTGTGTATTAGCTCTGCGCAGGTCATTTTAAAGCAAGAATTAGTGAAAATCCTTTATCTTCCTCCTTCCATTTATTTAAGCGAGCGGCAGCTTCAAATTGGCAAATATAAGTTGCCCAATGAGTGCTTTCATCAAATGTTGGGGCCTTTCCGTAAACTGGTCCTATTACAGTTAGATTTCTCTGGTATTTTGAATTTTTTACAGCATTTATTAATGGTCATTGATTATCAACTATTTCTTTTATTAAATGTTCGAATTCCTTTTTAATTTGTTTTAATGAATATGTAATAGAATCTTTTAAACTTGAGTTATTTGTTTTTACAGATTATTCTATTTCAGATATACTGTCAACTTGTTTGTTCAGCTCATCTCGTAACAGGACACATTTTGCAGTGATATCCTCTTGTACGAACGTCTTAACGTCGTCTGCTAGACGATTAAATTCTTCTTTTTGCCGTCTCTCTGATGTTTTATTTTCACGCTTACGTTTTTCTTTTAATCGTTCTTCCATTAGTGCTTTCTGTCTCGCTTCCGCTTTCTCGTCTTGTCGTTCCTCTTTTTGTTGTAGCATTGCTCGGAATGCTCTTATCACCTGACTGGTATCCATTTTATTTTTATCAATTACCACTAACACCATTCTTCTACGAAGTGTCCTCTGTTACCATTGTTAACCGTTCTATCCCACTTCTGACACCACTGTTACGACGGTCTACTTGATCGTCGTATGGTACAGTGGAAAACAAAATATAAGACACCAATTACGTTACTAATCACTAGCTTTAATTTCCACAGTTACACAGTTTGTAATTAACTCGTACAATATTTCCAGTTAGATTTGTCCACACGCAATAACCATGTTCATTAATAGAGTTTCACACAATTATTAACACAATACTTCTTCACTTCGACAAACACTCAATATGCACTAGCAAAAATCGCTCACGTAACTGAACTAACAATCCGGGTGCTGTGGCTTTATATAGGCCCAGCAGAGGTGCAGTACAGCATTGCCTCCTTACTGCACGCCAGAGGCTTAATGCGTATTTCTAGTGTTCCTGGAACTGTAACCCCCTTTTCAAACTTTTAGACTTTATAAAAAAACCCTTCTCTCTTTTTTTTTTTTTTTTTTTTTTTTTGAAAGTGGGGCCACTAGTTATTTAAAACTAGGCAAGAGCCTAGAGAAGCCAAAAATGCGCTGGGTCCAGTATGACGGGACTTGCAATTAAACTCGTTGTTAAGCAACAATAACAATTTTATTCAGCCATTTCAAATAACATGTAAGTATCACTCCCAGTATACAATATACTTTTATAGAATTGAAAAAACTTCGTTACAAACTTTTACTCCCCTCCCTGTCATTACAATCCTCTGAAAATATACACGTGTAATCTCATAAAATTAGAATACATGTAAACATCAGCATAATAATTTCTCCCAACTATACATAAATAGAACATCAATCAATATAGTTACATAAATACACATAGCACACACATATCTATACACACACATATATACTACACACATGTTCACCTGGCAGGCAGCCCATATACATTTCATCATGCCGCCGAAAAATACAATCCTCAGTATCCGTGACCTAGACCCCCATCCCAAACTACTGTAAAAGGGTAAAGTGCCCAGCCACCATAAAAAACTTTTCATAAACCAATCCATTAACCCGTCCGGGTATGACTGCGTTGCAACCAATGAAATTATTACAAGTATTCAAATTTTTGAAAGGTTCCCCCAGATAGGAATGTGCCATCGCCAGGTCAACATGGCTGCACGGCCGTACAAAATGTATAAAAGAATTTATGATTGAAAGTAAGAATCAATAGTGTACTCATATTAACAACTGAACTAGTAATACACTTGCTATGGCAGTAAAAGAAAATGAATGAAATTTCACTTATCACTGAATTATTACAGGGTTAACATAATTTTTATAATATATATAATAGGGTTTATGATTGAAAAGTAAGAACCAATAGTGTGCTCATATTAACAACTGAACTAGTAATACACTGGCTATGGCAGTAAAAGAAAATGAATGAAATTTCACTTATCACTGAATTATTACAGGGTTAACATAATTTTTATAATATATATACAATAGGGTTTATGATTGAAAAGTAAGAACCAATAGTGTGCTCATATTAACAACTGAATTAGTAATACACTGGCTATGACAGTAAAAGAAAATGAATGAAATTTCACTTGTCACTGAATTATTACAGGGTTAACATAATTTTTATAATATATATATAATAGGGGTTATGATTGAAAGGTAAGAACCAATAGTGTGCTCATATTAACAACTGAACTAGTAATACACTGGCTATGGCAGTAAAAGAAAATGAATGAAATTTCACTTATCACTGAATTATTACAGGGTTAACATAATTTTTATAAAATACATATAATGACAATTTAATAAAAAAACTTTATAACATCAGTCCCTAATAAAACACATTTGAGGTGTTCATACAGAATTGGCTTGGCCACAGGCGAGGCCATGCGCACCACCAGATCCAGCAAACTAAAACATGCTATGGACCTGTAGATAACGGCACCAGCAGGTGAGCTCCACAGGTTACAGCACCTCCCCAAACCTTTAAATCTACTTAAAAAAAAAACAAAACCCATATAGAGCTATGAATACCCTTAATCAATGCAAGCATAATTCACCCCCCTATAAATCAGTAATCTTAAGTCACACATCCTTTTACCCTAAAAGAAAATTTCGCAGCAAATTTCGGTGACCCATGACCCCGTCCGAGCTCACACTTACTCAGGGGGGGCTTAAGCCTTAGTAAAATACACTGACAAAATTTACAAGCACTAATTGTCTCGCTGGACTTGGGTACCAAACTTTAACTGGAGATGTTCCAGGAAGAGAATCAGATGATCAACATTGTAGAGGCCAAAAAAAATATATATATAAATGGATTAAATGTCACCTGGTATAATCCGGCACAAAACCTGAGGTACTCATGATGTATTGTCCATTTCTTCCTCCCGACGGCACAGACGGAGAATCACTCGTTTTAATGCCATTGGTGGCAGATGTTCGGCCACCAGCCGAAGTGAATCGGGAATCGTCTTAGGTCGGGAACCCGGAAAGTCGCGTAGTTGTTTATCTAGGCATAGTAGATTTTAGCAGACAAAAAATTCAAACTGGTCGCCGCCGGGAGAGAGAATGGTTGATGCCGCGTTGGCTGCCTGACGAATACTGCCAGAGCAGTGACAAGTAAAACGCTGCGTATCGCTCCCCACAGAGCGCGCGCGGATCGGCAACAAAGCATGCAGATAACAGCATAGACCCCGCTCAGATAATTTATTCACAAACCCCGCAATGACAGTCACATAATTAACTGGGAAATGGCCGAGTATTCCAAAACTCGGCACAGAACTCACTAGAACCACCTACGTGAATGACGCAACACAAGCCACACTGGACGGTGAGAGTGGAGAATGTTGTGGATTGTTCGGTACGCTTCTCGTAACAATACAATAAAAAAGAAGTACAAAAATATATGGTAACAAACATACGAATGGAACTAAGCAAGTATCAGTCACAATGATACTAAAATCTACATAAGGGTAATGCTTGAGACATTCGAAATGCTTGAGCTCTAAAAAACTGAGACAGGTTCATGTACTGAGTCCGTTAATTTTTCATTTTAGCCCAAAAATTATCTACTAAAGAATTAGGTAAAACATAAAGGTGTACGAAATACGAAACTGGAAGATCAAATAAATAGAAATGTGTTATACCAACGTCATAGTGATTAGTGTACAACACCAAACATGGTTATCTTCGTCTTTCAAATTACAAGAAAATACTAATCAATAGCAACAGGTTATCAAATAAAAAATACACTAACGTTAATCGTTGGTAGACAACACAGAATGCAGCTAAAAGGTAAATCGATACGTGTGGAGAAAAAACACTGTACAGTGGTATTGCTGAGTTATGTTGCCTGACGAAATTGACGAGGGTACAACAGATGTTTGAAGACTGAAAGTGTGTGTGTGTGTGTGTGTGTGTGTGTGTGTGTGTGTGTGTGTGTGTGTGTGTGTGTGTGTGTGTGTGTGTGTGTGTGTGTGTGTGTGTGTGTGTGTGTGTGTGTGTGTGTGCAAGAGCGTACGCGTGTTCGCCTGAAGCACAAGTTTTACTCATCTCTACTAGATAGATGACGGTTATTCTGAGTATAATATAAATTTTCTTAAGCGATACTATTGGTATGTGGGTGAAAAGCTGCTTAAGACAGATTTTGACTAGAGCTTATTTTCAACTTACCTCAGTTGTGTAAAGGAATGTTTTCTTTTTTCTTTGTTTGTTGATGCAAAATTTCACATCCAGTTTTAATAATAAATAATACATTTTATGTACTACTAAACAAAATAAAGTTTATTGGAATAAAACATTTACGTTAGCTCAATGTTAAAAGGGAATAAGTGAGTTTTTATCAACTTTCATGTTTCGGGGCAGAAATAAATAATACATAGGTAGGCTACATGCATGTTTCTGTGTTGAAACAGCATTATAGAATTCACTGTATATGAATTTATGAGGTTTTAAAATTCTCGATTCATGTTAAAAGTGCAGTTGAATGTTTAATATGCCGTTTTAATATTAATCGTTTAGCTGTAGTACCCATCAGCTGATTGTATGAAAGTGTTAAAACGTGTCAGTTTATTCCCATTGTTAAAGATTTATTAACATCATTATTTCTGTTATATTACAGTGTGCATAAAGACATTAATGTATGGCCAAACAGATTAATTAAAAAAAAAAAAGGCAGAAATGTATAGGATGCTAAGAGCAATGTAGGCTGTAAATTACATGTGGGCTGTAATGAGGACATTAGGAAGAAAAATCCTCTCAAAAAATTTTTCGGATAACAGATTACGTAAATCAAACCCGTCAAACTGGATTAAGATGTGTGTTGAACCTTTTTTATCTACATCTTCTGTTTTAAATGAAAAGAACTAGTGGTATAAGAGACTTTATAGTTTAAGATAAACAGAAACGGGACAAAAAAGGAAGGAATATGGGTTTCCATATTGTTACAAACATTAAAGCTTATCCTTGAACATATAAAGTCCTTTCCATTTAAACAAATTATTGTAATAGAAAAGAAATTAAAATTGTTACTACTAAATTAAAATGTTAAAATGATGCTTTCTTTATTCACTAAAAAGTATGTGGATTTTATACTAAAAAGTATAAAATATTCTTCTTATACAAATTACTGGAGTTACTTCAAGGGCAAGTTTGATTTACAAAAGCTGATTGTTGTTAATGTAAGGAGCTTAAAATTAAAATTACATCTTCCTTTTCCATGGTGTTAAGAATACAGCTGTTGCAGACTTGACAATTCATATTGAAAGGTCAACAAATGTACACTGCCTTGAAGCAAGAGGAATTAGAACGTAGAGAAAACAAAAATACTAGTTTTGGGACAAAATCAGATGATCTTGATGAATGTAAGTAATTGTCTAGAAATTATTTTATTTAAGATAATTAACAACTACCGTTTTCTGAATTTACAACACAATATTCAAACATTAAGTATAAAAATGCTACTATTTATATTTATCATGAAGTTCAAGCCCAAAAGGTCCAGATAAAGTTTGTTCAGTTTTTAATGTTTATTTTTCATCATCTTCTCCTGAATCTGATTAGGTACACATATTTTATGATATGTACTTTAGGAAAAATAATATCCTTAACTGATAGACAACATTTCAAGAAAATAGAGCAATTCTTTCCTGTGCGTGGGCAGTTTCCTGCCTTGTGATCGCAATTTTTCAATAACCAAATATGCTTTAAAAAGGCATGGTAGAATATATTCAGAGCAGAAATTAAATTCATTTATTATCTATAGCATATATAAACAATAAATTTACTGTTTTTAGATTTAGCAAGCAGGAAATTATTATATAACTTAAAAACTGGAAGTCTGGCTTTTACAAAGATCTGTTTCCATTAAAACCTCAAATAAACCAAGACGTCAAAATAAAATTGTTGAAAAAAATTCTTGCGACCTCAGGTGTATGCTTAGGCAGTGAATTTATAAACAGGTGCGTACTTTTATATTGAGGCAAACTACTAACTACAGGAGATGCTGTAACACCAGAGACATGCAGCTACAAAAAAAATTGAAAACCAAATTTAGGTCAGCTGACTACTGTACAAAAAAATTATGCTTTGAAATATTCAAAAATCTGTAACACACGTTCTTGCTGAATACTAAAACTTTTGTAGTGACATTGTGACGTGGCCTACACAAAGGTAGCGTTAATGATAGAAGATAAGATAAAAGTATTCAGACTTTTGCTAAAATTATTAAAAAATGATTATTTTACAGTAAATACTTTTGTATTACTTCCTCTTCTAATTTCTGTTTATTTGTCAATAAGTTGTTCCTTATTATTGAAAGGTAATTTGTTTCTAGTTTATATTTCAATTTCAAGTACACACCACCTACAAGTTAAAGATTTTGTTAAAAGGAAAATAATGAAGTTATTTTTACTATACCTGTAAACATAGTAATATAAATTAAAAGTACTAAAATGTTACACTGTTTTCTCTACTTTACCAAAAAATTTGATTAATAAAAATATACTCTTTTCACATCAAACGATTTGGTTGTAATATTACAAACTTTAAATTTACTCTCCTATAAAAATTACAAAAATGTACTTACCTCCTTTTTCTCCTGCAGGTTTCAAATACAAATCACTAAATTGACAAAATAAAGAATTCTTCTTCAAATATTCTATAATCCACTTTTCAGTATTCAGAATTAAAAGAACTTTTGTAATAACTGTCAACAATCACTAACTTCATTAAATCTGCAATTATGGATTTTGCCAATTTATTTGCGAATGGCCCTTTCGATTCACTACCGAGCCACAGACAACTAGACGTTTTCTTATTGTTTGCTTCGACTCTATGCTCAGCGATGAGGGCTCTCTTTTTGCACTTATACATTGAACGCAATTTCAGAAGCCATGAGAAGATGGTCGGGAGTACTCTGATTGTTTTATTTTTGATACACCTGATTATTTTATTTTTTCCTCTGAGTATTCCAATATGGAATTCTCAATTTTGAAAATTTTGAAATAGATACCAAATGTGGATGCCAGTGGAATCTACATTCGGACCACATGGATGACAAGAATTGTCGAGCAGGTCTTCGTATATTCACCGCTTGGGAAAAGTAACGCTAAGTGTTCTGAAAGTCAGTGTTCTCGCGCTAAATGTTCTCAAAGTCGTGACCAGAACAACTTTAATGATACTAGACCTTTGTCTTAATTCTTAAAGCAGATAATAACTATGATAATGAAAGAACATATGAGTGTAAATATATCACATATGAATATTTACAGGCAATTGCGCTCGCGCGTGCATGTATTCGCCTTCTTACCTCTTTCATGTTGGGTTTTCATGGAAACAGAATATATAGTTTTCCTTAACTAAATAAAAAATGAAAAAGTGTAGAATTTATATCTTAGTTTTTTAAAGTAGAGCAAATACTAATTATCTTCATGTATTACAGGAAGGAAGCTGAGCTTCAATCATTGGAAAAAAAGGAAGAGAATGAAATATAAAAGTCACAGAACAACGGTGTTTCTTAAGAACGACATTACATCTTGAAGCATAGTACTGAAAACCTGAACAAGACAGCTTCTTATAAAGCTCTCCATAGCGAGCAACTTGCAACGGAGACTAATCTGGAACAAGAGAGGCACAGCGTTTTTATATCCTGAATTGTATCGGAATTGGCGAACAGGGGTTCTTTTGTCAGCATCTTGCTAACGCATTTTGAGTGCTTATGTTCAGTATACTTCTTGTCCATTCATCGTATGATGTTTCTTTCGTTTTAACAAATCCTTTATCCTTCGACTTAGTCTGTTCTCACTTTACAAATTAACATGTTCCTTTTCCATCGTTTCGCTAATCAAAACCTTTTTCCATCGCTTCAATCAACTCACCTAAAAGATTGGGGAAAGTTTATATATCCTAATAATGTCTACAGCCAATAAGTATATTACAGCAAATTAATTCATTAATTGCATAAGTTCTAATATATAAAGTTGCACAAACACGATAGAAAAAGTTTTTGATATTGCAAGATTTTTTAATTACAAGATTTATAGGTTGCTTTTTATGTTTTCGCGAAGAAATAAATCTTGACGATTCGCGTCGTTTACCGCGTGCCCCTTTTACGACCCTTATTTAATATAGATCATAAGTTTGTTCTATAAAATTTGCGTGCTTTGTTTTTGTACACTTTACACATCAGGTGGGATCAACTTTTCAATAGATAGATGACGAATCGTCGTGAAGAAGACAAAACCCGATGCAATCAAATCCGAAAAAATCCCGATACATCGGCACGGAAATCTTGTTCACGGACAATAATAAAAATAATAGTAGGCCTATTATTATTTGATTATTATTATTGTCACTATTATTAAGTAAAAGGCCTTGCTGTTGGTCTCTTCTGGGCTGGAAAGTTTTCCCTACTAAGGTTTCTTCATTGTTGCATGTGAACACTGAAGCCTTCCTCGGCTACCAGATCTCTTAAAGACCACCCGTCCAGACACGATCAGCCGTCTTCTAGCCGCTTTCACGCACTCCTGCATATTTTACATGAATTTCTGTAGCCTTAAGGGACCTCTCTTCACGGCAGAGGTTACATGAGGTTGCCTCTTCATTGACACTGACGAAGCCACAATCCCTTCTAAGCAGCCCAACAACATACCTTATTCTTCTGTTTGGAGGGTCTTCAATCTTAACTCGTAAAGCGTCCATCGACTGCACAAATGTTTCCTCGTATACGTTTGTCTCCGTTGATGTTCTCGGAGACTGGGTCTCTGTTCCTTTCGGCTGGTCGTTTCTGGTAAGGCTAGGCACATTTACCAAAGACCGACTGCCCGAAGGCGGCGATCTCGCTGTCAATAAGACTTATGAAACGATCAGCATCTTTATCGGCACTTGTCGCATTATCTGCTAAGTAGGCACCTCCGTCCCATTGCGGTCGCATAATAACGACGACGCTCGCTGTATTTTTCATTACGGAATAGAAACGTAAATGAAGAATAATATCACAAGAGAAATGAAGAAGGTACCATTAACAAATTGGAAGTAGGAAAAAGACAGACGGAATAGGTTAGAAGATAAAGATAACATGGTACAGACAGAATCAAATATAAGCTCAAACAAATGCGTACACACTGCTTACAAAAGGAAAGCTCTTTACCATCCCCTTGCTATTTACGTACAGTGTAGAGTGACCTCATTCCTACAGTAGATTTACGTTTAACTGAGATTTCAATTTACGTTTTCCTCATACTGTAGGTGTATTTATTTTTACAAGGCACTCATGTTTTAAAAGCAGCAGGTAATAAATAGGGAAGTTATTAACCTAATTTGATAGCACTACCAAAAATTAATCACAAATTTTAAATTTTACTTATCACTTCTGTCCAAATCACTCCTGATCCAGTAATCCATCTACATATAACAATAGTGCATTATATAGTCTACTACTCACAAGGATTAATGATGATGACGATGATAGTATAATAATAATAATAATAATAATAATAATAATATAAAGAAGGCTGTTAAGTTTAATTAGTGACAGTTAGCATTACAATTTAATTAATGGTTAAACAAGAATAAACAGTTACTACACGTCACATTAATTTCAAAGCAAATTGTGGGAAGTATTACTGTTTGTAGAAAGTTACGATTGCTTGTTAAAACAAATGCTTACAAATACTTGTTGAAACCAACCGCCCTGTTCTCCGATGTGTTTATATACATATGGAAGCCAAGGTCATTTGTGCCAATAGAGTTACAAGGAAAATGAATGCAATCGCTCGTCCTTTCAGCCACATCATCTGACCAACTTCCGTCTTATAAGAGATAGGTACAGAGTGTAAGCAAAGCATTTAGTGTACGTGTATGTTTCGAACGAACTTAGTACTCTGTAACAATTGTAAAATCACTCTGATCGGAAGACAGGTTCTTGACATAATGAACACTTTGTGTACGATATATTGCAAACAAGTCGGCGCTCTTACTGTTTATAAAACTAATTAATAAAAATTAATATTGAAAAGCAGTTTTCATGTCAAATAAATTTTAAAATGTAATTTGTTTAAAAAAATAGAAATTCTGATGAACAGTTGTTATAAATATTAGTTTTGAAAGACAAACCAACAGTTTCTACATGAGTACGGTGTTAAGTTCATGTACAGTTATATTCAATTGTATACAAGTAGCACATGGTAACTTCAAATAGATTTCATATATGAAAACGTAAGTAACTATTAACAAATATTTATTTTTCACGGCATGAAAATAATTCTTAACATATACGTTGTTGTCTTTAAAGTCTGCATAAGACATTATTAATTCCTGACAGAAACATATTTGCAAACAATAATTAAAAAGACGAGAACCATTTATTATCAAGCACACTATGCAAATGTCTGTTCTCCATCAGATCCTGCCATGTACGGCGCTTGCATTTTGCATGGGTAATGTCGGCGGATAGTTACCCAGTGTTATATAAATTACTTTATGGATACCCATCGTTATATTTTTAATTTTACCAATCCAAGACATACGTTTTATTAGCAGTAATTATTTCCCAATAGGAAAAATCTTAAATAAGCACAAGTACGCGCGTGTACTAACTGATTGGCGTAATTTGCATGTGTTACAATATATTCTGAACACATGGATTGGGTATAATAGTTTTTTAAATTCAGTTTTAAAATATTTCGTTATCACATAACTATCACCAATTTTTACTTCCATGTTCCATAAGGAAATGGAAGTACGGTGATGGCGAATTACTTCTATGTTTCGTAAGGAAATGGAAGTATGATGATAGTGCAAAAATCGTTTTCGAGATAAGGGCTGATTGTCCTATCCTCAAAACATGCAGAAAAGTCATTTTCCCAAAAGTGTCTGTGTAAGTGTCTGTGAGTCTGTCTGTGTGTAGAATTATTTCTATTGCTGCCGCTAGAGTTATTAACGATAACTGCCGAAAATTCAAACAGAATCAAATAATTTTTTGCATATGTACCTGAGTTGTAGAGGACTCAAGGCTTATTGATTTTTGGTGAAGATCGGTTAAGGAGGAGGGGTAGTTTACCTGCAACATTTTACGTTTTAACAAGGGTAAAGTTAATTTTGATAAATAAAGTATCCTGAAAAGGAGGGCGTAATAATCCTCTGTAGAAATATTTATAGATGAAAAGGGTAGTTGAAGGGTAAGGGGTAATTTTTCGAAAAATACCTTTTCGATGTCGAATAAAGTACTTCATTTTGAAGAATAACATACCTCATTACGTGTATTCACTGTCTATTATAACTTAAATTTGTTTTTTGGACAGACGCATATTCTACAATATTATTTTACGAACATTTTAAAACATCTTAATAAATGCAATTTTCTTCAAATATTAAGTATCTACAGAAATATTTAATTTCTTTTAGTACTAAATCATTTAGAAATATCGGTATGGAGAACCATACAGGACTTCCATGATCTAAGATTTATATTTAAAATCATATTCGAAATGAAATATTTCCATAGAAACTACTTCTTTCTACTTATTGCTTCAGCCTTAAGCCACAGTACTGTGGTCACTAACGTATACCACCTCACGTTTTCGCACTCGATTTTCACTGAGATGGAAGTCGATGGCACTGCCGAAAAATCTGTTTTTGCAGAAAACATTGGACTACGGCTAAACAGCCCGGGAAGAAATTTTAACAAAGAACTACATCTTTGTTGCCGATTAAGTAGTACACATACAAAATTCTCCCCTCCCCCTCCAACAATAATTTTCGTTTTTAGAAAATTACCCCCACCCCGTTCACCTAACCTCTTCATTTATAGATATTGGATATTTATAGATATCAGTGATTTGGAAAGAAGTGATAAGTAAAATTTAAAATTTGTGATTAATTTTTGGTAGTGCTATCAAATTAGGTTAATAACTTCCCTATTTATTACCTGCTGCTTTTAAAACATGAGTGCCTTGTAAAAATAAATACACCTACAGTATGAGGAAAACGTAAATTGAAATCTCAGTTAAACGTAAATCTACTGTAGGAATGAGGTCACTCTACACTGTACGTAAATAGCAACAAATACTACAAAAAAAGGGTTGAAAGGTGTGTCAACTAACTTTCATTTCTTTAGAATTATTTAAACAGGGACGGTTATTTTTCGTGATCCGCAAGCAAATGTGTACACTAAGACAATCTCAAATATGTTAATAATACAGTGCTGTCGTTTTGTGAATTCGTGTTAAATATTTACTGTTTACAGTTATTATTTTATTGAATTAAGGAGCACTGTTATTAGTATTAAAATAACTTATCCCATTAGGTAAAGTCAATTAAATGATTCAAGTGCAATAAAATATTTGTGAGGTTAGTAGCTGGGCACTAAAAAGAGGGAAGCCAAATAGAAGTGGTGACAGGCAAATTGTAATTGACGTGTGCTGAGTTCGTAAAAAACATTTGCGTCATGAATGTGTAAATGTCTGAGGCTACTACAATTGGTTGTGAGACTACTACAAGTCGGACATAAATATTGTAGAATTTGTCCTACTTGTTCTTCTTATATTAATTAGTTATGTTTATAAATTTTAAGGTGTTGAGCGCCAATTCTGTATGGTTACAGAAAAATTTGTAATTAGTTTAGTTAAGTTTAAAATTTTGATTTACTAAAGTCACTTGATGTGTCCACTTCACCCGTGGGTTGTATAACCTCTATAAAGAAAACAATGATGATGTGTATCACTGATTAACAGGATATTTAATAATGGTGATGAACCTCGATCTGGTAGTCTTACTGTTGGAATTAGACGCCGTTGACCTATCTGGTTTCGTATCTTCTGTTCATGAAATACAGTGAATAGCTGAAGTTAATTGTAATTCGAAATAGTCAAACAGTATGTATAGAGTGTATCAAGAGAGTGAATCTAACTTCCTTGAGGTATTTATGTAGACCCTTATATTGTTAAAAAGTTCAATACTGGTAAACACTTGTTTAATAATAGTAATTAACATTAAGGTTCTTGAAGTTTGAAGAGTTGTTTAGGTGATCGTTTCCTTATTGGTGTAAGGTAGTGTCATTCTGAAAGTACATTGCTTTTTAATAAAAAAATAATTTCAACGTTTTGTGAAAAGAATTATTGTTCACATAAATATTAACTAACACCCTGGAATGATCAGCTGGCTTCACCAAGTTACCTTTACTTACTCATTGATATATTTGAATTTTCGTGCAAATAGTTTACCGTAAGAACTGCTGCCAACATAACCTGTGAAGGTCGACTAGTACGAGTTTTCCAGTAAGGCAAGACGGTCGCTAATATTAATAATGATAGTTCATACACAAGTCTTTTCCCTTAAAAATGCTTTTATTTACGTTTGATATCCATATTAACTTTCTTCTAACTTCAATAACAAAATAAATTCATAATATAACCTGATTGACCCGGCTAGAGACAATCCCTGGGTTCAACGTTGGTAACATTAGCTTCGCTAATGAACGTAAAACGTGGCATTAATTATTTTACACTTATTAAATTATTAGGTTCTTTTGACCATGATATTGAATAGAAAGTGTCTTCTTTGAAGAACAAAACCTTACAAAAGATTACTAACTTTAGAATTATTCACATAAATACTTAAACCTACGGTTGAGAAAACAAAATAAATCTCGGATTATATCCCAGTGTTAACATAACCAAGTTTGATTAGCTTGCTCATTAAATGCTTATAATATTGACAAAATAATTAATTTAAATTTAATAATTATTAAAAAATAATTAGTGAAAGTGATTAAATAGTGTTAAATAATTTCTGTGTGTCTATAATCAGTGAAAGGGAATACATTCCTTAAGTCCGATATCGTATATTATTGTTTAATTATCACTATACTTGCTTGTTTGTACCCTCCTTTCTTTATTGCACTTTTATTTTAATTCACTTTATTTATTAATTGATATTTAATATCCACTTCCCTATACGAACACTGTACTCCGTAAAGGTTAACTGATAATAGGTTAGGATGTCCTTTGCTGACATACTACCTAACCTAAATTACACTTTGAGGTTATCACATCTGGTTAGTTGTACGAGGTTAATTCTGAAAATCGGTCACAGGAGAGGCATAGCGTCCTCGTTGGAAAAGTTTTGTAGACTGCCTTCTCACCTTTGTCAGAATCTCGCTTCGACTGGTAGGTGATGATCGCTGATTGATGGATTTCTTTTAATTTTCGTAATCATTCGGTAACCCTCGTTAAAATAGACGCTTTCCAGCATTGTTTTCCGGGGTTGAAGACTATAATAAATTGTTTTACACAAGTATGTTCAAGGGCTCGGAATTGATTAAATTTTTATAATTAATATTATTCCCTTATATGTGTTCTAATGAACAATTCATTACTGCCATTACTCGCATTTTCTGAGATGAACATTTTGGTGCCCCATACAATAGGGTTTTGATCATTAATAACAAAAAAATATTAACATTTGCCTTATTTACTACTTTCACATAAAAATGCTAATTTTACTTACTCATCTATTTGTTTATAAATAAACAATGATACTTACTTACTAATAATTGAGTATAACTTATTTACAATAATTAATAGAGTTGTAGATTATAAAAAACCATATTTGGCTAACTATGCCTAACCCAACCTGGGTTACTGAAAACTTATTTACCCTTCTTATATTAATATCACTTAATTCTATTGTAATATTACTGATCACAATTGCTACTTACAACTTTCTACCTCTTTTACAATAATACAAATGACATGAATTAATACTTATTTTTTATAATTAACATAAATAAGTGGTCTAAATGGCCTACCCTAGTTTGAACATTATTACTTTCATATTTTAACAATTTTTTCTTCTTAATGCAAGACAATTATTCTCAATTGTTCTTGATCATTGTCTTTCACTTTTAACACAATATTAATTACAATTATTATCATTAATTGTTTACAAATACTATAAATCGGTTATCCATGTCTACTGGTCCATGGTCCTACACACTTTATTTTTCTTCTTTTATTTAAAATAAGTACTTTTACTATCGGACAATTACTCTACATTGTTCTTGATACACTTATGCAACTTCTATTACAATAATAACGACCTAATTAATAACCCTTATTTATTATAAACAATATAAAAAATTAATCTTGATTCCTTGGTTGAGGATAGTGACTCTTAATTTCACTCTTATTTTGATAGTATAAGTTTCTTTTTATTATTTAATTATTCCCACATGTGCTTCATAACTTACTGAAACTTTGACAACCTAGTTTGTCACTTAACATTGTCTTTATTACTTAGTTTTAGAAGTTATTAGCTTCAGAATCTGTATTCTGAAGGTTCAGTACATGCCTTTGGTTTCACTATTTTCTTTGGTTTATACTTATTGTTTACTAACATCTTTATTCCTAGAATATTCTTCGAATATTACTGCTTCTAGCGTTATTTATATGATATAGTATGTTTCAATAATTTACATTTAAAAGTTGTTTTCTTTATTACAATTACTGACAATGTTCATTGTCTCATATTTCTTCTGATTTATGTTATAATTTATATTAAAACTGTTATTATTTGGTTATAATGTCATTATTTACTACTTAATAGGTAGTTTTCACTTTCTATTTATAATTTTGGGATCTTACAAAGTTTTTTAGTCTTTTCTGTTACTTAAAATAATACCATGGTACATAACCTTAAGTTGTATACATAAAATTTAAGTTGTATTAGCACACGAAAGTAATGGTAGAAGAGTGATAGCCTCAAAAGTACGTACTTAACAACCAACATGAAAAGTAAAAGAAGACAACCACTACTTTTATAGCATGATGGACTCACCAACAACTGGAAGAACGAAGCTAAAATGTTGGGCTGAAATGGGAGCGAGGAACGCTGAATGTTGTAGTTCACTCTGCAGGATGATGATGACAAAATCCAGTACCCTAAGGTACCATTTCTATTCTTAGACGTTGTGAGTTTAGTATTACGAAATTTTTAAACACTCCTATAACATAGCATTTTGGAAGGTTATGACATGGCTGGCAAAAGAAATTCTCTAGCATTTAGCAGAAAAAACAATGCAATTGATTATTGACAGATTCTAATATACAAAACATTCTATAATTAGAAAATGAGTTTTTGGAACTTTTTGGTACGTTATAAACGTCAGTATTGAAGAAAGGAAAGATGTGATACACACTTACATACAAGGTGTGAGACCTTTCCTCTGACATTCGTAACCATTTGCAATAAAAGCTGTCTCTGGCTACCATATTCTCCAGAGGTCAACAGGTAATCTTAAGGGATAAGGGGCAAATTAAAATGGATGAATAGGAATATTTTATAGACCGCATACCAAGTTTTCTTTTATACTGCCTCAACGTAAGATTCAGAAATGGTTTATTATGTTAATTTTTTTTTAAAAACATTGTTTTTAATTATATATTTTCCAGTTTATTACGTTTTGATGATGAAAATATAATCTGAAGGCAAACAAATTGTGATTTACGAAGGGTTGCAGTCTGCTAAAATTAACATCTAAAACATTCACTTTCAAAAAAATAGGACAATCTCGGACATGCAGACAAAAATACATCTGAAGAGTAGCAATGAAATATTGTTCATTATAAAGTTCAATCATTCATTATTGAATAATAAACGAAGGCATAAACGAAGGAATAAAATTATTATGGCATTGAAGAGATAAACATAAATTTCAAAATGATTTTTGTTTCAAAAATTACTTTATAAAATACAGTTAGTGTCTATTAATATTAGAAAATACAAATATGCAAGCCTTTAATTGGTGTCTTTTATAAAGTTGTACTATTTTCTTAAGAGAATCGATATTGAGTTTACTAAGAATCAGTTATACGTAAAAAGCCTACATCGATAAAACAAAATCAAAATTAAAAACATATACTCGCATTTTTTATTTTTGTAGTAGAAGTGCGTGTTTCTTTGTGCTCCATTAAAAAACTGCATTAAAAATGTTTGAAATTAAATTTTAAAAACCTTATTTTACAAATCATTTTTTTATAAAATACTCAAAATTCCTTTGATGTTTCCCTTCTTTTCAGAATAGCAAATCTATATTCGACTGAGTTATAATAACTCTGTAATAACTCCTTGGAAATGCAATTTTTAAAGTAGTTTTTACACTTAATTCTGCTAGCTGATGTTTTACATTTCTGAGGTTATACATCAAATTTTTTAAAATTAATCTCTTGAGTAAGTAATTTCGAGGCGTCAATAGCGACTCCTCTTGTTTACATTCTTGTTCAAGAATATTATTATTAATTTATTATTATTATTATTATTATTAATTATTAAACGTATAAGTCATCAGGTGTCCCTAATGAAACACAGGTGAACTATAACAGGAATGATATGTGTCGTAAATGTCCGTCGTAATGGAGCAATTGATTTAAAATAGTCTACTGACATTATCAATGAGAAGATATACTTTTAATACTTTTAAATATATTAGATTGTGTAAAAGAAAAAAGATATCCTTTTCGAATAAATAAAATAAAGACTTTTATTTAAATGTATTTAGACTATTTAAATGTATTTTAAAGCACGATTTTATTAGTAATCGCAACCCCCAATTCGTAAATATTTCTGTAGCTACGTTAACATGCAGTAATCATTAACGTTTATTTTATGACTGCATTTTATTGACTGATTGCAAATTTTACCTCCACGTAGGTTAGCTTTTTTTTTAAGCGATACAAGTTTGAAATACTGTAAAATAAAAAACAAAAAATGTTTCTACAAAACACTTAAAAATGTTTTAGATCTTAAACCTTACGTTAGATAAATATTTGTATCCTTTAGGAGACACCGGTTTTATAAGAATTGCTATTTAAAAAATTTAGTATATTTTATCAAGGTATTAAATAAAGTGGTTTAGCAAGATATCACCTGTTCCTACAGGTTTTGGATCGAGGATGGTTACTGGTTTACGTTACAGGCAGCAGAACAGAAGTTTCTTTAGAGACTCAACACGAGACTTTCTTGCAAGTGTTTGCAAAAAAGTTGCATTAGATGTTGCCGCAGCTTGTTAAAAAAGAATCAGAACCGTGGCAGATAGGACACAGGGCAAATATTGGTTTATGCGTTAGTTGGAAAAATGGACGTTGATCAACTGAGACAACCGAAGAACAGACAGTTGCTTCTGTTCAATAAATATACACAATTGAAAATATGCCGACTTACATTTAAAGTATGATGAACGACTCAAGAAGAGTATCCAAAATAAGCGTTAATTTGGCAGTCCAAAAGCGAAACTTCTCTACCTGACCAAGGAAACGTGGAGAAAAGAATAATTTAGGTGTATCAGGAAGCGGAATCGTGAGGCTGGCTTATGAAACAACCTAGAATGAGGGAGACAGGAAATCAGAAAACGATTGTGAAGGTTTAAACCAATGAATGATGATGGTGGTCACGATTGTATTTTTTTCCAGACAAATTCGACAAGTAGACAATATTATTTTACATTAGATATGTTTGTTTTCGATGTTCGAGTAAGAAAATCATGTTTATTAGTTAAGCAGAAACTTTAAAAGGATGTATGGAAGGAATACATACTGTATGAATTTTGCTTCCTTTTGCTTAACGAAGTTCTCCATTCCCATAAGAAACCATGCCGGAGACTTAATTAAACACAACTCTGGTTTAATCCTCGTTTATTTCAAATGTCTTATATGGATATTATTTTCTCTTACATATTTTATATTATATTTACATAGATTTTATATTTCCTTAATTTCAGGTTTTTCATACTTCTTTTTCTTGGACTGTTAAACGCTTTTCAGGGAAGCTACATAAAACTTGTCCCGGGGCTGTCTTCTAGTTTCTTCTATTATCTGTCCCTTTATTGTAAAAATATAATACTGTGAATTTCGTCTCTTTTCGTCTCATAACTGGGATTCTCTTGTTATGTCATTTATTCAGTACATCGCTCATTTTCTTTCTTAATCTGCGGTTTGCTTTTTCACGCTATGGAAACTATTCTCAGTAACGATATGTAGGCCTTACCGATCTACAAATTTTAGACTCGCTGGTATAAATATTTATTAATGTTAGATTGTTATACTTATTTTCCAAACGCCGTAAAATGTTTCACTATTTCAATTTGATGATGGTGCTTTGTAACGACAGTTGAAACATAAAACAAATTTTTAACTACATTTTTGACGGTAGTTATATAAGTGTAACGAAATATTTTGGTATCTGTAAAGAATTAAATCTAATAGATTTGGGTAATTGCTTTACACAATATAGTAGACTATTGTACGTACACTACCACCTTACACAGACGTACACATATAGTTAATGTCAACTGACAGTTGACATCCATTGTTAGCTTAACAACGTCACATGTATTGTTCATAGGTAGTTAAAACACTCACAGAGAGGGGTGAAATATCAAACGGCATAAGTTCTTGGAAACTTACCCTTTACCTATTAATTTAAAGAGAAGAGTAAAAGCTATTTTGCTACTTTCATTTAAAAAAATCATAATTAGTGATATGAGGGTCACACTGGATCGTCGTTGGTACAGTAGAAACAGAATAAATAATATCAATTACAAATTACACCCAATTACACCAAGTCACCAATTACAAACTTTAAGTAGACACAAACAGCGGATATAAATCAACAAACGGTGATTTATGCTTATGCATTTACGACATATACAATATAATTCAAGTTAAATTTGCCCAACAAATGACACCTTATTACATTGTCGCACTAATTAACACTTTCCAATAAACCGCCACAATAACCAAACGGCATTTCTAAAATCGCCAGGGGGTAACTAAATAACTGACTGCCCCTGGATTCTTATATTCATATCCCAAGAGATTCCAGGATAATCCGTCACTTCCCGGATGATGTGTCGAGCAACTTGCATACTATACTATAGGCATTCTGGAATCCGCTGCATGACCACGTCTTGTCCATATTCACTTTCCCTAAACCTTTTCAGCAACCCGTTCTCCAAGGTTAGAAATTCCCATTGTGCCCAGTATATCTTCAGCACTTCGGAACCATGACGGATGTCTTGCCAATCAGGGCGACGACCCTCCTCTTTTGCCGTGAAGATAGACCCACAATACAGCAGTCTTGTCTGTTCTTGTCGGAAATCCTGTGTCGTTAAACCGTCTGCCAATAAATCTACAGTGATGGCTTGAACTTGTTCATTTCAGTTTTGTTTCTCCTCTCTGCGGCAATGTTAGCACTCTTTCGAGCACAATTTTTAAGCAATTATTACAATTCAGTGCCCCTACCGATGTTGTACCTTGAAGTTGTACACTTGCAGACGTTCAAGTCACCTTACTGACTGCCTTTTTTAAAACCTCAAAAGCTATGCAAGCACGGTATGGTCGGTATGTAGTGAAAACTCTTTCCCATAAAATATATATGGAAGTTCTCCAAAGCACGGACGAAAGCCAACAACTCTTTCCTTGTAACGAAATAATTTATTACTCGTTGCTCGCCGTTTTGCACTTGAGACAAATCTGTCCCTTGACCAGTATTGCTCGGATCCGTGTCTACGATGTACTTTCCTTTGGAAGTTGGGAAAGCAGGAATTAGCTACGAGCATTTGCCATTTTTAAAGTCCGGAATGCTTGATCATACTCTCTTGACTACTGGAATGTTTGTTTATTATCCGTTAACTCATGTAGTGAATTAGTGACAGTAGCTAAGTCTTTTATAAAACGTCTTATTACAGAAAAATCGTGTTAACCCTTCGCAATTGGTCAGTTTCTCACGGTGTCTAATATACTGAGACCTCGTCATAATGACACCAGTTGACGGGACCAAAGTGTACACAAGAGTGTTTTTTAATCTGCAATAGAGAACAGTCTTCAAGCTCAGCTTCAGTTGGGCATAGTGAATTGTAGTTAGAAGATTTTTAAGGTTTTTCAAATGGTCTTTTGAAGTCTTTCCGATAACTATGACATCGTCTAAATAAACAAGTTTTCTAAGTCAGCCTTGTAGGACCATATTCATCAGTCGTTTATACGTTGCCGATTCATTACAGATTCCGAATAGGATAGCTTTAAACTGGAAGAGGGCACTTGGGATCAAGAAGGCTGCTTTTTCCTTGTCTTCTTCATGCAGACCCACTTGTCAATACCCCCGGTCTTCAGGTCCAATGTGGAAAACCACTGAGCTCCAGACAGTGTGCCGAGTGTATCGTCAACGCGATTAGTGGATATCAATATTTCTTTGTCACGTAGTTCAGCTTCCGGTAGTCTATGCAGAAACGTAACCCACCGTCCTCGCTACTAGCACTACCGGAGTAGACCAAGCACTTTGACCAAGGCTCGATTATTCGCTCTGGCAACATTATCTTCGCTAACCGATACATATCCGATAAGCTAACGGAAGTCTTCGAGGAGGTTGGCGTTTCGTGTTGTACCTCCTGTATTGATTAGTTGAACAAGAGAAGTTCTTCCAAGTGACTGGTCCCGAAATGGAATAGAATGTTTAAATTCGTGTATAAACTGGCCGAGTTCTTTTACTTCACTCAAAGAAGTCGACTACAAAGCTATATGCAATCATAATGTCCACACCAAGAATCGCTTCATCCAAAGTGTCAGCAACAAATGCTTCGTAACCAAACTCAAGTAGACCGAGAAGTAGGGGGAAAATATCGGTCCTGAGCCAAGTACCGTTATTCCCCCACCACCACCCCACGCAGCATCCCAAAGGAGCACAGCATCCGCGAATTTCCGCGAATAAAATTTTTTATTTTTTTAATTTTATTTTTTTATTTTTTTTATTAAATTTATTTGCATATCAAGGTGGAGGGTGGGGTGGGGTTCAATGGACCACCCGCATCCTCGAATTTCCGCGAATAAAATTTTTTATTTTTTTTAATTTAATTTTTTTAGTTTTTTTATTAAATTGGTTTGCATATCAAGGGTTGGTGGGGGTGGGGTGGGGTTCAATGGACCACTCGCATCCGCGAATTTCCGCGAATATAATTTTTTATTTGTTTTTTTAATAAAGCTGATTTGCATATCAGGGGTGGTTGGTGGGTGGTGGGTCAATTCTCTCTTTGAATGTAAATAACTATCTCTCTCCCTCCCTCCCTCTCTCTCTCTCTCTGTCTCTCTCTCTCTCGCACACACACATTTAGTATATTACTGTTGCATCTCACTCTCTCTCTCTGCGTGTTTATGTAACGGGTCTCACTCTCTCTCTCTCTCTACGCCACCGGTTTTACTATGATATCATGTTATCAATTCTCTCTTTGAATATAAATCTCTTTCCCTCCCTCTCTCTCTGTCTCTAGACGCAGTTATCCATCACGATATAAACTCTCTCTCTCTCTCTCTCTCACATTTGAATGTAATAACTATCTGTCAAGTAAAACTATCTCTCTCCCTCCCTCTCTCTCTATCTCTATCTCTCGCACACACACATTTAGTAGATTACTGTTGCATCTCACTCTCTCTCTCTCTCTCTCTCTCTCTCTCTCTCTCTCTCTCTCTCTCTCTCTACGCCATCGGTTTTACTATGATATCATGTTATCAATTCTCTCTTTGAATGTAAGTAACTCTCTCTCCCTCCCTCTCTCTCTGTCTCTAGACGCAGTTATCCATCACGATATAAACTATCTCTCTCTCTCTCTCTCTCTCTCTCTCTCTCTCTCTCTCTCACATTTGAATGTAAGTAACTATCTGTCAAGTAAAACTATCTCTCTCTCCCCCCCTCACACACACACACACACACACACACACACACACACACACACACATTTAGTAGATTACTGTTGCATCTCACTCTCTCTCTGCGTGTTTATGTAACGGGTCTCATTATCTCTCTCTCTCTCTCTCTCTCTCTCTCTCTACGCCATCGGTTTTACTATGATATCATGTTATCAATTCTCTCTTTGAATGTAAGTAACTCTCTCTCCCTCCCTCTCTCTCTGTCTCTAGACGCAGTTATCCATCACGATATAAACTTTCTCTCTCTCACATTTGAATGTAAGTAACTATCTGTCAAGTAAAACTATCTCTCTCCCACCCCCTCTCTCTCTCTCTCTCTCTCTCTCTCTCTCTCTCTCTCTCTCTCTCTCTCTCTCTCTCTCTCTCTCTCTCTCTCTCTTTCGATGAGACGTAGGGTAATCCGATGTGTCAAAAACGTGTAGGTCCTTCTTCATGTCTGCATACAAGTCAGATGTTTGAATACTATACATCAGACTGTCTGTATCTGTCATTAGGAATCTAACGTTACGGCCGTACTTGCCGACAGCGTAACGATAATGAAAGTCGTACATTATCGTTTTGCTAACGTCAAGCACCGTGAAGCCGACATGCACGGGACGGGAAAGATGGATTTTTTACGGAGTGAGAACTCCACCAAATCGTTCGTATAACGAATCATACGTTTCAGCCTAGGTGCGGAAACTAGTTTTTGAAGCCGTCGTTCAGCTGAGACTAGTTCAAAGTCTATATGTTTCCGTACGTTCTCCAGCGACTTGCCGTATACGGCGTTGTTCATCAGTTTGAAAAGGTCTTTTTCAAAGCTGTTGACGGCTGCTTGCCTCTTGCGGGTGTTGAAATCGATAAACGGTTTCAACCAAGCGCTTTGCTTTAAACACAACACCCTATGAGTCGCTTTCAGCTCTAAACCAAGACTTAAATACAATTTCAAATTTCGATAATGGAGAACGTAATTTTGTTTGTCCTCCAAAGTCGTTAACAACTTCTCTACGGATGAGATTGTTGTCCCTGATTCGTTATACGATGATCTGTATATACTCTCGTGTAAACGTTTGGAAAAGGGAGAAAGGATATCGGGTGTTACGCGCTGGCGCACAGGTGCAAGCGGGTAGTCGGAATGCAGGTCGTGTAGTGTATCAGGATAGTGTAGGTCGACCTCCAGGATGTACCCGATGTCGGAATCATCACTCACATTACGTACATCCAAAGACTCGATTTCGTTACGATCGAGCCATCGGAAGTCTGCGTAAGGGAGTGGTTGCGACATGGCTGCACCGTATAGATTGTTACAGTCCGTATACAGAATGAAGGAGGTCGGTTTCGAAACATCGTACTGATCTGGGATCAGAGGGTTGTTAGCGATGGCATGACGGTTGGATGTCATATCAACGCTTCCGCGGACCCCAGACTCAACAAACAGATGTTGATTTATATCTATCAACAGCTCTAATTCGACCCCTGTAATTTTTAGCATCGCGTTCCAAGCGAGTCCGGGAAGCGAGTAAAAATGACACGGGTCCAAGCAGTAATCGCGTAAGGCCATGTCTCGAAAACTTTCAAAGACATCAGCCAGCAGCATTACGTCTGCCAACAAATACAGATCATGGTAATCTCCAAACGTACGCAGATTGAATGCACTCCATACGTTTTGTGCGTGCTCGTAATCTGCGTCCGAAATAGACGATTCCATCAACCGGTTATCAAAGTGTTCACGAGCGGGTAGACTTGTTTCGTTGAACCGATCAATACTGTCAACGTACTCGTAAGGGTATACCCCCTTGCGTACGAGCAGATTGGTCTGTTCGTCGAAACCCCGTCTAAGCATTTCCTCTCTAAGCAAAGGAAATTGGCTCCCGGACGTGGACAGATTGGTAACGAGTGTGTCCAGAGAGCGATTAAGAAATTGAAAAGAGTCTACGAAACGCAAAGGACCCAGAGAGAACGACACGTAACGCTCACTAGATGTTGCAATGCAGGATACGTGTTGGTCCTTATATTTTCCTAAACCCTGCATTAAATGGTGACAGTCGTAGCCACGAAGGTTGTGAAAGAAGACAGGGATATGACGCGGCATCTTGTAGCTCAGATTACAGCTATTGTGGGCTGCTCCCAAGAATTTCCCCGTAAGATGACAATGATTACGTACCTTGTCATCGTCTGTCAAAGGGCGCTCACACAAATGGCAAACGGTGGCGTTAGTGAACGCAACATTGTCATCATCGGACATAATTAATCTTACGTTATGACGTATTACCTTCATCATATCCTCGACGTCTTTCATCAACCACGAGAAGAAAGTGTCTACAACGTTTTCACCACGATATACTTTAACCTCTCTCCAGAGACTGTGAGCGTGATCAACGATAGCATAGGAGAAACCTGACGGAATATGCATCGCTTCGTATGATGTGGACGATACAGGAGGAGAAGGTATTTTCTGGCAGACACCACTGCTATCAACTGAGTAGAAGTCACCTAAATCTTTCACTGTCGTCGGGATGTCGTTACCTGGTGAACACGATTGAAGGGGGGTGATAAGGGACTCGAAGTCGGCGTAGACGGTAAAGGGTACTTTGAGACAGTGTGCGTAATTTTTAAATGACATAAACTTCTCCTCCTCTGTGGGCATTTTGGTTTTCTGTTCACCATAAGGTGTACAGTAGGGGAGATGTTCGGACAGACCATGTTCTGTGGAGAAACGATGCAGGCAGTAGTCGCAGTAAAATGATTTATGATCGAATTTTGTTAGGGAAAATAACAATTTATTAATGCTACTGATAAGACAGTAGTGTTTTCGGCTATTTGTATCGGACAGAAGTAAAAGATTAACATGATGTAATCTGTCCTTATTGGGGGTAATTCTTAACGAATAAACCTCATTTTTGATTCGTTTCTGATATTGTCTTCTATATCATAGCCGAAAACGTTTATAGAAATGTTGGGATTCTGTGTTTCAAATTTAGAAATTGAGTTTATAGAAACAGGGTACTCGATACCGGACATATTTATTGTGTTTATGAAGGAGGTGTATTTTGAAACACGATCTTTATGGTCTTTCTGAGGGTGTATGTGGGCTAGAACAGACCATAGAAAACACATTTCATCTTGGGGGTTCTTGATGTTGACTACTGCCTTGGTGAGTGAGAGGTTTCGCGGGGTAGGAATGTAGGAGGACGCTACTAGCGGCCGGTACCGTCCAACAACCAGTTCCAGCTTCATAACAGCGTCCACCGACCATCCGCTCCCGTCACAGGTAAAATTGGATATGCTATTCGTGATTTTGTCGTATGATTCGTTTAGTAGACAGTTCAACTCGTCGTTGTCGTCCGTGAGCAACGTACGACAACGTCCGTGGAAGACGGCGTCTTTGGTTACCTCTTTTTCTTTGCCGCTGTCACCATCTAACACAGTTTTAGTGAAACGTATCCTGCACGCAATATGCCATTTGATACTACGTAAACGTGCTTGTTCTGCCAGAATATCTTTGCACAATAAAGGTCGCACCTCAGTCATTATCGATAATATATCTTGATCTCCCGTGTCCATGTACCCGGGCAGGTAATTAAATGTTGTGAGGGATCCTCTAATACTGGTGTTTCGTAAGATATAAAATCGTGTCATAACTGAAACAATAGAAACACATGTATTAGCTAATAGGAATGATGAATAACACACACACACACACACACACACACACACACACACACACACACACACACACACACACACACACACACACACACACACACACACACACACACACACACACACACACACACACAAATTCATGTTTGTGGTAAATAAATAGATAGTACACGTTAGTAATACGTTAGTTTATTGCAAACTGTGAAGATGGCAGCTACTTCCGATTTTAGTATTGAAAGTGAAAGAAGAAAATCGTTCAAGTATTGGGAAGTGACGTTTGTCAGCCCCGACGAGTTAGCGTTTGCCGGGTTTTACCGCTATCCGCTAAATTATGATGTTTGTGGACATAGTATGTCATTCATAGACGATAGAGTTAAATGCTTTTGTTGCGGAATTGAATTAGTTCATTGGAGAGAAGGTGACAAACCTATGGTGGAACATGAAAAATTTTCTCCGTCATGTCAATTTCTAAACGATGTCAAGAGACAATACATTGGGGAGAAGGTGACAAACCTATGACGAAACATAAAACATTTTCTCCGCCATATCAATTTCTAAACAACGTCAAGAGACTATCTTGTACATGTTAGACGGAGTTGGATCATATGTTAATTCATATCAAACAAGTTTGGTTTGCTACATAATTATAGAGAGAGACAATTGGTATTTAAATTTTTACCTTGTTGAGGCTGTTCCTGTACCTGCTGATGTTGTTGTTCCGGATTCTGCTGAAGGTCGGACATGATGATGATATTCAGACGAGAGAGTGAATATTGAAAAACAAAGAAACTGTTGTAACGCTGATATTAGGTTAGTGTATCTTAAACGCTTTATATCACACAAAGTAAATTAGAATATCAATTTGTAACATACAATTTGTAGCGCGGTAGTGTTCAGCAACATGAACGAGTGGTAAGTAAGACGCTGTTGCGAATTTCACAGGTTATATATAGTGCGAGTGTCGATGTGTGTGCAACTGTACTAAAAAAGCTGTTACGCGCATGCGCAAATCATTCAAATCCACATACGTAGATGACTGAAAAAGAGATGATTTACATAATAAATGTACGCTTAGACCAACGAAATGATCTTTAACATATCTGTGTTTCTTGATTATGAAAGAACATTCGTCTATCTCCTCATAATACATATCGTTATACAACAGAAGAGCACGAACCGTGTAGTACATTGCTGTAACGTTAACGGTAAGGTATACGTGGTTTTGATATTGAAAAAACATTCGTCTACCTCTACGTAATACATAACGTACAGAAGAGTACCGAGAATCGGTTTGTAACTTTTGGTTAACGTTTGTGGAAGATCTCTTCACAGATCCCGTGTTTTACTGTGCGCAGAAGGAATGGTATGAAACCTAATCAAGTGAATGACACAATGAACATATAGTGTTGGAATGAATAAGGAAGAACACAACGTCTAAAATCAATTCAGTGAAACCGTTCAAATTTAAAGTTGGTGACCGTGTTCGTATAAGTTGCACAAAATGGCGTTCGTCAAAGGTTATACACCAAACTGGACTAACAAAAAAATATTCACTGTGGATAAAGTACAATCCACTACCATCCCCATCACTTATCTGCTAAAAGATCATCTGAACAAAGTGTTGAAAGGTGGTTTTTACGAGCACGAGATTAGTAAGTCCAAAGTCGGTGACGTATACCTGGTGGAAAAGGTGTTACAGCGCAAAGGTGATAGAGTGCGTGTTCGTTGGCTCGGTTTCGATGGTAAACACGATGCATGGATACATAAGAAAGATCTAATATATAAAAAGGTGACAGCACGTGCTGAAAACAGTATGCTTTATGTATTCATGAAGATGAAGATTGTACAGCAAGCAAAACAAATTACCGATAAAGGATATGGACTTTTTGACTGGTGACGAAGGCAGGGCTGAACGTAAACATGATCCACTATTACCGAACAGTATTCACTGTATTGTTACGGTGCCAAGTTCTTGTGAGAAATCCAATGTGCTATTCAACCAACTGTTTGATGCCAACGGTCTAGGAAATCCAATGTGCTATTCAACCAACTGTTTGATGCCAACGGTCTACGTTTCCGCAATGTATACATGTTTTCAAAGTCATTATTTCAACCAAAATACAGAATGGTAGAAACAGTGATGAAATCACTCGCTGATGAAGGTTTAGGTTATCACGCATACAGCGAGAACGAAGAAGTTCCACTACCGAGTGAAATCACTGGTCTCGACTCTGTTATCGTATTCGATGACGTATCGTGTGAAAGACAAAACAATATTCGAAAGTATTTTGCTATGAGGAGACATAGCAGTGTGGACACATTCTATCAATGCCAGACATATAGTCAGATACAGAAACAATTGATGCGTGACAACGCTAACTTGTTGATATTGTTCAAACAAGACGATCTAACTTTACGACATGTATACAAGATCACGTCAACATGGATATGAAATATGATGCTTTCAAAGACGTCTGCACAGAAGCGTGGAAGGATCTATGACCAACAGTTCTTCATAAATATGAGTGTAGACAAGTTCGGTAGACACGACAGCATTGTAAGAGTGCGAAAAGAAACTCATCGAAGTCCTGCGTGAGGGATATCGGTTTAGGAGTGACTAACGACGGTCACTTTGATGTGAAAAACAAAAAGATACGCAACTTGGGTGATCCCCGAAGAGCTGCACGATGTTGTTTCTTTACAGTACGTAAACAATGTGTGCTTACAGTACAAGAACGATGCTACCGTAGACGCAAAGATCATCGAATAATAATAATGCTAAACGATCCGCTTAAATCAAGAGATGCGACCACAAAACGATACGTAGACGCAAAGAGTTTGAGAAAAGATCGTGCAGGTAACGTAATCGTTGATGACTGTCGGCTAACGCACGTGCAAGTGCCAGTCGCCAGCAAAGACGCTGTGAATTTAGAATTTTTATACGACAACACAATCAGTTTGCAAAGCAATGCTTTCTACGCTGACGAAAGAAAAATTACGAATATAGCGGACGGAGTAGCTGACACAGACGCAGTCACTGGTACGACAAATGCACGAATTAAAACTACATATAAAGACCGAATTGTACAAGGTCACTCAGGTATTTCATACATATATAATCAATCTGATAAAGTTCATCTATAAATATCAAGATATGATATTTAATCAAAATATCAAGTCGCACTGTATTCGATTGTGTAGGGGGTTGCGTTGTGGTGTGTGCGCGCGCGCGCGCGTGTGTATGCATGTGTGTGTGTAGTCTCTTGTAACATATAATTAATTTTACAATGATAATGTTTCTTCAAATATATGTATAGTTAATTTTTCATGATGTGAAATGAATTAATGGTGAGTTTCTTATTCATATAGAGTGTACTTCAAATTATATGTAAGACGGAAACGTTACCAATATGACTTAGATGACATTAAGAATATATTGTGCTTTTCATATATCACAATAAAAACATCTACATTGTTTCTATATAGCCCTAACCAATTTGATTCTGCTTTCACTAGTTTGTTTGCAAAATTTAAACTGATTATCTGAGTAATTAACATTTGCGTGATTGCAATTTTTGGATAAGTGTTGCTATAACTTATACATAGGCATTCTATTTTGTTCTTGATGTACGCTAGCGGACAGTTTTCAAAATTCGTATTACCACCGTCTAGACGCCGGCCCACTACTGATACCAGAATTATTCAAATCAAAAGCCCCGCTGTTTGTATTCGTTTGTGTAGGGTTGCGTTGTGTATGTGTGTGTGTGTGTGTGTGTGTGTGTGTGTGTGTGTGTGTGTGTGTGTGTGTGTGTGTGTGTGTGTGTGTGTGTAGTCTCTTGTAACATATAATTAATTTTACAAGATAATGTTTCTTCAAATATATGTATAGTTAATTTTTCATGATGTGAAATGAATTAATGGTGAGTTCTTATTCATATAGAGTGTACTTCAAATTATATGTAAGACAGAACGTTACCAATATGACTTAGATGACATTAAGAATATATTGTGCTTTTCATATATCACAATAAAACATCTACATTGTTACTATATAGCCCTAACCAATTTGACTCTGCTTTCATGAGTTTGGTTTGCAAAATTTAAACTGATTATCTGAGTAATTAACGTTTGCATGATTGCAATTTTTGTATAAGTGTGCTATAAAATATATATAGGCATTCCATTTTGTTCTTGATGTATGGTTAGCGGACAGTTTTCAAAATTCGTTATTATGTAGCAAACAAGACGATACGCTTAAGTCCTTCAGCGGTTGATGTACGTTTAGGAATTTGAATCGTCAATGAATTTTCCTGCACAGACTACTGCCTACTGTATGATACTACATGATTCGCTTGTAGAATGTACACCATTGTCCAACACAGTTACATAAACGTGTTTAAGTCTTATTTTTATACATATTTTGTAAATACTAGTTGTAAATATATATATATTTTCATACTTGTAACATGATAATATTGGAGCTGTGTGTATGTATTTTAATTGTAAAACTAGTTTAGATATATTTTAATACTTTGTAACAATATAAATCTTGGAACTGTGGTCTGTTTTTTTTTTAATTGGTAAAAACAAGTTTAGATTATATTTTCATACTTGTAAACAATATAATATTTTAGATATATTTTCATACTTGTAACAATATAATCTTGGAGCTGTGTATGTATTTTAATTGTAAAAAACTAGTTTAATATAATCTTGGAGCTGTGTATGTATTTTAATAAATGTATATAGTACACACTTTATTATTATTTGTATAACCCACCCCATAATGTACATAGATTTTTTTTTTACTTACTTGCAACAAACTAGAGAGTGTTGTCCACACACGTACCCTTAAATGACAGACGTTGTATGCACACTGAAGGCTCGCACGCTTAAAATTCAGCTATACCTAAAATATATCTTAAATTAGAAGTGTAATATAAAAAGTACGGTAAGAATATATTTCAGAAATTGTAATTTGATCACACACACACATACTTATTTGAATGAGTCATGTATTAAATTCAATAAATAATGCACTTAATAATATTTTAATGTGAATAATTTTTACGTTTAAATAAAATCTGTACATACAATAAAATTATGTAGTGTACTATATAAATTACGTTTAAATAAAATCTGTACATACAATAAAATTATGTAGTGTAATATAAAAAACACGACAAGAAAAATTTTCAGAAAATTGTAACAGACAGTAATTTGATCACACACACACACACACACACACACACACACACACACACACACACACACACACACACACACACACACACACACACACACACATGTATTAAATTCAATAAATAATGCGCTTGATAATGTTTTAATGCAAATAATTTTTACGTTTAAATAAAATCTGTACATACAATAAAATTATGTTCACTTATTAACGTATTCAAAATGTTTCATATACATTTACCAAACTAGCATGTGTTGTCTACACACCCTTAATGATGAACGTTGTGTATACTGAAGACTCGTAAGACGTACAATAATAATACAAAACAGTCTTTCAACTATTAAAAAATGCTGTTGTACGTAGTGATAGATTTCACGATGTATCAGGCACACGCAGACAGTCGAATAAGAAATTGCAGCTGATTTTCTTCGCGTATATATTTTACTCTGGTAGTGGGGACAGCTTGTGTCCGTTTTGGGAGTAAATACTTTCTAATCCGTAAGTACTCCGACTTACTGTCACCGCTGCTAATGACTGTCATGTGTCAAATTAGAAAGTAGGACGCACCGATTTAGACGATATAATCACAGTCAATGACCCTTGGTTTAAGTTAGTGAATAATAACTATATCTAATTCTGTATCGTTGTGTGTGTATGTGATCGTAGTATGATTTTATTTCTTGACACAACCCTTTATCTTGAAATATGATTTTTAGTCGGACGTTGTAAATAATTTTTTAAAATATCACTTACCTGCAAAGGACATACCCTTGCGTAAGAGCAGATAACAATATGTAATTTCGTGTGTAGTAATCAGAAATGTGTGAGAGCGAGAGCGAGAGAGAGAGAGACAATTTAATAATGTGTCTGCTCATATAGTTTGAATTTCCCACCACAGCGGTAAACTATATTTTAAGTTTACGTGTACACAGGTTGTATCTTGCAATCACGAAAATTATTATTTAAACTGATAATTGTTTTTATTAAAATCTAACAATGACGAAATATTGTTATTTCATATTGTATTTATTTTATATCTTTGTTTACGATATATATTTAATTAATGCAAAAATGAATTTTTAAAATTACAATGGTCTGTAAACCATATTTAAGTTTGTGTACAGTGACACCGTAATCGATTTGAATAAGGGAATTCCTGTCAACGTCTGCAGCTAGAGAGCGAGAGACATACACAACAGTAATATAGTAAATGTGTGTGTGAGCAGTGCGTACATTGTCCGACAGCGGTTTGTATGTGTACACAAAACTTTTGAAAATACCTTATTTCAAAGGAGTTTTTATGCGTAACACTTCACCACACAGACCGCCTTGGAAAAACGAGATGCGTCTAGAGACAGAGAGAGTTACTTACATTCAAAGAGAGAATTGATAACATGATATCATAGTAAAACCGATGGCGTAGAGAGAGAGAGAGAGAGAGAGAGAGAGAGAGAGAGAGAGAGAGAGAGAGAGAGAGAGAGTGAGACCCGTTACATAAACACGCAGAGAGAGAGTGAGATGCAACAGTAATCTACTAAATGTGTGTGTGTGTGTGAGAGAGAGAGAGAGGGGAGGGAGAGAGAGAGATAGTTTTACTTGACAGATAGTTACTTACATTCAAATGTGTGTGAGAGAGAGAGAGAGAGAGAGAGAGAGAGAGAGAGAGAGTGTGTGTTTATATCGTGATGGATAACTGCGTCTAGAGACAGAGTGAGAGGGAGGGAGGGAGAGTTACTTACATTCAAAGAGAGAATTGATAACATGATATCATAGTAAAACCGATGGCGTAGAGAGAGAGAGAGAGAGAGAGAGAGAGAGAGAGAGAGAGAGAGAGAGAGAGAGTGAGACCCGTTACATAAACACGCAGAGAGAGAGAGTGAGATGCAACAGTAATCTACTAAATGTGTGTGTGCGGGAGAGAGAGAGAGAGAGAGAGAGAGAGGG
Organism: Magicicada septendecula; assembly: GCA_034769895.1. Classification (NCBI taxonomy): domain Eukaryota; kingdom Metazoa; phylum Arthropoda; class Insecta; order Hemiptera; family Cicadidae; genus Magicicada; species Magicicada septendecula. The sequence goes on along the minus strand of CM068370.1, from coordinate 238,144,133 downwards.
AGGAAGAGAGATAGTTATTTACATTCAAAGAGAGAATTGACCCACCAACCACCAACCACCCCCTGATATGCAAATCAGCTTTATTAAAAAAATAAAAATAAAAAATTATATTCGCGGAAATTCGCGGATGCGGGTGGTCCATTGAACCCCACCCCACCCCCCACCAACCCTTGATATGCAAATCAATTTAATAAAAAAAATAAAAAATCAAATTAAAAAAATAAAAAATTTATTCGCGGAAATTCGCGGATGCGGGTGGTCCATTGAACCCCACCCCACCCCCACCCACCCCTTGATATGCAAATCAAATTAAAAAAATTAAAAATTTTATTCGCGGAAATTCGCGGGTGCTGCGTGGGGTAGTGGTGGGGGAATAACGGTACTTGGCTCAGGACCGGTATTTTCCCCCTACTCCGAGGCGTAGGTGTACTCCACTTTTTCAGCCTTTCCATTAGATCTTTGCAAGTTGCAAGAGTACCAGATTGGCTTGTGATTTTTCACCACATCAGGGCGCACAATGGGAACTATGGTATCCTTGTCAACTGTAATCGAGGTCGGGATTTCTTAAAGGAATCCGCTGACTACCAAGCTCCCGATGTTCTGAAGTGTAGAAATTGCGTATTGTCTAGGAGCTTTGTTCCTCCAGTTAGTCACACACCCCCCGTCGTTATACCGACTACTCGTCGTTTCCCAGCTGTTAAACTTTGGACCGATAATCCCTTTGTAGATGCCAGATTTACAATTTCAGATCTATCTTTGTCTATACATGTGTACGCAACAATCCAGACACTTTGTGTCCTAGATTGTTGAGGTGTACTTTAATACGTCTGCTTCCCATTTTTCTATATAAGCCCTCGAATTTCGTTGTTGTGTTTAATTTTACCCACGTTCTCACATAAATGTTTTAATATCACTGTTCCTTGTTATCATCGGTCTTACTCTCCTATTATTCTGCATTACTGTTCAGTCTCAGTCATTCTCAGATTGTTTATATTTCCCACTGGTACCAAGTCTAGAACGTTTTCCTATTGTATTGTTTACGTGTTCTTTCGTATCTCGTCCCTCTGACCGCCGTGAGCTCTAATAATGTAATTTATAATTTCATGTTTACAGTAACATCATTTTTATTCGTGTGCTATTAACGTTGTTCAATATACTAAAATATTAAACGATTTTGTGAACAATTTTGTGATTTTTTTTTTTAAAGACTGCAGATCAAAATTACTGTTTCCTCTCAAATGTTTTTGATATTTCTGAAAGTAAAGTTTTAACTGAACGGTTTTAGACACAGGAGTGTATTCATTTTGAATTTAAAAACTCTGGAATAAAATTAAATAGTAAGTATTGATCACAAAAGTAAAGAACACAACATATATTTTGCCCGAAGGTTTCGATCAATAATTTTAGCAATCTAATCTGTCGAGCACAACTTTACTTCACCGAACACATGTCGTTCTGATTTTTAATCCAGGGGTTGTGTAGAAGAGATTCACTTTACTAAGAGGATATTAATTATCTTTGTTTTGTATTTTAATATTCTTTTTATTGTTTCACAGTTACAATGAAAGTTATTTTAACTTTTGTTCAATAATTTTATCTTTTTTATCTACGGTACAAATACTAAGAAAATGGTTTATAAGAATTCAACCAACATCCCGCAATTTGCAACACCGTTCACGGTGTCAGTGGCATGCAGTTAGGACGGCGCCGCAGTAAGCGTGTCGATAATAACAGACCAAACACGTGCCCCGGTGTCCCCACCTCACAGCTGACAAATGTGCACTGTCTTCCCTACCTAGAGCAAGTTCAAGGCTGTTCTCCTCATTCGTTAATGAATTCATTAAATCGTTAACCTCTGAAGTAATGACACTGTTTATGTCTTCGTACATTTCTCATTCGGTGTAATAACCTAAATATTAATTTGTAAATCCTACATTTAGATACTTGGCTTGTCGGAACAAATATAATAAGGTTATACGATTTAAAAAAGTAAGAGGCGATTGTAAGAAAGTAAGAAAGGTAAAAGACGATTGAAGGAAGGTACAGGAAGAAGGAAGAAGAAAAGATAAAAATTATTCCGACGAACAGATAAGCAAATATAATTTTATTATTGTAAACAAAAAATAAATGTGTGTTTATTTACAGTATATGCACACACACACACACACACACACACACACACACACACACACACACACACACACACACACACACACACACACACACACACACACACACACACACACACACACACACGGGCATGCATGATGTTAGTACGGTAGGAGATAAAGGGAATTTGGTGATGGTTGTTTTAAGTATGTCAGTTTTCCATGCTAGGGTAACAATTTAATATCGCTTGACCTTTGTATCTCCGGACATTTAGCAAGTATTTATATCAAATGCTGCCAAGAGACGTTTCTTTGCAATTCTTATTGCTTTAACTTGGTTTTTATTTCTACATCTATTAATCTCTCTTCACTTAGACATTTTTAGGTTTCAATACTACATTCGGATTTTAAAATAATTTTAATAATAATTTTTTGTTGATAATTTTTCATTCGCTACTGAATTAGTACAATACACAAAACAATAATTTACATTTTCTTCACATGTCTGACCTCATGCGGTCTCTTTCTTTTACCTGATCTCTGTGGGATAAAAGTCTGTTTTTTTTTTTAATCAATTTATTAATATTATTAATTTGAGAAATATGTGACCTTAATCTATTCGGATGACGGCAATATTTTGTGTGTATTATTGGCAGTAAATAGAGTAATGAATATAATAAAGAGTAATAGAATTACTGTAACATAGTCATCATTGACTTTCATTAAGTATTAAGCCCATGGCGTGTTGCACCCGATATCAGTGGCACAAGTCAGACACCTCCGCCAGAGAGTAATCAGTGATGGTCTGCACGTGAGAAGAGATATTGTGTTGTTGTGTGTCACGTGTTTATGTTATTGACCGTGTTACACGCCGTTTGAGTCAGGTGGTTGTATCCAGCAGTGAGTAGACGAGGATGAATTGACTAAACTTTTAGCTGACTCCAGAAACAGCATATCGCAAAGAAACCCACTACCACTACACAACACCGCCTCCAGTATTATCCACTAGAATATATAAATAAAGTGTAATTTAGGAAGATTATTGGACTGTATTTACAGTGATTTAGTGGAGATTCCATTGTGTCTAGTGTGAGACGAATATTAAATGATGTTTGATATAACCCTCAGTCGTCCGCGTAACAACATTATGGTGGCGAGACTGTGCATAATGGAGGACTAGATAGAAATGGTAACTAGTGATGTTCATTACTTGATTACGAAAGGTGACTAAATCAAGGTTGCAGTAAAAACATGAAGCGTAGTGACCTATAAGTAAAGCATTCCAAACGGTCGTAGAGTTGTCAAGAGAATCCTGGAGCACCGACATTTCAGTTACTGATGACCATAAATACAAGTTACATGAACACTGACGGTATCAAAGCCAAACCACACGTTTTACTGCGATATCCTATAGATATCTATGTAATATGATTCGTGTCGTATGTGCATTACGTGTTTATTTGCTTATTACGAATTCTGAAGAAGACTTACTAAATTAAATACACTATATGTACATTTACATGTATTTTGTAATAAAATTACAAGATTGATAGTGTGAGATGAGACTCTGATGTAATCAAGCCCCTCTGTTTGGGCTAGCCAATTTGTAATAAAATAAAATCAGATTGGTGAGTCTATGTATGTTCTTAATTGGTGTGGCGCTCGACGTCTTACTGGCCTGAAACACTTCCTTAAGTTTCCCAGCTGGTCGAGTCCCAATGGTAGCAAGACCGGTCGAGTAGCGTAATGTTGATGAAGAAATATATGTTCAGCTCCACCAAAAGTTTCAAAACAAAAATTGTTGTTTTGAAGAAAAAAAAAAAAAATATGTGGTTTAAAAAAAATTATAATTAAAAAAAATTATAATTTTATTAATTAATTAATTATAATCAATTAATTAATATAGGGCTGTGAAGTTTTAAAAAGTGTAATGCTCTTCTGAAAAATTTTATTGAAGTTTTGGTATATTTTAAATAAACTATCACCACTCATAAGATTGTCTTCAAACCAATCGATACTTGTTTACCTTTTTATTTTTTAGGTTATCTTCACTTATAGGTGGTAAAGTCCTGGTAGATTATTAATTAGAATTATATTAGTGATAACTAGTAATATTTATGAAATAAAGAACTATTTAGTGTTGAAAAATATTAATGTTTTATTAGTTAATAGCAATATTGACTCTTATCGATTATAATATCGATTCTCAGGATATCGAAAAAGTTACATAGTATATTATATAAAATTCATACAGGGTTCTTTAAACAGCCAATTATTATCAAAGTCAGAGAAATCGGGCCAATATTTAAAAAGTATAACGTTACAACAAATTAATAATTATTACTAAATACAGACATTTAATAATATATTTGAAAATAATATAATTGTTTTCACCAACAGCTGATGTGAACACTGAAAGCATTGAAATTTTCAAAGTAAGATGGCTGCCGTCAAGCTGGTCCAAATATTGCTCGATTCTGCTACGTTCCGATTAATGTATTTTCTGGCAGTATTCCTGTTCTGGTGTCTGCAAATCTCTTGATAAATGTTGTGTAGTGCCTGGTGTAATGTTTCTGGGTTGTATTTTGTGTACCCGTGTAAATATAAGTTCAAACACTTTTCCCTATTCCGACACTAATACGGTTATTGTATTATACAGTTTTGTGGTGTTTTTCGGAGTAGATATGTATCGGTTCAGTGTTATTTAGTGTTTCTTGATTGTTTCTGTGATAATGTGAGAGTTCTAGAAGTATTTTATAAGTCACTCGCGATTTCACTAAAACGTACTATTCACTCCTCGACTTTATCGTTGTAAGTTAGGTTAGATTCGATACAAAACGCTTGTCATGTTAACCGTTCAAATACCAATAATCAACTATCTTATTTCCTCCAGTTTCAATTAAACTCTTAGCCAATATAATATTATTCTTAACATTGTTCAAATATATTTTCATATCCTGTGCGTATATAATAATTCACTATATGATTGCCTAAACTTTGGTTATTTATCAATTTTATTCACTAGATGTTATTTAAATTAATCTTTCAGTTCATTCGGCTTATTTTCAGATTAAATAATGCCGTTTTATAGTGTTTTCTGTCCAAAATTAGTAATTTTACTTTCATTTCGGTATTCTCTGAAAAGTCAAAACATACTTCCTGTCATTATAAAAATTCAGCCATTTTATCAGTTATATTTAATATTAATAATCTTATATTGTATTAAAAAGGTTTATATTCCCTTATTCTCTTGTAATTAACTGAATTAGTTGTATTCTGAAACATTATTCTGGAATATATGACTCCCATGTCTAAATTTCTGAGTTTAGTCATTTTTATTTTTATTTATAATTCTGAATATAATTTATTAAAATCTTTCTAAATGGTATGTGCAATTATATGGCTTGATCTCAAGTTTATTTTGTCTAAATCCCTTTTGTTTATTTGCATTTAAATGAGTAATTTCTCTGTTTTAATGAAGTTTAGTTTTCTTTCTCTGGCCTATGATTTTTTAACAATTTTTTCTTACAAAATATTTTACAAATAATATATGATGTGTGATACCCTCTCTGACTTTTAAATATAGTCTTATAAACTAAACATTTTTCCAAATTACACAATAACAATGAGTATTGGTTACAATACCAATAACAGTTAAACAAATAACGAATATTTTTTAAATAAATGGTTGTCTTCAACCTTCAGACATTTTATAACAAAATCCTTATTTCTAACATGGAAATACGGTTCACAAAAAAGGTTTTTTTTACTAACTCAAGTCTTAATTACTTCCTACTATTTACAAGTAGGAATTATTTTTATAGTTCTGATGTTAGTTGTATCAGACCCAAACAAATGGCCTTATATCTAACACATTTTTAAACATTCTTATACTATATACATAAAAACCTTATATCTATATTCTTGTTGCTAACTATTATTATAAGTGGGATTCTACAGTTTTTATACCGTCTTTTACACATTGTCTTTGGGTAATTGTACCCTGTCATAAATAAATAAATAGCATAAATTGTTCAAAAAGTATTATGAAATCTGTTTTTCTTTTTGCATATAAAACAAAATGTTATTTTAAACAGATTTATGTTTTATAAATAACATATTCTCACAGTACACATTTCAAGTCATTGAAAATTGCATATTTCATTGCATTCAATGTTTGTGATTGCCAAGAATGAAACACAAGGTTCATTTTCTATAATACCCAAAACTATCACTGGTTCACTTTGCACTTTTAAATTATGTTATTGCTAAATGGTCGTATAGTCTTATTAACATAATAAATTGGTTAGTGTTTTACAATGGAGATTTGTTCCATGGGTACTATATTATTGTTTCATCTTAGTTCACAGGCAACTTTTACTTTATACACTTCTCTCTCTTAAATTTATATACATGTGGTTTTCATTTCATTATACTTTTATTGGTTAATGATTTATTTTGGGGGGTATGGGGATTTGGGTGTCTTTTATAAGAGCATGACATCTTCTTCAGGATGCTGCCTTCTTCTTCTTTCATCAGTCTTCTTTTCTCCTGCCTTCTGGGACTGGTATCTTCTCCATCTTCTTCTTGATGCCATCAGGTTTCTTGGGATCTTCTCCATCTTCTTCTTTATTTTAGAAATACACCACCTGTATTGGTTGATCTTGGCTTACTTTAGGGTTTCTATTCTATTTATTCTTACTCGTTGTGGGTTTGGTCATATTCTGTACTGCTTGGTTATTCACTTTCTTACCTTCCTGGGTTATACCTTGAAAACCTTTGGTTATGAGACTGGTTTTGGATGACTCATCGCTATTAACTCCTTTTATTTGAACTTGTATTTTCTTTATAATAATGATTTCTTTCCACAATTGCTATGAATTAATCTGTTTATATTAAACTTAATGCTTTCTTCCAAATTTAAATATTATAACTTTATTATTCTAATGATCAATTGCCATTCAATATTATGCTTATATCTGTCATGTTACAATTTGTATGTTTACATTTATATGTAGTAACATATAAAGTATAAAGCATAAAAAATATAAAGTGTTCAAAGTATAATGTTTTAAAAAAAGTTGTTTATTTTACAACTTCTAATAAAAGCTGCACTAACAGATCGTTGTCTGTATAAAAATATTGTGGACTGATGTATATTCATCTTTTCTTAAGCCCCATTCTTTCCCGTATCTTTTAATTAATACTTTTTATTCCAGGTCACTCTATATAGAGTCTAGGTTAATTTTCCCATTGGTACACTTATATCAGTATCTTTTGGAACTTTAGCAATGGTAGAACTTATGTTTTGAAATTAGGTATGCCATGCTTGCCATGTCTTAATTCTGCTGTTGTCACCTACACTACTACATTATTTTGATTAGTAGAAACATATTTTATCTTGAGAGTTTCACGACATTCGTAGAATCGTCAGCGTGAAACTGCTTCAGTCACAGGTAGGTGTTAATGTCTGTTTTGTGCTCCTGGTGTTGGTTTGGTGGTGGGAATAACGATGTTGTGTTGTTTGTTATGTTCAAATAATGCGTTGGTTTGGCAATACGTTTTCATTTATGAACAGGTGAGATTGGTGTATGTAATATGTGAGTGTTTAGAAATATTCTATTGTAAATAGTTTTGTGATTTCTGCTTCTAATATAAAGTTTTGGGATTAAAGTTCTGTCGTCAGATTATCGTTCCTTCGAGGTCATCAGCATTAAAATAAAACTATTTACAAACATCTACACATAATGTTACAGTTCTACTTAAAGGCATGTCATGTCTGGTGCGCACGTTGACAACGTTATTCAATCACGCTTCGGAAATGTTGTTTATATTCTATGAGAAATTAAGTTTATAATCCGCTGTGTTTAGTTTTTGTTAGTTTGTTCATAATGTGTTGTATTTATGAATGTGTGTTTATATCTATGTAAATCCAGTATAGTGTTTTGCATGGGAATACAATTTGAATTTGGAGTATGGTTTGATTGTTTTTGATGTGATCAATATAACGTGTGTTGAAATTCCAGCCTATTTGTGCTGTATAAAGCTTGGGAATGTCTTTACAAGTAAGTTGTAGGCACCAGACGGTGATTTTTGTTGTGTTGGGCGGTTGATTACTGTGTATATTTTTCGGATGTCCTGGACGTATTTAAAGTAACTGTGCAATAAGTTTCTACTAGTCGAGTCAATACAACAATCTTAGTATTATTTACATTTATCCTTTAGTTTATATTTATTCATTCTGTTATAATTAATTTTACTCCCTCCCGAATGTTTATGACTTAATTTGTAGCTGTTTAATTAATGCTTGTACAAAAATCACCCGGTAACCTAAAAACAAATTCTACTTCTGTTTTCCGTGCTATTCACATTCCATAGCATTTTCTCTACATTTCTTTATTCCGAGGTTTACTTGTTCAAATAACTTATAGAACAAAGGAATGAAAGCAGTCTCGTTTAAGTCATTTAGTAAATTAATAAAACTTTCAATTACCGTGCTATATTACGTGTACACTAACCGTAGTAAACTGTAAGCCTAACTAATATGTGTCGTGTTTAAGTCACCAAATACCGTTAAGCTTCCAATGAATACATAAAATACATAAAGAGTATAAGGTTGGAGGACTCGTATACAAATATGTGGGATCGGTTTCTTTCTTTTAAGATTTCAAAAGTTATTTTCAAAATTTCTATGAGCCATCATGCGTTTCTTTAGAATGAGTAATTAAAATGGTGAGTGCTTCAAATGTGAAGAAGAGTACGAATAATTATATGAAACAGTACAGTCTAATTCTCATAAAAGGAAGAGCGCCTTTTGAAATGAAGTAGATCTATACCGTGATAAAAAGGCACAGCATTCGGAAGCGAAGTGGAATGTCTGACGTTGCAAAGGCTGCTCTTCTGATTGAATAGCAAGACACTCGCAGAGGGTTTTCCCTTTTGTAGGAAGCACATTCAGAGAGCGTGTGTTCCTTTTTACTTATCTTTGATACGATTTCCAGTTCAGTATTTTGTTATCCCCTGTTTCCGTTTCTATTTATAAATTAATAATACCTCCCCTTTGTGTACCCTTAACTCCCTTTCCCCCTTTTCTCTTCTTATACTGAATTTCAAGGAAATATAAGTAATTTTCAGTCGATCGTAATCTTATATATTAGTAACTTTATTTATTAATTAATAAATATTAAACCAAATTGTTAACGTAGAAAAAGTCTAATTGTCTACTACGTTTTTATATAGGCCTGCTTGGGCAACATAAAAATAGTTTTTACCAATTTTAAAAATATTTTTTTTTAATTCTTATAGACCGAATTGCATCAAAACTAAGACTTATAAAGTAAATTCACTCCGAAATGTTCTTTGATTTAATTACTACTAATAATATATTTTAAGGAAAGTCAAATGTCATTATTACAGCGGTTAACAAAAGGGATTTTGTAATTTTTTCTGTTTTTTACGTTATATACCTACTACTATTGACATCCCGTAGTGTCCCTTCTCAGACCATGTTCAACAAGAAAATGAGAAAAATTTTGATGTTAACTATTTGTATGAGAAAAAGAATTGAATAATGCCACCCTTTTTTCTTGTTTATTTAAATTTTGGTTTGTTAAAAGGGCTACGTTTCTGAACTATCGGAAGCCAGGATACTGTGAGATGACCCGTTTTGTCTTAGCTCGGGTTAGAAATTGGTTGTATATTTTATGTAACGTTTGGTTTCCTTACTGTCTGCCAGTTATTAGAGCATTGTCTTCGTAATTTTCAATTATTATGTTTTAGTAGCAGTTTAACCTAAATATAGATTTTACTTATTTTTGGTTTCAAAATATTGTTTTTTAAATTAATGGGGAAACAGCTAATGTCCGTTTACTAATTTTTAAAAACAAACTCCTTTATCAGAAACGTTTAAACATGTAATTTAAATGTAATGTTAATTTTAATTGCGTGCTAATAAAAGTAATCTAGCAAGTATTTAAAACAAGAATCGGAATTCTTTAATCTCCGACCAGCATTGTTATAATTTTACGTTTTATGAAACAGTCAAAGAATACCTTTAAATAATGTATAAATAATTTTTAGTACTTACAAGTACACCTCTAGGTATTCCAGTCGGTAATTTTTTAGTTTCTCATCAAAGATGCATTTCGGAACAGTTGTGTTCCATCTTCAATTGGATCATTGAGATGGATCATTATGTAAGTTTACTAAATGATCCAATTGAAGATGGAACACAACTGTTCCGAAATGCATCTTGGATGAAAAATTAAAAAATCACCGACTGGAATACCTAGAGGTGTACTTGTAAGTATTAAAAATTCTTTATACAATTTTACTTTCTCGTTTCTATTTAAAAAAATATATTATTTTATTCGCTAATTACAATCTACTTACAGATTGAACAATAAGTAAAAAATTTTCTGAATGATCAGTAGTCGGTGGCTCTGATCCTATGAGTAGAAAAACAAATTTCTACGAAATTTCAACGACAATCTTCTTAAAGAACTTATAGGCCGATGAAATGGCTTTACGTTTCATGGCTCGGTGGCTGTAGATAGTCAGATAAAGATAGCTTTGTTAAGGTTGACTGTGTGTTCAATTCTACAACTTGTACGTTTTGTATTCCAGTATAGGCTGGTTATAGAGTACTAAATGTTTGCGTATTTTTTCGGAAACCAATACTGTACGTCATTGTGGAGTGAGAGGTTGATATTTTCTAAGATGCCATGATTGTTGATCCCAAGAGTTGGATTGGAATGTGTATATAATTTTTGAGTTAGGTAGTTAAGTACAATTTTACAGCTGTGTGGCGTAGGTCTATATGCGTTTTAATGTTTATTTGTGTAGGACAATATTGTTTTCTAAGGATAACTCTGATTTGACTCAGCAGTCAGGAAGTTTCTCGTAGCTTTAAATTTAGTTGTTACTGTATTTGTTTGAAATGTTTCTGCCAAGATGTGTTTTAGGTCTTTCCGTACCGTATACTGACCTTTAGACAAATTATGCTTTTAACGATCAAGGTAACTTGTAATGTTTCTCTTTAATTTATTCTAATTCTCTATTTTTAATTTATTTTGATTATTTATTTGGTAAATCAGTCTTAGAGACGATAAAGACGATGTTGAAGTTTTGGTGTTGCTACTACTGGATCATCATGTGCTGCTAGCAACGTCGTGTCAACCGGAAATGTAGCTACTGCAGTGTTTTTAATTGTGGTTAAGTCAGCAGTAAAAAATAAATACACCAAACGGTCTAACACACTTTACTGTAGGACACCATATTTCACCTGATAGTGTTGTATTTTATTTGGAAATTCCTTTTAAAAAGATACGACTTTAAGAAAATGTAACATAGGCTGATGACTGTAGTTTTTATATTGTGTAATACACCAGCGTGACACATTTTTTGGTCTTGTTCTTGATTCTGTGTGATTCTTGTTTCGTGGAATGTTGTTGCCGAAAATCCCCTTGTTTCTAAAATTTAAAGCTGTTTTTGGAATCTGTTTCTTAAAAATTTCTAGTTGTATAACGGAAGGCAAAGATCAGGTTTAAAAGTAATACATAGCCAGTCAACAGGGATCTATGTTTTATTGTTTTATTTTTACTGTAGAAATCGGTAGAAAGTAGTGCGTTAATAATTTTAATGTATTAGAGGGAAAAAACTCTGGATATTTAATCATTTAGAAAAAACTAAATGATTAAATGCTTGTAAAACTTAATAGTGGAAGCAAAATTGAGACATAATGAGAGAGACTTACAGTATCTTCACAAAAAGATTCACATGAAAAATCATCGTCAAAAGAAGATTCTGATGTCTGTGCATGTCATTGGTCACAGTTGTTGTACGACTACGGCTTCAAGTGGAAAGATTGAGCGGAAGAAACCCTTGGAAAGACTAAAAATGAAGTGCTTGGGTTCAGTGTGGCTGAAGAAACAAATTTTGAAGTACAAAAATATTTTAAACAGAGTAAATTTTAATAATATGAATACCCATGTATTCTCCATGTATATACGTTGGAAGAGAAACATATGTTGACGGCAAAATTTGCTTCTGATTTCGTACAATGTGTACTGTTTAATGTTATTGACATGCCTACAAGAATGTTACGATTAGGTAGTGTTACGCCATTACACAACATTCTACGGGTTTCTCGTACATTCCAGTCGAGCCCGGCTATAATGTGTGTGTGCCTACATATTGCTGCTACTTTGAGATGAAGGACAATTACGTGACACTGGTCACGCGTCCGCAACGAGACTAATTTAGACCATACCGGTCCGCGCGAGCCGCTGTGTTCAAGGCCGCAATTAATTACGTTCTAGTGTTTTCTAGTAGCCGCGTATTATGGATTATTCTGGAATCTCAGCGTGGTATAATTACAAGACTTCAGCTGTGGTTAGTTTCAGTTTGAGTGGCGATTTATTCCAGTGAGGTTCGAAGTATTGTGGCGAAGGGTTGTGTTTTATAATTGTGTGGGACTCTGTTAGCTGACATTATTATTGCGTGTGGACAGATTAACTTAAATTAGTGTAATAGTATAATCTTGTTGATTATAAACTGTTAATTAGGATAATTAAAGCTGGTTTCTAATGACTTTATTGGTGTCTTGTATTTAGTTTTCCACTATACCAAACACGATCAAGGAGACCGTCGTAACAATATTATATGACTTTTTTCTTGTTTACTTTATTTATTTACTTTATTAAAGTTTTTATGTTACATTATCCGTTTTATTTATAATACTTTATTTATAGTTTTCAGAGTTATTGCATCTTTGTATTGTTTGTTATGCAGTTTTTTGATTATCTTGCAATAGTGTCAGGCTTGAGGATTATTATTGCTGTAATTACATCGATAGACACCTAGAGATTTAGGTTTTAAAGAGAAAGAATGTTTATTAGTTCTTAATGCTTGTGTATTATTGTTAATTTGTTGTTATTAATGAGATCAAAATTTTAGTAAAATTTGTAATAAAATAAATCTTGGTTAATTTTTTTCGGGTTAAAAAGTCCAGCGACGTTGTCCGATGCCTAGTTGCCAATATCTTCTGTCGTTGCAGTTTTCTTCGGTTAGACCTCGTACACTCATTGATTTCCTTACACCCTGTATCCATGTTACTTTTGGCCTTCCCCTTTTCTGTTTTCCAGTGGTACCCATTTCATCACTCTCTTTGGCAACCTCTCCTCCCCCATTCTCTGCACGTGCCCATACCAAATTAATTGTTTTTTCTCGATGTGTTCTAAAACAGTTTCTTTTATATTCATTTTTTGCTTAATTTTTTCGTTTCTGACCCGATCTAATTTTTATGTTCTGCATATTTTTCTTAAGGCGTCCATTTCTGTGGCTTCTAGCTTTCTTTTCAGATGTTCTTTCATTCTCCATGTCTCAGACCCATATACTAATGTGCTCTTAATCATTGTGTTGTATATTCTCATTTTCCTTTGTTTCCTATTTAGGTTCTCCACAGTATTTTATTTAGAGACTATATTTGTTCTTGCTTTGTTTACTCTACACTTCTGTATCATCTGTCCCTTCCTTGTTAAAATTTATTCTCAGATATTTGTAATTCTCACATTTTGCTACAATTTCACCGCTTTCCAATACTGTGTTAGTCGTGTTCTCTCCTATACACAAATATTGTGTTTTCCCACATTCATCTGCAGTCCCCATTTTCCGTATTCTTTCTTCAGTTTGCGTGCCATGTATTCTAAGTCATCTTTGTCATTTGCGCATATTACTTGATCACCTGAAAACTGAAGTGTATAATAGACAGGTGTCATCGTCGATTTGGTTGCCCATTCCCCTGCATTTATTTTGTTTGTTCATTACAAGTCACTTTTTCATAAATCTTTTCTTGGTTTCTTGTGTTACCAGTGTTTAAAAAAAATGTTCTTAACTTAATAAAAGATTACATCGTGGTATAAGGTTACGCTAAATCTTCTTCTGTAAATGCTTTGTTCTTACAAAAGAGTGGCGAACTTCAGTGGTACCTATACATTTTATTTGCAGCTTTCCAAACTAGAAGTTGCTGTTAACACATGTTGCGTACTGGAAGCTCTTGAAGTTCTAGAGTTGTTCCAAAGACGCTAAGTAGAAAGGGCTGGGTTTGATACGTAATGAAGTGGACTGTAATTCTGATGTATAATATACATTTATTGAAAACGTTAAATTTTAGAAGGCATTGTCTGTCGAGTCGTGCGGATGTTTAAGGGCCATAACGCCCGTTAATTTAGTTTTGATAAAGGTCAAGATCCATTTAAATTAGACGAAAGTTGTCTGAGTAATTTAGCGAAAACTGCACATGAAGATAATTGGATAATGATCCAGAAGCCGTGGCTGGAAGAGTGATTTTTAACGAGAGTAACGCTCGGAGTCTAATTAGAAACTAAACTTAACTTGTCCGCCGTCAGTCCGGCTGACTGCCGGCAGCGCTTGATAAGCAAATGACGTCATCCGCGCGTGTCGCATTGCAGTGGTTACGACACACAGATAATAAATACAGTACAAAGTTTGAACATACTGCCCGCTCAAAATCGGGACGATTTTGAAATTTAAATTAATTGGGAACAGTATATTACAAAATATTATCAATGTTATATATAAACAATACATAATATACTTAAAGGGCTTATACATTAAATTGACCCTTGGATTAAAGTAAATCAGTTCTAACATAAAAATCTGTAGATAACAAAACTCATTAAACTATCAGAAAAGCTCAAAGTCAAAGCAAAACAATTTCTGTGCTAGAAAAGATACAAAATAAAAAGAAAATCATGATAAAAACGAGTCTTTGCATAACTAAACATGATCTCTCTTGAAGCATGAACATATGGACATGAAATACATATATTTAAACTTTAACAAAAACGTAAGTGACAAACCTTAATTTTTATAAGAGAAATCATCTTGAACACTGCTTCATATATAGTAATACAAATAATAAGAACATAACAATGTATATGTACATAATGTTATCATAATGACATCAAAGTTCAATAGTACATAGAGATATGGTAGACATATCCAATGTAAAAATACATAACATGAGTTTCGAGTATACATAATACATAAAGACTGACATAATAATTAAAGGTACATAATAGTATAATAAAGATCACAAAATTCAATAATACATGACATTGAAAAATACAATACATACATAGAATAATTGGTACAATAATAATTTTCAAAGTTGAATATATAATCATATAGCAAAACATAATTGATAGCACAATGAAAACGCAGTCACTATTGCAATAATAGCTATCAGAACGTAGTAATAATTACAACGTTAATTGACTTGCATGATCGCCCCGGGAAATGTTCCGGGTGAATTCCAGGCAATGTGACAAGTTCACAATCCTAGTACGTCTCGTATGGCACGCATACGACTAGTCTGTTGCCACCGGAAGGGGGCATAATTTGTGGATGGGTCGGCGTAAGATACCTAGCGCGGTGAGAACTTCTGCAACGCGCACTAAGGAATCTTGACCCGCAAAAACATTAGTAATTACCCCTCGCTTCCACTGAAGTGGGGGAGAATTATCATCCAAAATGAGGACAAGCTGTCCGACATTCAAATTCCTTAACGCCGTGCGCCATTTGTTGCGCTGCTGCAGCTGGTGCAGATAATCCCTAGACCATCGTTTCCAGATGGATTGCGTAAATTTTTGGAGCAGATGCCATCTGCCCAAATGACTAGTATTGGCTTGGGTATAGTCGGGTTCCGGAAGTGCAGTCAGTGGAGCACCGACCAAGAAATGAGCGGGAGTTAAGGGTTCAGGGTCTCTAGCATCGTCGGACACAGCACATAAAGGGCGTGAATTAAGGCAAGCCTCAATTTGAGAGAGAAGAGTCGAATACTCCTCAAAATTCAAGATAGTACGCCGATTACGCGACGCAAATGATATTTAACACTTTTAACACCGCTTTCCCACAAACCACCGAAATGAGGGGCTGAGGGAGGGATAAAGGACCACTTGATACCACGGAGACCGCAAAACTCCTTAGAAGATTGCTCAACTTCCACTGACCTTAAAAATTTTTACAATTCGTGTAAGGTGCTGTTGGCACGACGAAAATTCGTACCATTATCCGAAAATATCTGCGCGGGAATGCCTCTGCGCGCGA
Source organism: Magicicada septendecula (assembly GCA_034769895.1). NCBI lineage: Eukaryota > Metazoa > Arthropoda > Insecta > Hemiptera > Cicadidae > Magicicada > Magicicada septendecula. The sequence continues at coordinate 238,127,895 of CM068370.1, read as the reverse complement.
TGAACCTTTTTAGAGCCGCTATAAAGGCGTTGGAGGTGAGATCTGACACAAATTCTAAATGGATGGTCTTTGTGCTCATGCATATGAATAACGCGATGTATGCCTTTGACGTGGACTTTGAGCGCTGCCCGCCATGGCGTAAAAGTACAGGACCGGCGTAGTCCACGGCCGACTGGGAAAATGGCTTCGCAGGCGTTACCCTAGATTTAGCACACAACAAGATTGACGATATGGCGCCGTTCAAATAGACCGCCCGCACATAAACACAACACGCGTAACCTTTAGCCGAAGCGTCGGCGAATCCGTGTAGCTGTAATGAATTGACTTGACAATTGTTCAAACTCTTAACCGACCTCGTAATCTTAAAATGAGTGTCGGAGACCAATTGAGAGTAGAGTTCCAGCCATTGATTGGCTAATGACCCAGATAGGGGTTCGTCCCAACTTGTGCCCGCCAACCACAACTGTTGTACAAAATGTTTGCACCAAAACGTAATGGGACCGATAAGACCCAGCGGGTCGTAAATCCCTGCAATGACCGACAACACGCTTCTTTTGTTAAATACGGTCGAATTGTCATTACCCCGAACGGTATATAAAAAACTGTCTTTGTCAACGTTCCATTGAATACCCAATGTACGCACGTTTTGACCTTTGCTGAAGTCATGGGAAACTTGGGCGCGAGAGACCTTAAACTCATGGTGGTTAGAAAACCACTTATGGAACGTAAAACCATATCTTTTTAGTAACTCCGCGATGTCGATTTTCATTTTAGCTAACACGTTTGGATCGTCCGATCCCGTAATAAGATCGTCTACATAAAAATCATTGGCTATGGCTATACAAGCCATAGGGTAATCGGATTTATTTTCGTAGGCTATCTGCGCCAGACATCTAGTTGCAAGGAAAGAGGCACTAGCAGTCCCATACGTAACCGTCCTTAAAGCGTAATGTTGTAGTTCCTTATGCGGAGCGTCACACCAAACGACGCGCTGCAAATTGGAATCCTTCGGGTTAACCATAATTTGACGATACATCTTTTCTATGTCTGCGATAAGTGCGTATCGGTGGGTACGAAAACGAACCATGATCGAGAACAGATCCTGCTGGATCGTGGGACCGACCATTAAAGTATCGTTGAGGGACAGACTATTTGTCGTTTTAGCGGAGCCGTCAAAGACCACACGTAACTTAGTGGTTAGGCTAGAGCACTTAAAGACCGAGTGATGAGGCAAATAAAAAATGTCTGATTTGTCAAGCGACAAATCGTAATCATTAAGTGGAGACATATGACCAAGCTTCACGCATTCACGCATGAACTCGCTATAGCCCTTGTAAAGGGCAGGGTTCCGCTTGAACTTAAACTCTAGCGATTGGAACCTGCGGATAGCTCCGCGGAGAGAATCTCCCAAATGAGATTTGTCTAAACTGCGAGGCAGGGATACCACGAATTTCCCTTCGTGATTGCGGACAGTATTTGTCACAAAATGCATTTCACACGCTGAGTCCTCAGGGTAGGTTTCACGACTAGAGACCTCCTCCAGCTTCCAGAATTCCTTTAATTGCGAGGAAATCTGACTATAATCCCTACAGACCATAAAGGACGAAACCGTTTTAGTTATGTCGACATTGAAAGGTAAGTTACCGGCTAGAATAAATCCTAACTTTGTCTCCTGAATAATAGGTTTAATAGGTTCAATTAATTGGAGATATTATTGAGCGCCGAGGAGTACATCGACTTGCGACGAACAGTGTAGGTGTGAATCAGCTAAGAATAAGTGCTTCGGGTAAATTCAAAGAGGCGAGATCGAACGATTCCGCCGGTAAATCATTAGTTATACTGGGTAGTACGGCACAATGCACGTTTAACGTAAAGGGTTTATAGCGAGAATGTAGCCTTAGCTTTGTACTGAAGTCAGCCTGGGAGAGTGAGTTGTTTATACCCGTGATGGGAATTGCGATTTAACCAATTTAAGGCCCATTCTACGGGCGAAGTCAATTGTGCAGAAATTTGCTTGCGAGCCGGAATCCAATAAAATTCTAACGGGGAATTTTCTACCGGCCTTATTAGTGGTCATACAGACAGCGGTGGATAACAATATTGATTTATTCGTTTGCAACTTTAGTGAGCATTGGTTATTGATGGAAGATCCGTCTTTGTTGGGGACATGAATTATGGTGTGGTGACGCCTAGCACATTTTTTACAAGAAAATTTTGATGGGCATTTCGAACTTTCGTGACCCGGACGAAGGCAATTTAAACAAAGTTTGTTTTTTATTATGACGTTTTTTCTTTCAGGGACAGAAAGCGATGTGAATTGTAAGCAGTCAATAATTCTATGCTTACCGTTACATAGTCTACATAAATTATTTCCGATATGAGAATGGAGTGCCCCCTTAGTAGCGCTTATCGGTTTAACTGCCTTGCGATAAGGAGCCTTATCGCTGTTATTTAACTTGCTTGTTGAGGTAGTTGCGCTATCAAGATTTTGTAGCAATTGTCTGCGTGAGTTTAGGAAATTCATAAAATTATTAAAGTCAGGGAATTTATGTTCCGACAAGCTCTCTTTCCACAACCGGAAAGTGTAACTATCAAGTTTTTTAGCTAAGTAATGCATGACAATAATTTCGAATGTGTTAACTGGCAAGTTGAGATTATTTAAAGCATTGATATTGGCTGAGATTTCATCAATGAATCTAGATATGCTAACTTGGGATTCTTGTTGAACCAATGGTACGTCCAGGACATTCCTGACATGGTGGGCGGAGACAATTAGCTTACTGTCATATCTATTCTTCAACAGATCGATAGCCACCGCGTAATTCTCATGAGTGATTGGTAATGACTTTATTACGTTAAGCGCCACGCCAGATAATGACGAGTGCAAATAGTGAAGTTTTTGTATGTCCGTCAGATCGGCTCTGACGTGAATTAGTTCAAGAAAAATATGATAAAAATGCTGCCACTCAATAATACTTTCCGCAAACCGAGGTAATTTGATCGGTTCCAACTGAATGGGGGGTGTTTTAAGATGCTTACTTTCAGCATTGATTAAGGGTTTCTGGTTCATATGCTCAGCTTGCTCCAGCAGGTGTTGCAATTTACACTCTATGTTACAAAGATCGTCTTCAGTTTGGACCCTATCACTCGCTAAAGCAAAGTCCGCTTCCTCGGATTCGATTTGGGATTGTATTTCATCGTATTTGGTGGATAATTCTATCAAATGCCGAAGTTTTATTTTCAGCGCATGATGATCGCTGGTTTGCAAATCGAAGTTGTCCGCGAAAGTATTTACGCGGGATATCGAAGCTTTAATGGTGCCTCGTTTTTTTTATTAAAGCCTTTACATCTGCCATGATTACAATTTAAAAAATACTTTTGAATAATTTGAGCGCAGAGCATGTGAACCATAAACTTAAATTTTGATAAATCTGAATACGTTGCGGTAGCTAGCGATCGTTATGTATATGAACATAATACTTGCTAGAACATATGCTTACTCTCTCTATTAATCAAACTTTGTTGGCAATTAAAATTATGAATTTAAATGATAGTAACATATATTTTTATCTTTGATGTTTAAACTCACAATGAACTGCCAACCACTTACTCACGTGTATTGTATAATGATGGTGTGTGTTTGCACAAAAGTGTTAAAAAATAACTGCTAAATGTAAAATATTGCTTGAAACGTTAAATATAAGTAAAAGGTTCATAGTCACTTGGACGTTGATCCAGACGTGCTGAAGCTGACTTCGATCCCGCTGCTCGATCCTGTTAGGAGCTGTTGCACCTCCTGCCTGTACTGGTCAGATGACGCCTTATGTTGTAACTCTCCATTATTTAAAGCTGTGGAACTCTTTGATGTAGAATCACAAATGCTGTCCTGCCGTGTCCCGTCGTCTCTGGTTTACTGCTCTGCCGAATCTTGTCGTGTTGATTGTAATGTAATTTTGAAAGTTTATAAAGGCACGCAACTGTCAGCAATCCAAAGTTGAGAATGTTGGGGCTTGAACGACACGCCGTTTGGGCCCATTAAATGAAATATTAATTTCATTTGGACAAGTAAGAAATCCGGCCCGGAGGACCAAAAATGTTGCGTACTGGAAGCTCTTGAAGTTCTAGAGTTGTTCCAAAGACGCTAAGTAGAAAGGGCTGGGTTTGAAACGTAATGAAGTGGACTGTAATTCTGATGTATAATATACATTTATTGAAAACGTTAAATTTTAGAAGGCATTGTCGAGTCGTGCGGATGTTTAAGGGCCATAACGCCCGTTAATTTAGTTTTGATAAAGGTCAAGATCCATTTAAATTAGACGAAAGTTGTCTGAGTAATTTAGCGAAAACTGCACATGAAGATAATTGGATAATGATCCAGAAGCCGTGGCTGGATACAAAGTTTGAACAACACACAATACAATCCAAAGTTTTTATCTGTCTGATTTTCTTAGTTCGCTGAACGTACCCTCGGTCTTTCATTATCTTGCATAATACTTCGTATCATCTTTTATCAAATGTTCGAATCATTACAATTCATTGACTTTGTGTATTTAGACTTGGGTATTGTTACTTGTCGTTTCCATCATTCCAGTGATGGCTTTTTAAAAAGTGATATCCTCGAAACTATTCGAAAACACCCTAACCAATTTCTAAATCTTCTAGTTTCTTAATTTTTCAAGGTTATCTTCTGTACTACATATAAATTTAAAAAAAAATAGCAAAGTTCTTAGGAATATTGTAATGTTTCTATTTAATAGTAGTTTACTTCTCTTCTCAAAATGGAGAAACCTTGATCTATTCTTGTCATAATTATAGTTGTATTGCTCCAGTCATTGTTTAGCCATCGTACTAAACATCGTTGTTTTCTTCTTTTGTAGTCTACATGCATCCCTTCTTGACCTCAAGAGTCAAATTCTCACCCGAGTTCCAGCAGCTCATCCAATTTTGTATGCCAGAATTTCTTGCCGTCGTCTCATCTTTTCCAGGATCTTCCTGAAGTTATTTTCCAACCCCATTATGCTTTCAAAGTCTTACATCCTAATTATGATGTGTGATTTACAACTGTATTACAAGCTACAATCAGTTAGCCTTTCCTGTTACGTTCAGATGTGATCTCCGAACTGGTAAACCCGGAAGATGAGAAATTCTGTGTTTGAGTGACAAGCCTACAGAAAACAGTGGCAGATCAGACGGAAGTAGGGAGTAGGATTTTCCAAATAGGGGGTTGGACTGCAAGCTATCAGCTTGTATCCTTAACAAAACAATTACAGAACCTCAGAAGCAAGCTGCATTGGGACTGAATTATAGGCGACGGTGTATAGGCATTGAATGGCAATTTGGAAAGTGGGAATTCTGAACAGCCCAACAGCACAAGCATCCTAAGTATCTAATGCTATTCAATTTTTATAGGTAAAATGGAGTCCAGTTTTAAATTTGCAAAAATCGTAGGTTGCTTAAAATTACTCTTATTTTGTTGCTATGAATATTCAGTATTGTTATCAGATTAAGTGTCTTAGGTAGCACTAAAAATTAAAGACCATTGATTTTGCGCTGAGTTATATATTAGGCCTACATGAGTAAACGTTGTCGTTTTGATGTTTCGAACCTCCGCTTTACGTAATGAGCTCTAAAGTTCCACTACAAACCGTATAAAATTAATTTAATTACTAATAACACAAACTGAGTCGGAAAAGTTTTGTACACTTATTACCATTCAAATTCAAATGCTTTTATAAACTTAACAAAATTTACATGTTTTGACAACTATAGAATAATGAAAAGTGTTAGTTGGGCAGAAATGATAAGAGCGTCATGCTGCAAAACTGGGAAACGAGATGCTAAAACGTAGTAAAATAACAAGTAACAGATTTTGTCATTAATTGCGTAATAGGAACGTAATAGATCATTAAATAACAAAGTAACGTGTAATTGGTTATAAATGGCACGTTCAAGAATTTACCTAAGCTTCTATATAAATCGATTTAACAATAATAGGGTGGAGAGCCTTCATGTACGTTTATCGTGTCGATTACTCCAGCGGTGGAGTTATTTAACCAAATCAAAATTCGCTTATAGCGATATAGACATAGGTATATGATCCAATTATTGCGAAGTGTATCATACGTTCTGTTTATGTCTATGGCTGGTTAGTAAACTATTGACTAAGTAATTGTTATTCTTGATTGTAAGTAGTATGTAACGGATTTTGATTCTGTGTAGAAGGATTGTTGACTTAAGTAAGGTTTGAGATAAGTAATAAATTACGCAAATACGATACTGATCAGTGCAGATCACGATGTGATTACGCTCAGTCAAGCATTGAAGAAGTATTCCTTAATGGGAATATGTCTGACTGCGTAAAATGGAAGTGAAGACAATAATAAAATTCTTTACCAACATTGAACAGAAAGGCAGAAAATATGGGAAGAATACGCAAGCAGTAGAATGAATTCGTCGGTGGTTTCTTATTTGAGGTAGTTACCTGCTTTGAGAACCCGTATTCACTTCTAAATGGACATCTCGATGAAAAAGACGTCGTAAGGACAAGAACAGAAGCTGAGAACAGGAGATATTTTGCCTTTTGTAAAATCATGAAGCATAAACATATTATACCAAAGGCATAAGATAAACTAAAACTACTACACATTTTTTGTTGAGTCTAAAAATTTGCACACCTCTGTATCTGTGTCTCGGAGTGGTACGATAATTACGTTCAGAAAGAAAGGGTTAGGAAGTTATGCTTATTTATGGTTTCCTTGCTGAAAATAAATTGAAGAATCATAATGCCCATGTGCGGTCAAACAACAAATTGATAGTTGTAGTTGAAAACAATCTGAAGATACCAGCAACAATACTCTTCTCAACTATGGCTGACTCTCATACACAAAATACCTTCGTAATGGAGTTTTATGAAATTCTACTGAAGTATTTATTGTTTCTTAAAAATTACAGGTCTTATAAATAATAAAAACAATTAAAATAAAAATGTGATTAGTATCAGAGGAAATGATACTAATGGTTCTTGCTGTCAGGGCATGGGTACAACCGGTCCATTTATATACGCGAACATTTGTGTGTGTTACAAGCGTATATAAATGTAAATGTGCATTTTTTCGCATTATGAAATTTACTTTGTTTTCCATATAAAATTATACTTTGTACTTTTAAATTAATTTAAACTTATACTTCTTTGACGAGAAAATTTAGTACAGATGATCATTTTAAGTTAATGTGAGTAGAGTTGATTAATAAGCACATTTAGTCATCGTTACGAAACGCCGATGTTAATTTAAAAATAACCTATACTGTTGATTCTGATGTTCATAGTCGATGTAGTGACATTAATATTATAAGCTAACTACTTGTAGTTATGACAAAATACATCAACATCAGTTTCAATGTCAAAACTTGAAGATCTCATACCACTATACAACAGACGCTGGTGAGTTTTTATGACGCTGTTTTGGCTGAAACTTAGGCTGTCATGTTTAAAGCATTGTTTGTTACATATGGACCCCAAAATACGTAACATAACCCTAGTGTAAACATTTTCATAGCTGACAAAAGTAAATAGTCATTATTTGATATCATTATTGAGTTATCTTCTGATACAAAGGGGATTTAGTATACTCCTGGTCATGTAAATATTTATAGTTAGATAATAACTGAATGTTCTGGATATTTTAAAATGAGGCCACTAAAAGTCCACGATTAAACATGGGAGACTAGAAAGTAAGTCTAATTTTCAGTTTTGAAAACGTAAAAAATAATAAAATATGAGATCAAGAACAATATAAATCGATATTTACAAAAGGATACAAAAGCCTATAGGCCTATAGAAGAAAATTACAGAACTTTAATTAATAATTAATGTATCGCTTACAAATTTTAGGAAAGGAAGGTAAAACAAAAAATTCTTAAGTTTATCCCTGTTTTAATTTACTGAATGTAATATCAAGATCACGAAGAGAGATCATAAAACATTTTATAGTTTTTCAGCTACAATTATTTAGATATGCTTCTCTAGCGAACGATGGTAAGTTGTATCCCGATTCAAACTATCGGTAAGTAAGAAGAAACTTTGTCTATCCCTTTGGCAACATATTTTCTGTGCTGTGCTTGAGTGTTACTGCTCTCACACAATGGCAGAAGGAAACAGATAAATTGTTTAACAGACTGTAGGATTTCCCATCGTATATTATCTCTGTTGAATGGGGGGTGCATTTCACATTGTATGGCACATGGAACATACAGTCCTGTGTGTTAAACAATCGGTAACGTAAAATATTTTTAGGGGTGTCGCCATATTGTCAAGGTGACATAAAAAACGAATGGAAATATACTACATAAGTATAATCAAAGACATATCTGGAAGCAACTAATGAATATTTTACGAACCGTAACTCGTTACGAGAGGCAGGTCAATTATCGCACGCTTCGGGCAATAGCCTAACCAGTGTTCTACAGTCATTTAAAGTTCGTGTTAGTGGACGTTTTGGCCTTCAGAAACGGAAGTGTTTATTAGAACATTCTTCCAATGTCTAGAAAGTTAGGGACCCTTTAAGATGATATTGCAACGACTGTACAAATAAATACGGTAGCGCAGCGAACAATTTGAGTAGCGTGGTTGTTACAGCGGTGTAGCATGTGGACTCTCTTCGACACGACTTGTTTGTTAGCAACTCTTATTATATTATATCAGTGGATAGTACTTTACTATAGAGTGCTATATCCTGTGAATAGTGTGTTGCAGTAATAGGATTAGGATTGCCTAAGGAGTGGTGAATTGGACTTAATTTGGTTCAAGGCGTGTAAATGTATCTTGTGAGCTGTCCCTGCCATACATTTGCTGCTCATTCCCAATATTAGGACTACCTATCCGTTTAAGAATATTTTATATATTTATAAAACGTTGAACATACCAAGACAGTTATTACAAAGAAAGATAAAACTACAAACGAGTTTCGTGACAAATATTTTCAATTCCACTAGTACATACATGTTGTTCGGTTATCACTTTTCGCAGTTTTGCGTCAACAGTTCAATCCCAGAACTACCGCGTCTTTTGCTTTGTTAAAATTACTAACTTATATCACATTCCGTAAGCTGACATTTCTTTTATCATGACGTCAATTGTCTTCCTTCTTTATTTCATTTGGATTTCGGAAAGAGGTTACAACCCTCTCAACGTGTCGCTGCTATGTGTGTCTATATTTCATAATGTTTCAAGCATTAATAATGCTTGGAATGTAAGCATTCCATTGAGTAATTTTAGTAAACATGTAATTATATTTAGTAATTTTACTAAATGAAAAATTTAGTAAAATTAGATATTCATGTTAAGCAAACTAACATTATTAACACGAAACATAAAGAAGACTAAATGATACATGATCCATGAATCTTTACCTACACAATTTAAAATAGGTTTCAAGTTGTAAATTCTACTTTCGGCGCGCGTTCCTTGTGGCCAACAAACACATAGTAAACAGAAATTCCCTTTCACACCCTCACCTCGGTTAAATCTGTTTCTTTCAGTTCTGTTTTATTTCCCCTTATAACACGCCATTAAGGGCAGAAAATCGTGTGTCGAAACAACAAATGACTGTGGCGCTGTGGGCAGCACGCTATCGGTTGCCCCTCGTTGTGTGTGTAGCCGTTATCAAATTGTTAGTGACTGTATAAACAATTGATATATACATTGTTAGATACATATCCAGGGATTTGACTGAATGCCATATGGATGGATTTGTAACATCACATTTGTTGTTAAAGATTGCTTTTGGTTTCGTAAATTCGGTTGTTGAAATTTCAATTTTGGTTTAAAATTTGTTTACATTTTTAAATAATGTTATTCTTGTTTCGATTATTTTAATATCTGTATGTTTGTGTAATTTTTTTGACAGTGTTCTTTAAGGATGCGAATGTACCCATTTTTTATATTGTAGGCCTAATTACTTTTTGTGTCATTATCATGTACTTGAATCTAAAGTAGTTTTCAAATGTTTTAATTTATTTTCCTTTTGTGCCTGGTGTACAGTGGTTTATAGTGTTTTGTTGAATTCATTTTCTTTGGTAATTTGATACACTTGTTTCTTTGTTTGTTTGTATGAGCTTTTAGAAATATTTTTACAATCCATAGTAAAGTGCGTGGAAATTTACCATTCTGCTTTGTAGTGGATATGATTGTTAGATATGGACAGAGTAGTGCAGGTTGGTTTTCCGTACCTTGCTTATCGTTACGACGATTACACGGACCATGATCTCAGAAAAGTAAACACGAGATGAACCGACAACATCAAATTTGTTTTCACGCCGATAAAAAAAATTATCACACAGGAATACGTACTTTTCTTCTGTTATCCAAAATACACGCTTAAGAAAAAACACATAAAATTATTTAACGTCACCTGTGTAGCGTAGTCGAGGAATGTAAAGAATCTATAGCGCCAACTAGTCTGTGTCAATTGCTCCTGGAAACATCGCGCCTATCTTCCCATTAAGTAATATGTGACAAGCGTCACGTAGGATGTTAAATCGGTGTAACGTAAATGGTTGGTTCTATGGGAACTGATAAGTCTAAATAATTAGTTTCTGTTTTACTTTGTATTTTTCTTTTGTCAAAAATTATCTTTGGTTCCCTATTGTTCAGACATGTAGACTATTGTCAACCTATCATATCCATATGGAATTAGAGTATAATGATTTTATGATTTTATTTGGTGTTTGGTGTAGGTGTAATGTTGTAATTAATGATGACGCCGGGGTAGTTCAGTGGTAGGGATCTCGCTTTGTATGATGTTCTTTCGTCATGCTGTCCTGTGTATGTGGCTAAATGCGGCTTGGTTTCACTTTCGTGGTGATGTGGTTTGAACTGTGTCACAGCAGAGAGCCCAACAGACGATGGGTCTAGTGCTTGAGGGAAGATGATGATGATGAATTCGGTATCTATATATTGCGAAAACTTTGATATTGTTACGACGGTCTAACTGATACTCGTATGTTTGTAGTGGAAAACAAAATACAAGACACCAATTAAGTCACTAATCATCAGCTTTAATTAATCACAAATACAGTTTATAATCAACTTGTTCAATAATCCAAGCAAAATTTGTCCACACGCAATAGTAATGCCAGCTAACAGAGTCCCGCACAATTATAACACTTTGCCACAATACTTCGAACCTCACTTGAATTAATCGCCACTTAAGCGCACTCAGTAGTCACGTAATTGTATTTCATCTCAAAGTAGCAGCACATATGTACGCACACACACATTACGGCTGGGCTCTGCTGGGATAGCCGAAATTCTTGTAGAACGTTTCGTAATATTATAGTAGGATAGATAAAGGCAATCCGGTAGTCAAAATTGTGTGTTGTTGGTAAATTTTATTTTTGAATTGAAAATAACTTCATTATGTTTATTATTCTTCTGCACATGTCAGTTGTGAGATATGACAAAGAATGGAAAGAACATCTTTAATTATATATTGCAAAAGTACAACCATTTACGGTACTGTTATACTTAAAAAAAATTTAACCTCAATAACAGTAATTTTATGAATTGACAAGGAGTAATGAAAATAAACATAAACTATTATAGCTTTTTTGAAACATGAATCCATAAACTAATCGACTTTGATTCATGAATTTTAAAATGAATATTATTTGAATATTCTAATGAACTGAAATTAAGGGATATACTGTAGTTAGTTAACTGACGAGAGATCAGTAATCAATGGAGTTGATAATTCATGATGGACAATTGATGAACTTATGATTTTAAATATTTTGTGTATTTGTTATGTATAGGTTAAGGAGCTACATTGTTTTAAAATAGATGCAAATTTGTATCAGCTCAGCATGCCTGAGATAACCTCAATGTTGACGATAGTCGAACTTCAATTTTATGTTAATAATTTAAATTTTTTTGATGTTATTGTTATTTATACAATTCATTTCCAACTACTCAGTTTAACCAGTAGTCTATATGTTTTCTGTTATGTATCTTGCAGTCTCAAAGAAACCACGAAAACTGTAAAAATAATTAACCAAGTTTTAATGTTATATTCTAAGAAAGAAATAGTTTAACTACCCTGAGAGTTAGAGTCAATAGTAACTAATGATAATTCTTAATGAGGCAGATAGCCAGATTATTATCGATCAGTAATTTTATTAAAATGGTTAATAAATCACCTTATAAACAGTAAAGGAGTTGACGAATTTTTATTTTTTTACTAGACAGTACCAATACATGTTAGGAAACTACTGGTACTCCTACAGGTGACACAAAGTAACTCAAATATTTTGAATTGAGTTATCTACTCGTATGTTAACATGGTTGTCAACAAATCAGACCTTCACACTCAGTAAGTACATGATGAATAAATAACTTGTGTTTATTTCAGTAATAATTTAATCTACGGCGAACCACACGATCCACATGCGCCTGCGGGGGAGACAACCTGACCCATTCGTATCTGAACTTCAATTTTAAACGGACCACACAGTGCAAAGAAGAGATATTAAATAATTCGTTATCAAACTCAATTTAAAAAAATAATTAAACCATTTAACTAATTTAAATAATTAAATAAAATTAAACCACGTGTGACATATTAACACGTACGAACTAAAAATATTAATATATTTTTTTATTATTTAAAAATAAAATATCCCAATCTCACAAATGTTTATCTTGAACAGCTGCGTCTTCTTTTAAAGTACTTATTATGGCATTATATATATGATGAAGAAATGTTGAATCCAGTTAAACATGATAAATGAAATTCATGAAAAAAGATAAAATCCGTTGCCTTAAAATATGTCGACAAAATAAGTGAAATATTATGCCAAGCTAGTAAACGTAGGTAAGGGTGTAATAATGGGAGACACTACGGAAAGGGTCGGTGACTTGTTTGTACAGTATCGTGTAGGCGGTAGAAGGCAACGAGCACTAGTATACGCTATTGCCCTCGCAAATGGATAATATGTCTGCGTAGGAAGTACATAGTTACTACGTGGAAAGTTGTAACTTAATATGGGATACTTAATTTCATTATATTCATATATTTTTGATTATACAAAAAGTAGAAACAGGGTTATTAACGGATTCTGAAGCGATTTCCATTAAGTGAATGTTGACCTTGTTCAAACCAATAAATTTAATACATATTTTGCTGCTCTAGCTCCTTGGTTCAAAGTCGGATTTGTTGTTGCCAAAATGTCTACTGCAACCGCGCCAGTAATCTCCAGTGGCACCTCAGATGAGGTCTCAGTGTCCGCAATCCAACCCCTGCAGTCTAAATAGAAACATGTCAACGACGCTAGTTAAGAAAATATGAACTCGATCACTACAAAACTAAATAATTATATTAAGTGAAATAATTTTGTATACAAATCACACATATTGATTACACCCTTTCCACATACTGTATCTATAACAATTCACATATTTATAACAATACATTATACATATGTGGAAGGATACGTACGTGGATTATACGTACTATTCATAAGAAACAGTAAAGATTAGTAAAGTTACTAAGTTCACAAAACCTCAATTACACACACTTTCTACAAATAACAACGAAGAAACTAATCACCATTAAATCCTCTTGACATGAGTTGCTTTGTCACTTTCCATTGTCATGTTGGTATCGGCGTCACACTCGACGCTGATTGCAGATCACTTTTGTAAATTTAATTTTCCGAATGACCATTTTTCATTTTTTAGTCAAAATTTGCAAGTACGACTAGTTCACAGAATACAAATATTTTTTCCGGAAACTAGTAAATCCAAATTTATTTACAATTTATTTTATTCCAGATTGTCCCGAGACGAGTGTAGTTATAAACGTGATTGAATAACAATAACAGTAAATGCTTGTTTGAAGCTGTAGAATATATATTTGAAAATAATAATAATTATAATGTAAAACTGTGGCTTAGTTGGCAAAAGTAATCGCACAGGCGCTTTCTTCCTTAGTGAGCTCCATGGACAGTTCTACACTGCTTCCTGGATATTCCTTTTGTAGTCTTTTGCGAGAGAGAGAGAGAGAGAGAGAGAGAGAGAGAGAGAGAGAGAGAGAGAGAGAGAGAGAGAGAGAGAGAGAGAGAGAGAGAGAGAGAGAGAGAGACAGACAGACAGACAGACAGACAGAGACAGGGTGAGAGAGAGAGAGAGAGAGAGAGAGCAAAATTACAATTATTATAGTGACATAAACGTGGTCACACCCTACGCAACTGTAGTATAAATCACTGGCCAGGTAGAAGTACTGTATTTCTGTGTACTTTGATCTCAATATAAATTGCTATACAATAAATCTTTTTATTAATACAGAGGAGTAAGACTTTAGTGGCATGAAATAACTAATTAAATATGAAAAATAAAAATCATTGCTTTATTAACATTTACTTTGAAAAAGATTAAATATTGAAAGAAAAATATAAATTTAAAATATACCTTTTTAAAAAAGCTAAAAAAAACAATTTACGTATTATAATATGTATTTTAATTTAATAGTATTATATTGAATTTAATATAATATGTGTTTGTATTTGAATAGTTCATATTCAATTATAATTTATTTAATATTTATAATAACTTTACCTCAAGACGTTTTTCTTTATTTGGAACATGTTTCGGGACCCTTAGTGTTTCCATCCTCAGCCTTCTTAATTTTGAATTTTGTGGAGTAGTTGTGTGTTGATTGGCTGTTGTTATGGTTTCCTGTTGGTTTTGGTATTTTAAATTGGTATTATTGTGTGTGATTGTGGTGTATATATATTAGTATTTTGTGTATTTTCGATGTTGAGTGCTTTGAAAATTCTGTCTTGTTTTGTATTGATTTGTATTTGTTCAGGTATTAGTTTGTTTTGTGGTTGTATATTTGCAAATTTTCCCAAATGTTCATTATGGTGCCTTTGTGTGGTAACCATAACAACAATCAACCAACACACAAGTACTTCACAAGATTCAAAATTAAGAAGGCTGAGGATGGGAACACTAAGGGTCCCGAAACATGTTCCAAATAAAGAAAAAACATCTTGAGGTAAAGTTATTATAAATATTAAATATATTATATACTACAAGACATAGACTGTAGGAAAAAGTGTTTGAATAAATTGTAATTAAATGCCAAAAATATTAAGCTTGCCAAGTGGAGCATCTAACACAGCATAACGAATAGCAATAGCTGAAAGACAACAAAAAATAATAATAACAGAAGTTATATTTATGAAAACGAAATGGTAGTAAAATTAAAAACATAACGACTTTGCCTGTTTTATTGGTGGCAATTGGAATTTATAGTGAAGATTTTTGTAACAACCACAATCGCATTTGTAACTATCGGTAGCAATGTAGAATGAGGTTATTTTTTCATGTCCACGGTGTAACATCGTAGTATTTTTATGTTTGTTTGTCCCAGTGTTGTCCTCAGTCAACGTGATATCTCTCTTTGACAACTGTATTGCAACCAATCCGTCACCTCAACGGAAACAAAAGATTCAAATTAAACCGTTTACCCGTTGGTCGGCTGCTATCAATCACGTCAAACATATTACGGACATTGTAAATACGTGTGATTAATACATTAATAAATTTAATGCTCCTGGGCAGAAGTTTAGGTTAGTATGTTTGAGATACATCAGGGTGGATATTTTGAATTTAAAAATAAAAATTATCCATATATGGATATACGTAAAAATACAATTGTTAATCTTACACTACTTAACTTAAAAAAAACTTCTGAAAAGACTTTAGTGGTATTATTTGCATGTGATTGTTGTATGCCTATAATTCTATCAAGTAGTAAAAAATACTATTATACCGTGGAACGCTAAAAATTCTATCTATTTTATGAATAAGTCATGAATTTTATGCACGACATCCCGAAAACGGATATTTTCCTTAGGCGTTTGGAAAATGTAGGATATACTTAGTACATCCTTGTTAGCACATACTGTCTATTCTCAAAAGTCTATCAGTTATTGAAAAGGTTTGTTTAGGTTTGACATATTTTGTGTCATTACAAACCCAAGTTTTAAATACCAGATAAGTGTAACGTGTCGGAAAACTAGACTACAATGTATCTAATGATAATGTGATGTATTCACAATAAACACACACTTATTGTTTACTAATGGTACCTATAATCTCAATTTTCTATTGTAGTGTATTTATTGTTCATAGCCTAAAGATACCATACATACAATTTTGAAATAAAATTTTTGAAGTTTTTAAGAATGTGAGTAATAAAAATGTTATTGCAAAATTTTATGTATGGTACCTTTAGGCTATGAACAATAAATACACTACAATAGAAAATGTACAATGTATTTGATAAATGTAATAAAATTTAAATGTATACCATTTCTGTGTACTTTTCTGGGTTTCTAGAAACATTTTATTAATTATAATGACCTGATTTTTTTTCTATTTAGGCCTACGGGTAAAGCTTGGGTTCATTATATGTATGCTTCTTTATAGTAGACTGGAAGAAGTTAGATAATTCGTTGTCTCACACACACACGCATACCCGCGCGCGCGCGCGCCCACACACACACACACACACACACACACACACACACACACACACACACACACACACACACACACACACATGCACACATATTTTTAGTACGATTTCTTATAAATTTTAACAAAACAGGCAATATTATTAAAATTCTCGAAGAACTTTATGTGACAGTATACAATGTGACTTTATGCATTCTATCGCATAGTTCGGAATAATCCGTAGTTTACAAAATGGACTACATAAACGTCAGTAGTTTATTAACTCAAATCACGCTTGTACAGGAAAATTGCTTGTACATGATGTAAGTAAAGTCAAATGAAGCCATAATTGATAAATTAAAATAAATTATTGTTCACTTAGGTTAGGTTAGGTTAGGTGTATCAATTAAAAAAAAATTATTTACTAATGGATAAAAGTTGACTCACGTTTGCCACATATTGTTTACAGTTCTATATTCTCGTACTAAAAATGTATAATTATCTTCGCGTGCAAGCCACTATAACTTCTTGGGACATTATATGGAGAATGCATTTTTCATTTCGTCGGTGATAATTCCACTTATAAATATAATGATTTGCATTTACATCGGTACAATATTAAGTTGGTCATATTTTGCGTTAAAGTATTTTTTTTTTGTTTAATGTGTTTTCCTTGAAACAACAAGGTACCCTAGCGGGGCATAAGAACTAACATCATAGTTGCAAACAGTGCAGTTGGGTACAAGAAATATTTTGTGATTCTTGATTGTCATCATCATCGTCGCCATCACCACCTCCAACAACGTCTTTGCCATTTCATCATCCAGCTCTTTGTTTTCATTGCTGGTTTAGGACTCCCAAAACTGCTGGTGGCTATTGTTTTAACGTCATCTGTCCAAACCGTTGGCAGACTTCCTCTACTAGGTACACTTGTTAGTCCGCATTCTTTTTTTTATAACATACAGGAATTTTGGTCATAAGTGGTGGCTCGGATGAGCGAACACTATCAGGGAGAAGTATGGACTTTGCAATTGCGCATCTGTTTATCTGAGCAAACTATTTGTTCTCTAAACCGTCATGTCTGAAAAAAAATTCGTGTATGCGTTTAACTATTGTCTCGTATTCAGGTGACACATCCTGCCCAGTTCCTTTTATGTTAAGCTATATTTTTACTACATACACTACACATAAGTCTCGCAAATGTTCACTATCTTGTTCTTTGAAAGTTGCACAGAGCACAGATGTTTACACACGCCTCTGCGCGCACTTGATATTTAGAGGTCGTTGTCAGACGTGTTCAACGTTAATATTTTTGTTTGAGTAATTGGAGGAAGAACAAACTGAGCACATACGTTTCATCTGCTTTTCCTTCCTTTCACTGCAAGGATTAGGCACACCGACTGTTCCGCCTTTGTCAAGATCGCCTTTCCTTTCCAACATCTCGATTTCCTCCGTGATTTGTATTTCATTATTATCTTTTGTAGTGTGCCTGTTGGTAGTGTGGGTCCAATTAGTAGACATGTCGGATCTGTCTTATCATTGATGTTATAAGTGACATGTTCTACAACGTAAAACATTTTACAGTGACATTCCGCAAAAATTTTACTTGAAGTCTTGTTTGTTGGTACATTCGCTATTATACATAAGCACTGGTATAACATGGCCGTTGCTTTATACAAACTCAATGTCGTGTCTGTTCTCACTGTACTTCATAATTTTCTTCGCCTACTTATTACTATCTCCATCTTTGACATAAGATACAGACCAACTTAAATAATTAAAATGTGACACTTATTCAATTAGGCTATTACCCACAACACACTTCGAATATAAAGCGTCTCTCCTACAAAAAAAATCGCTTTTTTCTTCGAGCATGAAATATCTAGGTCACAGGACTGTGTTAATTAGTCCAATTTATGCAACAATGACTGCATCTCTCTTGTTTTTCTGGGCGATTATTCAACAATTCATCCGCATTAAAAGCATTAAAATAATTGTTCTTCCCTACTTTTTCCCACTTTTGACTGTCTCCTTTCATTGTTGAATAACCTATTGCCAAAATAGTCTAGTAAAAATTTACAAAACTTATACCAAGGAGAATTCAATTTTAATAAGTACTGTTTCGCGGGTTTAAAACTGCTCGATCTATTTTTTTTTTCACCCTGCACGGATATAATAAGCTGTTTTCAAAATACGATCTTTTTTTTAGAACCGTATCCTAGAACTCCAACAATCATGAGCTTACTTGTGTGCTGAAAGTAGTGTTACGGTAATGTTTCTATTCAAATTTAATTTGGGCGTTGGAATTATTGTTAACCTTTACGGGGTCTTGTACAGATGCGTAGACAGCATTAATTTTTTTAAATTTTACTTTATAAATGGTTTGCATCGTATTTGTTCAAACAAGTTTTACATGCCCACTAATTATGTAATAATTACGTTAGTATATGCATTTTTATATAGGCCTTCTTACATAGGAATGTAATATATGGTTCTACAAGGTTCTGAATCATAAACTGTTGGTAAGAGAAAGAAGCAACGATTATAGACAAACAAAGGAATGTAATATATATTGTAAGAGAGAAGGAATGATTTGAGGCTAGAAGTAAATATAAGGAATAAAATGGGAAGGCGGTATACTTTATAGTGGAAATGGTATAGAAATTATTGAGGATACACGATGAAGAAAGATTGTGGAGACTGCCATTAGAAGGAAATAAGTTAAGAAGACACAGTAGCTATAAAGTGGTTTAATAAATACTTGATACATGACAAGTGTGGCGGTCCGAGTTGGTCACCAGTCTGAGTTGATCAAATGACGTCACTGGCTTATGACATCAGAGATAAAGGAGGCCCTGGTAGCTGGTTTCCGCTGTCTCTGTGCCTGTCCAAGGTAGTGTGCGTTGTTTGTTTAATCATTCGTTGTGTTAGTTTAGACTACACACTCATACTTGAGTAATCTGTTTGCAGCAATGTAACAATTCAACAAACACTTAAAGAGGCGCGCTTTGGGTGCAGTCGCAGAAGGACCTGCCGTGCTAACCTTTTCAAATTCATAATCGTTAATGCGCAGGGACAGGGCACGAGTGTTGGCACCTACAACCATATATTTAGTTTTGCTTTGGTTTATAACCAAGCCCATAGCCTTAGCGGACAACTCCAGTTCCCGAAAGGCTTCCTTTAAGCCAGATTCAGACCTACTTATGACGTCAATGTCATCGGCATAGGCCAGAAGCTGTACCTCCTTGTGAAATATGTGTCCGCTAGTTTGAATTCCTGAATCCCTGATGACCTTTTCTAGAGCTATGTTGAACAACAGACACGCTAAGGCATCTCCTTGTTTCAACCCATTCAATGTTTTTAAGGAGTTAGATAGATTTGATTGTATTCTTATTTGGCACTTAGAATTGGACATAACTACTCCAACCATACGCACCAACTTAGATGGTATATTCAACTCCTTCATTCCTTCATAGCTCTATATAGCATTTTCCGGTTGATTGAATCATATGCCGACTGGAAATCCACAAAGAGATGGTGAGTGGCCACTCCATATTCCAACGTTTTTTCTAGGATTTGCCTTGGTGTAAATATTTGGTCTGTTGTTGACCTATTCCTAGTGAATCCACATTGATATTCTTTTATGTTTTCCTCAGCGTAGGGAAGCAGCCTAGAAAATATGATGTTGGACAATACCTTATACGCTGCATTAAGTAGAGAGATGCCCCTATAATTTTTACATATGAGCGGATCACCCTTTTTATGTATTAAACACACCACCCCATTGTTCCACTCATCAGGCATTACCTCCTCCAGCCATATTCGCTCTATGAGATGAGCAAATTCCTTTATGAAATCTCCTCCTGCGCTCTTTAATAGTTCCCCTGGTAAACCATCGGAACCTGCTGCCTTGTTATTTTTAAGCTTTTCTAGAGCTTCATACACCTCGTCATAGGATGGCACCAACTCCTCTCTATCATCCTCGAATTCTCCTGCTTCCTCTTCATTCTCAAATGCCTCCATCGAAGCCTCCCCAACTGAGCCTAGCAACTCTTCGAAGATGCAGGTATCGTTTGCCATAGAAAAAAATCTACACAAGATAGACAGACAGACAGACACACACACACACACACACACACACACACACACTTTTCGAAAAACGACTTTTTTTCATGTTTTGAGTGTAGTACAATCAAAATCTGCAATAATCTCGAACACGATTTTTTTTGCCATCACCATACTTCCATTTCCTTAAGGAATATGGAAGTAATAAGCGGTATTGCAACATTGTTCATAAGATACTTATTGACTTACTTGAATTTCCTATATTTCATATTTCAAACGTACACGCATATTCTGTGTAATAAATTTGTTTTTAGACCTCTATTTAAAAAAGGGGTACTACTGTATTAGCGTATACAGCTGTGAAATTAATAAAACAGCTTAAAAATTAGGAGATTAACAAAATTTCTTGTCAACTGTCGACCTTGTGGGGTGGGGTCCGGTCCCATTCCCCCCCCGTATATGCGCCCCTTCCCACTCTTAATTATTTCAGAGTAAATGTTACAGGTTTCTTACCAATTTCGCCGAACTGTGCCAGCTGATGTTTTCGTGGTTGGTAGCTCCAAATTCCAGAAGCTCATCTTTAAACACGGCGAATGAAGCATTCAAAATTGGATGGTCATATCGTCGCTTACTTTTATTGTCACTTCCTTCGGTCTTGTAGAATTAAACGACTATAGGATTAAAAGTATTCGAATTTAACGTAAACTCACTTGAATGAAAAAATAACTTAGTTTGTGTGTTAACCATTATTCCTTAAAGTAAATTATATGCAATCAGAAAGACAAGACTAATAGCAAAAATATTTTTGCAGTATGCAATAAACGTTATGTTTCGGCTTGCACAGAGTGGAGTATTTCGGGGATTCTCAGTACAAAATTAGTTTCTATCTGTTTCATGAAACTAAATTTAAGTTGCCATAATAATTAATCTTTTTAAAATTCGTTTTTATAACGAATTGTTTAAAGCTGTATCAATTAATTAATTTTAAACAATAAAAACAAAATTATTAATTATTTACACTATAAAAAGATGTCTTTAGTTTTCATTACACTTTATATACAGTAAGAGATAAAATAATAGTATAGTAGCCTACTTACTTTTCTGTAGACACGTAGGTATTGCTTAAACTACACCCATTCCATGAACTGAAATAACAACTTCATAATGACAACCACTTTCATTTGTAATGTATGTATTTTTTTGGCTTGGAATTTCACTTTTTTTTAAATTTGCTGAAGCACCTGCTGTAAATAACTGCCAGTCCCACTTCTCTCCATTTTTTGAGTTTATCTTTGTGTACACAAAAATGTTTGTATTCAAAAGTGATGCAGTTCCAAATATCTCACTTTCAGTTGCCCATGTGCCTTCTTTTATCATATTTTTTAGTGACGTCCTACCTTTAAATAAATCATTGGCTTGGTTGTTGTTCAATTCATTGTCCATATAATTGACAACTATGTTTCTAACGTCCATGTGATAACCTTCACTGCCAGTAATTACGTAGGAAACTGCCCTAAACCAACAATTTCCGTCACCCACAATTTTCTTCACACCGTGTGGTTTTGCAAGTGCTAATTTATGACCGATTCTAATACATGTGCATTGTCCTTCAAAGGACAGACCCAACACTTTACACTTTTCCATTTGCCACTCTACGTCAACCGGATCATAAAAAAAAAATCACTTCACACCACTCACCAGAAACCTCCACATCAGATTAATCATCATTTAGATTGTAGAAAATTTCAAGTTTTTCACATGTTCTTTCTTCTTCCTCACTTTGCCACTTTCATCTTGTAATATACAATACTCGTTTCTTAAAACTTTAACTGTAAATGGTCCACTCCATGGAAGTTCAGCAAACATTAATTTATTTTTGAATTTTGTCACATTTTTTACCAAAACTCTACTCCCAGGTTTTATTTCCATTTTCTTTGTTATTGTATGTCTTTCGTCGAATTGCTTTTTTTGTTTAATCTGAGCTCTTCTGATATTTTTTAATGCTGCTTCATCAATTACTTTTTTCACTTCTAATATTTTTTGTAATTTTCTTTCCATTTCTTTATTTTCTTCGACAATATCTTCCTCTACTTCTTGAACATCCGTTGTTTTTTCAGCTACCTGAAGAGACTCCTCGTCTTCATCGGTCAAATTATCTTCATCAACAAGGTCTAATGGTAAAACTGGTTCTCTGTTGTATAACATAAAAAAAGGTGAAAATCCTGTTGTTTTGTGTCTAGATGTTCTGTACGCAAATAATACACTCTCGAGAACGTCAGGCCAGTTATTAATGTTTTCCATTAAAGTTCTTTTTAGTTTATCTTTTATTGTCCTATTTTGACGTTCTACTAATACCGGTAGGGTGATGTTAATCTTTGTTCTGTCCCCGTCAGTCTATGCAATTCTTTAGAAACTTCATTTACAAACTCGCGACCATTATCGTTAATTTGTATTTTAGGGCAACCATGTCTACATATAATTTCATAAATAAATTTAGCCACTTCAATGCCAGTCTTATTTTTAAGGGCTTTCGCCTCAGCCCACTTTGAAAAGTAGTCTACTGCCACCACTATGTATTTTTTGCCCTGCACTTCTAGTAACTGCATAACATCTATTCCAATTTGTTCCATGACTCTCTTAGGAACAGGAATTGGCTTCATTTCGGGTACACAAGACACCCATGGAGGTGTAACTTTCTGACACACTTCACAATTTTTTACAAAATCTGTCACCTTTAATTTTATATTTTTAAAGTAGTACCGTTGTGAAAGTATGTCCAGTCCACGGTGCTATTAATTCCTCAATGTGCAGACATACCAATCGCTTGTTTGCTAGTATCAGCACCTTTGTGGGCTACGCCCATCAATTTTTTTTTTTATTATCGTCGTGAACAATTTCTATTAATTTTTCTGTACCTCTTAGCCTGTCACATTTACGATAAAACAGTTTATTGTCACGAATAACATAAAGTTTACATCGTCTCTTAAAGTTTCTACTTTGATACGATTTTGTACACTTTTCAGGAATTGCTCCAGTAATTAAAAACCTTTGTATATCCAGCGGTGTTATTCCTCCTTCGAAAACCCTCATTTTAATTATCCCAACTGAGATCTGAATATGCAAACAAAATACGAACAACTGTCGAATATTAAGTAAGATACTTAAAACACTGTAAACACAAATACTAATATAACACAACAACAAAATAATAATATCGTTGATTTATAACAAAGCGACGATGTTTAAAGACACGATTTAGCCGAACGTAGTCAACCACACTTTAAAAACGTCTCAGAGCGACTGTTTTTTATTACTTCCATGTTCCTTAAGGAAATGGAAGTATGGTGATGGCAAAAAAAATCGTGTTCGAGATTATTGCAGATTCTGATTGTACTACACTCAAAACATGAAAAAAAGTCATTTTTCGAAAAGTGTCTGTGTGTCTGTGTGTCTGTAGATTTTTTTTCTATGGCAAACGATAACAGCCGCAAATTCAAACAGAATCAAATAATTTTTTGCATACAGCCCTGATTTGTAGAGTACTCAAGACTTATTGTTTTTGTTGAAGATCGGTTAAGGGGAAGGGGTAGTTTACCTGCAACGGTTTTTTTTTAATCAAGGGTAATTTATTACTATGGCAAACGATAACAGCCGCAAATTCAAACAGAATCAACTGCTCTTTTGCAAACAACCCTAAATTGTAGAGATCTCAAGACCTGTAATTTTTGGTGAAGATCGGTTAAGGGAAAGGGGTAGTTTATCTGCAACGTTTTGTTTTAACAAGGGTATTTTCTATGGCAAACGATAACAGCCGCAAATTCAAACAGAATCAAATAATTTGTTGCATACAGCCCTGATTTGTAGAGTACTCAAGATCTATTGTTTTTGGTGAAGATCGGTTAAGGGAAAGAGGTAGTTTACCTGCAACGGTTTTTTATCAAGGTTAATTATTTTTTTTGGCAAACGATTACAGCCGCAAATTCTAACAGAATCAATGTATTGCATACAACCCTGTATTGTAGAGTTGACGATCAAGACCTAATGTTTTTGGTGACGATCGGTTAAGGGGAAGGGGTAGTTTACTGAGAACGTTTTATGTTTGAAAAGGGTATTTTCTATGGCAAACGATAAGAGCCGCAAATTCAAACAGAATCAAATAAGTTTTTGCATAAGGCCCTGATTTGTAGAGTACTCAAGACCTATTGTTTTTGGTAAAGATCGGTTAAGGGAAAGGGGTAGTTTACCGTCCACGTTTTTTGTTTTAACAAGGGTATTTTTTTATGGCAAACGATAACAGCCGAAAATTCAAACATAATCAAATAATATTTTTCATACAGCCCTGAATTGTAGAGTTCTCAAAACCTGTTAGTTTTGGTGAAGATCGTTTAAGGGAATAGGGTAGTTTACCTGCAAAATTTTATGTTTTAACAAGGGTAAATTTTTTTATGACGAACGATAACTGCCGTACATTAAAACAGAATCAACTACTCTTCTGCATACCTTTTTGAATTATACAGAACTCAAAATCTGTTGATTTTGTTGAAGATCGGTTAAGGGAAGGGGTAGTTTACCCCTTTATGTTTTAACAAGGGTTATTTTTTATATGACGAACGATAACTTCCGTAAATTCAAACAGAATCAACTACGTTTTTGCATACCTTTTTGAACTAAAGAGAACTCAAGTTCTGTTGATTTTGTTGAAGATCGGTTAAGGGAAAGGGGTAGTTTATCACCAAAGCTTTATGTTTTAAAAAGGGTAATTTTTTTATGACGAACGATAACTGCCGCACATTCAAACAGAATCAAATATTTTTTTGCATGCATCCCTACATTGTAGAGGACTGAAGGTCTATTGATTTTGGAGAAGATCGGTTAAGAGAAAGGGGTAGTTTACCTGAAACATTTTATGATTTAACAAGAGTAAACTACTTAATTTTTATAAATAAAGTATCCTGATAAGAAGCTCATAATAATCCACTGTAGAAACGTAGATGAAATATCTATAAATGAAGAGGTTTGGTGAACAGGGTGGGGGTAATTTTCTATTATTAACAATTATATTTGAAGGTGTAGGGGAGAATTTTTTATACGTGTACTATGTTATCGGCAACAAAGAAGTAGTTTTTTGTTAAAATTGCTTCCCGGGCTGTTTAGCCGTAGTCAAATGTTTTCTGTAAAACCAGACTTTTCGGCAGTGCCATCGACTGCCATCATCAGTGAAAATCGAGTGCGAAAACGTGAGGTGGTATACGTTAGTGACCACAGTACTGTGGTTAATGCTGAAGCAATAAGTGGAAAGACGTAGTTTCTATGGAAACATTTCATTTCAATAAAATCATATTTAAAATATGATTTTAAATATAAATCTTAGAACATGGAAGTCATGTATGGTTCTCCATACCGATATTTTTTTTTTGCAATGCAATGCTTTTCCACACGTTCCAATTCGTCAACGTACATGTACACAGAGACAGCGGAAACCAGCTACCAGGGCCTCTCTGATGTCATAAGCCAGTGACGTCATTTGATCAACTCAGACTGGTGACCAACTCAGACCGTTACAACAAGAAACAGTTCTTCAGTCAAGTGACTGCAGAAACGGACTTGAAAGTGTATGTAGATTCTAAACACAGGTGACTTGGCATTACAGCATGGGGAATCACCAAAGATATACTGATGCAAGGAGTGCGTGTGTATTAGTGAGTGCGTGTGTGCATGGAGCTCTGCTTGATTATTACTAAGGCGGTACGACATAGCGTGGGCTGGTTGTGTCTCACACGGATAGGGGAGCTAATGTTCTTTGACGGGGGTTGTTTCGTCTATGAGGGGGCTTATCTTGCAATTCAATTAAACTTGTTTCCTTGTTTAACTTTTACCGCAATCGGTAACTCTTCTATCACCTCCAGCGCTTGTAAAATATTTTAAGGAAAGCCGTTTTGAAATCTTCTAATACTTTATCTTATTCATTTCCAGCATTTCGGCTGACAGTGGAATCTTAATTACCTTCGTGAGTACAACTTGCACCTGTATGGTTAAGAATTGTATTCAAATAAGCTAGTAGGTTAAAAAAGACTCGACTTCTAAACTAAAAGAATATTTTTGACGTTTTGTGATATTAGTGTTCCATCAGTTGTAACAAAAACTGATGGAATTTACTTAATTTTCGTACACACGTTTCCACAGATCGAACAATAATTTTTAATTTAAGATAATTTATAGTACTTCATCCTTTTTTTTAATGAATAAATTTAAGTAATAAAATTTAGTATGTACTATCCGTATTAGGTAACGGAGAAGCGGGTTAAATAATTTAGGTGAAATATAGGTGATATAATCGTTTCATTTAATAGTAGTAAATATAAAAAGAAGCCTATAATAAAACGTTAGGGGTAAATTAATGCGTGATCTGTAATATGAGGAATATTTAGAGAATAACATTCGGAAAAGTGGAAGTGGAGACTTCTTTCTACAAGGAGGTGTTGTTGTAACGTTCTACATTTTAACTGAATTAAGTGTTTGTATTTACAAGCGGAGACCTTAAAATACTTGTTTACTAATTTTTGTTCTGTTAGAAATATATTCTAATTGAGTATGGCAGTCACTTTTCGCGGCTGCCATTCGTTCACTACTTGTAACGTGTAGGTATCGATCCCGTGTTTTCGTAAATCCGAATGACTGCCTGAGCATTATTGGTTACAAATATGTCTGATCAAATGACAGATTACTGTACAGAGAGGAGAGGTTTGCGGTTTTGAGCGGGTAAGGGTGGTAGTAACAGTTGCCTTTGACAGCCACCAAGTTCTGACACGAGATGGTATTCTAATGGATACAAAGAAGCCCGACGGGAGATAACGTTTGCTTCAAGATTCAATGTCAGCTTGCTGTCAGCCACGTCGAAAGTTTCCTAATGCTTGATACAACGGCGAGTATAGGCACACCTAAAACGTTTCGATATTCTGACCCTCAAGCAATTCGGATTTCATGTTGGGGCACTCCTCGACGCATCAACTGATACGTTTCGTGGAGACAGTTGCCGAGGCCGGCTGCTCACGGGAACAGACTTTTGAAGTCTTTTTTGATGCCAAGAAAGGTTCTAATCGTGTCTAGCTAGCAGCCTGAGCTACTGCATGAACTGAGGAAAATTATGCTTTCGGATTGCTACGTTCAACTGATTACTAGCTTTTTTCAGGACAAAACTTCATGAGTGTGCGTGAACACTTTTTATTTAGAAAGAGGTATTACTGCTGGAAAATCTTTAGAAAAGC
Organism: Magicicada septendecula; assembly: GCA_034769895.1. Lineage (NCBI taxonomy): Eukaryota > Metazoa > Arthropoda > Insecta > Hemiptera > Cicadidae > Magicicada > Magicicada septendecula. Next base: position 238,100,046 of record CM068370.1, on the reverse strand, counting down.
GTCTTCAGTCCCCTGCTTTTCTCTGTGTACGTCAGCAAGGTGCAAAAGTTGCCTAAAACCGGATGACCATGTTCACCGACAATACGGCAGTGCATCCTGCTGAAACGGCTGTTTAGATAACCTATTGTAGCATCCTAGAACAGCCGGACCCTACGTTGAGTAACCGGACAAACAGAGGGTCACCATTAACTCGGAGAAGTGCACAGCTGTAGTGTCTTCTCCAGATGCTGAAGGCTCCCTCCCGGAATCTACATAGGCGACACTTGACTAGTCTTTTGGCGTGAAGTATCTAGGGTTTCACCTCGACACACGTCGCTTTGGCGGATGGATTCCGAACAAGTAACCAGCAAAACGGCCCGTCATATTTATCAACTGCGTTCCTTGCTCTGCAGCCTAGGCAAACTCGTCGTTACCACATACGTCATACCGATGGTTACCTACGAATCCCAGTATGGGGTTATTTGGCAAACAGCTATAAACGAAAGGGACCAAGCATTGCGCTGAGCCAGTAAAGCTCAGTAGTTTACTTTCAATCAATCTACCCTTCCGCACTGCCATAGATGTTCGTTCCCTGAACGCCACCATACGGACACTTTTTCGAAAATTCTACCACCACTGTGCCCGTTTCCAGCGGGCGAAATCTTCGACTTCATCTGCGCAAGGTACCAGCATTTGTACCAGCGAATCAAGGCTTGATGGCTAGGTAATTTTGTCAAGAAGTAAGCCATTAATTATTTTTGAGGTCTACACTTATTTAAGATTTTTATTGGGAAATACAATTATCCATTCCGCTATTTTTACAATAATAATGAAGTAATCGATAAAAGTCAGTAATACAAATCCAGCAACAATTATTTACTTAATATTCAAGTCGCATAAACCGCACCGCACATTGCAACTTTTATCCCCATTACTTCTGTGTCACAAGACAGCATGCTGACGCTGCTTCTTTATGTAATGTCTGCATCAAAGCTATTGGGCGTTAGAATAAGCTCGTTTTGCATAGAACGTCTGGTATGGACTAAGCAGAAATGGGCAACGAGTCTGACATGCATTTATGAGCAGTACTTTTTGTCTTACAAATTAGCTTATTTTCGGGCAATAATAAAACTAGTTCTTTATACTATTTACAATACGATTACACAACCCTCTTTCAAAACGACTCGTTCCGTAATACAGTACTTGTTAGTTTAAAGTATCTTGTATACCGTTACGTTTTTTTTTACGTTACATTGCTTCCTACATCGCCATGCCATCGTCATCAAATTTTTAAATGAACATAATGTTCATTACGTTCTGTACAGTCCTCTTCACTTATTTGTTCTGGCGTCATTTTACTTACATCCATGTTGTGATAAAGTTCGGCAAATGAGATTATAGGTTTGGTACACATAAAGTAATCTTAATAACGTCTGAAAATCTAAGGGCAAAGAAAATGGTGATGCTTAATGTTTACTTCCATGGTCATTATTTATTTAGTATGCAAATTTTAGACCAAATATTGTTACACCTTTCACTTGTTATACTATTCTACATTTGAAATGCATTTTAAATTTGTGTAGCTTATCAAAAAAATTGATCTTTTTTTTAAACGACAATATTTTTAAAATATAGAGAAAATTCAAGTGGCTGCAGAAATTATAGATAGAAGATAGACGATTATAAAATAAACAGAAAGCGACAACGGTATGGCTGAAAAATTATTGGGACGAACTAATCTCTTAATTTTTGAAAGTAAAGAAAAGTAAATAGATAGAGAGAAACTGAAGCAATAATTCTCTGATACACTAAGGCGTCCAGACCACTGAGTTTTTGAACTGTTAATATCAAGAAGACTCGGCTGGGCGGACAGGAATAGAACTGGATTACTGAAGGCAAGGAAGTTGCCAGAGGAAAGTTGGCGCAAAAAATATCGAGTTGACAGCTAACTAACAGCAAGAATAAAAAAGAATAGCTTAAAGTATTTTGGGAAGAATGAACAAATAAAGCAATGGAACGAGAAGGCTGATTAGAGTAGCAGAAATTGAAGGTGTGATGCAAAAGTAATCGCCGAAATGTAAAATTCAACTCGCACAATAAGGATAAAGTTGCAAATGGTTAACGGAATAATGGATATACAAAAAATAATCAAGTAACATAGGGTAGTGGAAGAGGCGGGAACATAAGTTACGTATTATGTAGACTACATTATTTAGTTTATCGGGCAGGTTGGGACACAACATCGAGTATCGCACGACATCTCAATACCTATTTGACGTGGGAGTATCATGTCATGGAAGCCTGTTGACTCTGTTACATTCGCACGCCATGTGCCGGGGCGACACTATTTTCAATAACATTTCCAAACCTTATGTTAGGTTTTATGTATAATTCATGGATTTCTGCTTTCTAAGACGTAACGTGTCCTCAGAGTGAAACATAAATGGTGACGTATTACTTTACTGTAGGAGTAATGATGATCTTAGCGACCAAACGAGTGGAAGACTAGTTTCGCGGAGAGACATACGTAGTTCATTTTGTTTATAGTTCATACGCGCGGATATTTTGAAAGGTCTTTGATGTTATGAAAAGATTTCAGTAATATTCAACACCGTTTAAAATTGCGTTAAAGTTTGTAAGATACAATTTAAAACTACACAAATAAATTCGAAAAGTATAGTCTCTCTAGGTTTGAGTTACTGTCCTGCATAATTCTCAATCCTACTTGCAATTTATTAAGTTGAAATATTTTCTATTTTCATACCATATGCCATACCATATGTTAAATTAATCAATACAGGGAACAGAGATACGCTCAGATTAATTATTCCATGTTTTCTGATAAAAATAATACTTTAAAAAAGAAGAACATATGTGTATACTTCAAACTTCAAAAAAAAAGATGCATCACTGCATCACTTTCAGACTGAGGTTGTTTCAAGACATAGTGATAGTTTGTACGTGAGGAATGTTTAAATATTTGGGTTTAAATTTAAAAAACAAATTTTTACTATTATTGATTTGAATTGTATAAGAAGACAACGTTTCGCTTACACTACCAAATTGGTAGCCGTCTTTAGGCCAACACTTACAATATATGAGATACATAAATAACACAAATACTAATCTGTTACTCTAGTGAGTGACAAAGAGTCATATGTGAACAACAATATTTATAACTTAATATTTTAAGAAAGAAAGTCGAGTTCAGGCCAACATATTTTAAACATAAACTGTAGAGTAACATAGAAACATCATTTGTACATTTTCTGGTTTAATCGCTTAATACCAGATTATCGAAGGTAAGTTAGTTCGCTTACTTATCTGTAGTGTTTAGTAGCTCTGGTCCACATATGACTTATTATCACTGGAATAATAGATTAGTGATTGTATAGTTTGTGTGAGTTAGTTTATATTTTAAAATTATTGACCTGAAGACGGTTTCAGATTCCTAGTGACAGCAGGCTCCCGTTAACGAACGGCATAGTGTTTTGTTTGGTTTTCATTTCAACAGAATTTGAGACGATGTATCACGTTACTCAAAGGCCAGTCTAATATGTTATTACTGCTACCAGTAGAAACTAAACTTTTATTGTAGACAACTCTACATATTTGATTTTAGTGAAACAGACATCTTGCAGATATCATAGTTCGCATATTTCTAGGAATTATACCATGTAGTTAAATATTTCATAATACAACTAATAAATTAAATACAAGAGGAAGATGGAGAAAGAGAAAGAGAGAGAGAGAGAGAGAGAGAGAGAGAGAGAGAGAGAGAGAGAGAGAGAGAGAGAGAGAGAGAGAGAGAGAGAGAGAGAGAGTTTGCGCTGTCGCTTAGCACGCTACAGACAAGTTTTAAATTATATTGGTCCTTCATAAAGTTCACACAATTACAATTTATTGTAAAGTGCTTACTAAAAATTGTTAATTCACTTTTACATAACAAAACGTTGCTTGTTCGTATATACACTCCATAAACTAGATAAATTGCAACGGAACTTGTTTAATCAATGGGGCGGGCGCATACGCAAAGTGCACACAGTCACAAAGCTGATTATTTTTAAAAATTATGTACTTATAAATTTCCTTAAGATTATTTTGCTAAATCTGTGTTTAGCTGAAAGTATAATTATGTTTTGTTACTTAAAGGCAAACTATTTAAAGTTGATTGTGCAAACTGAATTCTGTACAACAAATTCCTATGGAATAGACGAATGCTTTGTCTAAACAACTTTAATAGCTGAGGTTTTATGCTCTGTATTTGATTTTGTCATGTGAGCTGTTGGGTTCGCATGTAGCGCTGTAGAGGGCGTGTCGCAGGGACCAAAACTCAAATAACAAAAGCATCATTTGCCAGGTAATTTAAATATTTTGGTTGATCCCATCAGGAATTCCTTGCTTTCACGACGGGCATCACACGACGGTCCCTAGACGTTTTTACGTGCAGAGTGCCTTGTAAGTTGGGTAAGACTATACGCTTGTTTCATATTACTATTTGTTTGGATTACGATAACGTTTTAAGTATGGTTGACAATACAAATACCTATTGTTTGTGGATGGCGATCTTTAGCTTGGTAGTATTAAATTGACGCTAGCGACAATAAACGAATCACAAATTTCATTAAACACTTTTAACGAAATCATACTTAATTCAGCACTAAAATTTTTGTTTCATATAATCTTACAAATTTTATCCATGATTACAGTATTCTGTTAAAATTACGGGGCTACTTAAAATCATTTTGGAAGCGTTAATATCGCTTTGTACTAATTTCAGTATGTGACTAACACGTTGACTAGCTACAATATGGTTCGTCTAAGTTTATAAGGATCGTAGCAAGTGTCTGTGCGATTAGTCTTGAAGCATCGATAATTGTAATTTTGTGAAACATGTCATTTATCGCTCTGTAGACGCCGCAGTGTTATTTGACGAGTAATCACGCTCCACCATGCAATAAAATCGTGACTAGTATCCTTATTACGCTTTCTGCGTCTCCTTGACAATTGTGAAAATACACTTATTTCGTGTACCTCATCGTCAAGTGCTTGATTAAACTAAGACGCGTTTACCTGTATTATACTGTATATAATCAAGTAATGCATTTGATAATATTAAACTGAAATTGAAGAAGATAAAAAACACGTTTAAGCTAAGTGAGTTTATAAAAGTTTTAACCCTAATCCTGTGTAAATAAACCCTCGCGCCTCGCACTGTCTTTATGACTAACATTTAAAAAGCATTAAAAACCAAATGTTTAAAGATATAAAACAGAAAATACGATTCCACGGTAATTCTAAAATACTGTATAAACACAGTATCAAAGCAGACAGAAACAGTGAGTTTGTCGTCATTTTACTGTTGAGAATTACACGCAGTTTAGAGCAAATGTAATGCTTGCCAGTGTCAAAACTGTTTCGCACCACTGATGTGACTGTTCTGTAACGATGGTCTGCGGTATAAAATAACATCCAAACCGGAAACAGTTTGACAGTCACGAATTCTATTAAGAATCGTTAGTGTCGAATAGAGGTACAGGTTCAGAGGAGAACATTCTCGTAAATTCTATGGACCTCGTGAAAGTCTCCGACAATATTAATAGTACCAAGATATAAAATATACGATGGAAAATAAATATATTGCAATATGGTACCAAACATACGAATGGAACTAAGCATGTAAATAGAAACATAATCAAACTAGAAACTATATAAGTTTAATGGTTGATACATTCAAAATGTTTGAGCTCCAAAAAACTGATACTGGTTTTGCATTGATTTCGATAATTTTTACTTTAGCCCTAAAGGCATCTATTACAGAAATTACTTTAGACATAAAGGCGTAGGAAATAGAAATCTGGCGGCTTAATTTCAGGACTGTGTTGTGGCGACGTCATACTGATGAATGCAAAAGATCAAGTATTTTTAATTAACAAATTACGAGAGAACACTAATAAATAGCAACATGTTACCAACTAATAAATACAGAATTGTTTAAAGCTGCTTGACGAAATTAGTGAGAGAACAACAAAAGCAAGAGGACTGATTAACAGTAAAGAAAATATTACTCTACGGAACAAAGAACTTTGGAAGAGAACAAGATATATAATAAAAATAATCCTATCTTGCAGTACATTATATTAACAGCTATGAACAACTACTAAAAAATCCAACTGAATGTTAAATTAAAATTAGGTTATGATAAAAACATAAATAATAAAAATAACTTATTTTTGTAATATAGAAGTAGTTCAGAAAATTGTTTAATGATTGGGACTAGCTTAGTGCATGCCGCTCCAAACTTGCTTGCATGCCGAACTTGGGCAGCCTACTTAGCGTCTCCTCAGAAAAAAATACGGTATAACGGATGTGTTAGCAAACGTCACTTTTATAAAATTTTAGAGTATAATACGTACTGAAATCAAGTAATAGGAAAAACTCAGCGGACATGATTTGTTCACACGAATAAATAATTAAGGAAAGGAAAATTCTCTGATTAATGAGGCAAGATCAGCAATGAATAGATGCAGAGGTAGGCATAAAAATGTGACAGGATACAATCAGAAAAGAAATTGAGGAAAAAAGAGAAATCTAGTAGAAATGGCAGAAAGAAGACTGGAGGGGATGTAATAGAAAGAATGTGGAAGACACCTACCTCACAAAACGTCTTATACCCGAAAGGAGAGAAAAAAGTGAGAATAAAGAACATGAGGATAGAGAAAGTACAAATTCCAGTATCGCTGTACCTCTGCCAATACTCGACGATTTTTGGGTTAACATAAAATAAACATCACAGGGGAAAAGGGGTAAGCCCACTTTCTGTCCGGTTTCACTTAGGACTTGAATTGTTTTGCTAAAGTGTGACGCTCTGGATAAGAAAGAGTCAAGTGACAGATATTTTAATGTAAGAAATAGCTATACAGAGGAAAAGGACATAAGTCAAATGCAGAAAGGGAAACACGAAGTACGTCCAGTAATACTTACTCCTTTATGGGTATGGGTTTGCATGTTTATGTTGACTAACTTGGTGCAAAGCAAAACGATCATGTATTTTATTAAACTACAGAACAACTTTCTGTAAAATTAAAAGTATCTGTATTGGGTACTTTAGAAGATTTTGTCCGTTTAAAATGCCACTCAGCAGGAAAGTAGTGTTTGAAACAGACCACCCAATGTACCATCATTTGTGTAGCGCAGTTAGAGTATCATAATTAAATGTCAAAGTGGAAATACGTTAGAAACAAGAATGACTACATTTGGAGCATGGAGAAATTCTGCATTTCCAAACGGTATAAAGGAAATTACCAACAAAATACTTATGGAAATTCGGAAAGAAATATAAAGTGAATGAGAGTGAGTAAGTTAGTGTGTGTGTGTGTGTGTGTGTGTGTGCTCGCGCACGTTCGCTTGAAGCCCAAGTTTCACTCATCTCTATTTCATAGATAATAGTTATTCCGAGTAGAATACAACTTTTCTTAATCGAAACCACCAGTATGTGTTTGGGATAGTGCTATTTACAGTTTTTGGTTATTGCTTATTTTGAACTATCCTCAGTTTTACCCTATGTAAATGGATGCTATCAAATATTTTTTGAATTTTTCTTCTACATATACGAAAAATTTCAAATCTTGTGTTAAATAATAAATAATATATTGTAAGCGCTATTAAAAACCTCGAGTTGAATAAAAAGTTAATTAAAAAATTGTAATGTTGCAAACCTTAAATTTGGTCTGTTTTTTATTAATATTAAATTTATTTATGTGCATCACCTACTTTTATCATGTAGTCTTCAAATACAGACCACTAGCAGTGACAAAATGAAGAAGTCTATTAAACATCCATTCATTAGAATTGTAATTTTTCACAAATTCGATAATCTACTGTTCGTATTCAGAATTAAAAGCACTTACTTCTGTAATAACTGTCAACAATCACTAATGTCATTAAATCTATAATTACTGGTTTTATTCGTGAATGTCCCCTTTGCTTCACTATTGAGATGCAGACAACTAGACGTTTGCTTGGATTATGTGCTCAGTGATTTATGAACTGAATAATTAATCTTAATGCACGGGTAGTTGTTGACTGTTCGGTGTTTGTAGCACGCGACCTATAACTATCTTTTTGCAATATTATGTTTTGAACGTAGTTTCAGAAGCTATGGAAAGAAAAGATCCTCGGTATTAGTCTAATTTCTTTCCTTTTGTTGCATCTTGTTTTCCTTTGTGTATATCAATATGGAATTTAAATTTTGGAATAGATACCAAATACAAATGCTAATGGGATCTACATTTGGGCAGGACGGGTGACAACAATTGCCTAGCAGGTCTTCATATATTAATCGCTTGGAAAAGGTAGCGTTGGATGACCTTGAAATAGATCAGATCATTTTTAATGAGACCGGAACAGGTAACTGTCATCCCAGTGTAAATATATCACATTTGAATATTCAAAAATATTTCATGATATTGTGTATAATTTTGTAAATCAATGAAAGCTTTTTTACCTTTCTTTAACTAAATAAAAAAATAAAGAAAGTGTATTTAGGAAAGTTTATATCTTAGTTTATTAAAGTAGAACAAATACTAATTACCTCCTTGTGTTACAGGAAGGAAGCTGAATCTTAATCCTTAGAGAAAAGGAAAAGAAGAAATCATAAAAGACACACTACAAAGACGTTTGCTGATAACGAAATTACCTCTTGAAGCATAGTACTGAAAACCTGAACAAGATAGCTTCCTATAAAGGTCTCCATAGCGTGCGAATTGCAACGGAGACTTATCTGGATCAGGAAAGAAACAGCTTTTACATAGCCTGAACTGCAGCAGATTTGGCTAACAGGTTTTCTTTTGTCAACATAGAATACTGAGTACTCACGTTTAATACATTCTTGTGCATTCATCGTATGAGATTGCTTTCCTATTAACGTATACCTTATCTTTTATCCCATTTTGTTTTCTCTTTAAAAATTAACATGCCCCTTTTTCATCGTTTCGTCAATTTAAAAAATTACACCCATCAACTCACCCAAAACAGTGGGCGAATTCAATATATCCTAATAAATCCAACAGCCAATAATTCACTTACTAGTTGTACAAGTTGTACCATCAAGACTTGGTCTTGACAACGGCCAGCATATCAAACGTTTCACAGACTATAAGTACAGTATTTAGGATTAGAAATAGTTCCTACAGATATGTTTTCTCTATAGGATTCATATGTTACTTTGTACGTCCTTAACATTGAAATGTCTCTGTATGATTTCGGATCGTTTCCCGAGTGCTCCTGTCTTCTGGAACAGCCTTACAAAACACATACTATACATAAATAGCAAAGTCTATTTACCAAATGTTAATTAAACAATAATCTGATAAAAACTAAATGTTTTAAAGTGAATATCGTGTGTTGTTACTGTAAATATTAATTATACTTCTACGGTGTCTTTAAAAACAAATACTTTTATTTATCTGGCTGGCGATTCTGTATGACGGTTCCATATCTCGCACTAAATTTAAATCCCACAGGATACTAATTAAACTCACTTTCACTCGCATTCAGTGTTATACCTATTGGTATATTAATGTTACACTTAGTTCTAGGTACTTAATTTAGTGAACAACTTAGTCTTAATCCATTTATTCTACCGTGACCGGATTTTAGTTATGGCCATAAGTAAAGTTGCCATTTTTCACATCTACGGTGTGCTCATTCTATCATAGTGTAGCGTGTGTGTGTCAAATTATTCTGACATAATTCGTCTTAACTGATTTATAAGTAGTTGCGTTTGATTTGCTGAATCTGAGTTGTTATCGTATGTGCTTGTTTATTTTTTATTGTAGACATTCCGTCCATCGATCCATTGCGAGTGTTCTAAAGCTACTGCCTTCCTGTATCGCATACTGCACACCAAAGCCTTCGGTTGCATCGATCACGTTTGAAGCCTCTTTTCCCCTTTTCTTCAACGATTTTTTTCTTTCCACGATTTGTTGAGTCTACCCAGTTTACGTCGTCTAGATTGAACCCAGCCTAGCACCTTTTTTGTCCATCAATCATAAGACATCAGTTGCATATGGCTGTTCCACAGAATGCGCTTTATGTTTATGGTGTCATAAAATGTCATTAATAATATAAATAGAGCTATTACATTTACTAACTTTCAATTAAACAAGAATAAACAATAAATAGGTATCATATTAATTGTAGTGCAACTGTTTATAGGAACTGTTGCAATTGCTTGTTAAAACAAATGCTTACAAATGCTTGTTAAAACAGATTGTCTCGTGTTCCGATACGTTTATATATTGAGTTGTCAATGTCGTTTGTGACGTACGATGTCGCCGCCACGAGACCTATCTTGACACGTGACTCTTCCAGCAGTATTTTATAACGAGCTACTTATGAGTCATTACAGACCACGTTGCTCAGTTAGACAACATACGTTGCATCCCTTTAATCAATTACGCGATCGATGTTATTACATTTACTAACTTTCAGTTAAACAGGAATAAAGAATAAATACATATCATATTAATTGTAGTGCAACTGTTTATAGGAACTGTTGCAATTGCTTGTTAAAACAAATGCTTACAAATGCTTGTTAAAACAGATTGTCTCGTGTTCCGATACGTTTATATATTGAGTTGTCAATGTCGTTTGTGACGCACGATGTCGCCGCCACAAGACCTATCTTGACACGTGACTCTTCCAGCAGTATTTTATAACGAGCTACTTATGAGTCATTACAGACCACGTTGCTCAGTTAGACAACATACGTTGCATCCCTTTAATCAATTACGCGATCGATGTTATTACATTTACTAACTTTCAGTTAAACAGGAATAAAGAATAAATACATATCATATTAATTGTAGTGCAACTGTTTATAGGAACTGTTGCAATTGCTTGTTAAAACAAATGCTTACAAATGCTTGTTAAAACAGATTGTCTCGTGTTCCGATACGTTTATATATTGAGTTGTCAATGTCGTTTGTGACGCACGATGTCGCCGCCACGAGACCTATCTTGACACGTGACTCTTCCAGCAGTATTTTATAACGAGCTACTTATGAGCCATTACAGACCACGTTGCTCAGTTAGACAACATACGTTGCATCCCTTTAATCAATTACGCGATCGATGTTATTACATTTACTAACTTTCAGTTAAACAGGAATAAAGAATAAATACATATCATATTAATTGTAGTGCTACTGTTTGTCTATTGCAAAATCTTATACAATTCTGAGAATTTAGTTTGTTTATTCCGTTGATGAGTCTACTAACACGTTCTTTCTGTGGTGTATTAGAGTCTATGTCTTGAAGGAAAGCATCCCAGTGCTTTGGTACCCTACACCAAAAATAAGCTGCCTCAATTTACGAACTCTTAGATAAAATGCAACTGACATTAGCATCTTAAATAAATGTAGTAGACAAGCCTAAAGGACTGTAGAATTTCTTTCATATTACGTCAGGTTTGGTCGTTAATCTATGAAGTTCTTTTGATCTGATACTGTAATTTACGCTGTATCTGAGAAGTTGATCTTTCATTGGTGACACGGGTTCTTGTACGTCTTGCTGCGTAGTTATAATTGTCATATACTTTGTTCTGAAATCTCTGTAAAATTTTTATGCTGGAGTTAATCGCATTACCACAAGGTCCCGTTTCTCCTGTATATCCTATAGAAAATATTTATTTAATTCAAGGTTCTAAGCTAATATAATGGGATAAAAATTATGATTACGCTGTTTTAGGCTGGTATGTGTCGATGACAATGTGAATGTATATTGCAATCAATCTTCACGACATGATATTTCGTGTCAGTCAATATTTATCATATTTCAAGAGTCTCCTTACTATTCTAATTTTCCTTTACTTATCGAATATAGAAATTCAATTTCCTTTTCGATTTGCAAAGATAAAATTGAATGGACTAAATGGAGTAAAATGGCAGGAGGCGGAATACTGGAGTAGAAGCTAGAAAATAGTACTTAAACTGTTGAGTAAAATTAGACTTCTGGCCAAAAGAGGACCTTTATATGGATATAATTTCGTAACACTAAAAACGAATGAAATTCCATTAGCATACAGAAGTAATGGTAGAAGAACGATATAGAATACTTTCTAAAATTAAGTATTTGGCAACCAACAAGAAAAGTAAAAGAGGACAACCGCAACTTTTAGGGGGAAATAGAGTCACCAACAACTGGAAGACCAAGGCTGGAAAGATGGGCAGAAATGGAAACCAGGATACGAAGGACACCGAATGCTTTAGTTCATTCCGAATGATGATAACGATGATAAAATTCAGTATCCTAAAGTAATATTTCTATTCTTAGACCTTGTTAGTTTAGTATTATTCACAAATGTTTTAGCACTCTCCGAGAACACGGCATTTTGAAAAGTTGTGACGTTGTACTATCCAAATAAAATTTTGTAGCATTTAGTAGAAGAAACATAGCAATTGATTATCTTACTAAAAAAATCTAATATAATGAAACATTCTTTAATTAGAAAACATTTTTGTGGAACTCTTTGGTACTCACGGTTGTATAATTGAAGAAGGGGAACATAGGACACACTGACATACAAGGGGTGAGACGTTTCCTATTACATTCACACCCATTTGCAGTGAAAACTCCCTGCCGCAGCTTCATTGTCTAGACACAAACAGGGGATAAAGAGCGAGTCAAAATGATATATACGTATGATTGATTAGGTTTGAGAACACATCAAATGCTATCTTACATGCTGTCTCTATTTACTTTTGAGATATATTTTATTTTCTAATTTGTTTGAATTAATTATTTTTACTTATATATTTTATAGTTAGTTACGTTTTGACCATATATATATATATTATATATATTCAGGCTCTGAAGACAGATAAATTATATTCGTATTTTAGACTTACACAGGGTTGCAGTCTCGTAAAATGAACTCCTAGGACAATTGGGTTCCAACTACACGAAATCACTACATCTGAAATAGCGATGAAAAATAAAACACTTGATAAGCCATTAGAATTTTATTTGTAATAACTTTTTCAGTGAAGGGTTAGTGTGGATCGGTCAAAAATAACACACGTCACAGTTGTGTGTTTAGCGTCAGCAACAATTGTCCTGACGATGGCAATAAACATTGTCGAAACGTCGACACAAATAAGTTAAGATTTGTGTTATTTTTTACCGATCCTCACTAACCCTTCACTGAAAAATTCATTGATTGACGTTCACTACGAATTTAAGAATTTAATTTGTAATAAAATTACCGTATATAAATGGTTTACATAATATATCTAGTTTTTATTAATAATATAAAATTTAAATATACAACATGTTATAACTATTATTTTACACAAAACTGTAGGCTTATTATTATTTTTAACGGGAAAAATATTTCAGTTCTATAAGAATCACTTATGCTTAAAAAAAATTAACACTTATAAGAAAAAGTAAATAAAACACAATAGAATTTTTTATTTATTTAAGTGACAGTGCGTACTTTTTTGTGGCCCGTTAAGAAGACTTTTCTATAGTTTCTAACTTAAAATGTAAAAATGATTCATTAAAAATTTGTGAGACAATCAACATTAAACACACATTAATAAATATTATTTTGAAAATTATTTTTCTATAAAACTAATAAAAATTCTTTTGATGTTGGTATTCTAACTCAGAACAAGTACATTTTTGACGAATTTTAAAAGCTCTCTATATAACTCTTTAGAAATTGCAATTTTTAAAGTAGTTTGCACGCTTAATTTTATAAGATGTTACTTTGCTACGCTTTTTAGGTTAGACATGAAATTTTTACATTAAACCATTGATTATGTAATTTTGAGTTGTCAGTAGATAGGTACTCCTTTCTTTTTCATTCAAGGCTTGTTCCGACTTACGTCCAATTTGCATCGTGATCGCCAGAAAAGTAAATCCATCCAAATTTTTTTGGATTTCAAATTCCTTGAGTGGAGCAACCACAAGTTAAGAAGCTGACAGTGCTTTAATTTGGACAGAAGCATTACAACCTAATATACACTTGTTAACTGTTTAAATAACGTAATTGATTTTCATCATACATTCTTAAACGATCATTAATATCATCACGCTTACACACGCTTTATTTAATATCATGCTTCTTAAAATCTGCGTTTTTAAGGATATATAAAATCTTGGACTTGGAGAAAAATTTTGCCACGGACGTTTTTCTTCTATATGTAAGAAGAGGGTATGTATGTTTGGAAAAACTGGACGGGTAGCATCCCTAACTTACAGTATTGATAAATATTTCTAACCTAGTAGTATACAAGTTAATCATAATTTAAGACTGTGAAAAAGAACAAAATTTACGCTTTCTACATCTACCCAAATGAAGTGCCTAAGGTTGTAAATTGTATACTGAAGTGCTAGACAAGTGCCGTCTGTATTTCTTGTGTCTGTATTTAAAATTGATTCTCATGTAGGCCTACTCCGGCGCTGGACGTGGATTAAACATATAACTAGACAGATATCCATAGATATAAAAGAATGGAACAGAAGTAAATTGCGACAGGAATGATGTATTTTGGAAATGTCCAATAGTATATACAGCCATTGATTGGTAGTCTACTGACATAACGAATGCCAAGACATACTTTTAAATAATATATATTTACTTATTTAAATATATTTAGATTGTTAAAATATATTTTAAAGCATGATAGTTAGCTATCATATGCTATTCATAGCAGCCTCCTAATATCGTAAAATATTTTTACAGCTCCGTTAGCTTTCAGTAATTACTAAATTTTGTTTTAAAATAGTGGTTTATATGCCTATTGAAAACTTTACATTTTTATCTTGACGTAGATCAACTTGTTTTAAAAGGATACGAGCTTAGAACAAAGTAACATAAAGAAAAAAGAATAGTTCTATAATAGACTTAAGCATTTTAGAAACTAAAACCGTTAAGTAAATTTTTGTATCCTCCAAGAGCAGCGTCTTTCTAATGAAGAATTGCTATTTAAAGAATGTAGGCAATCGATATGTTTTATCAAGGCAATAAATTAGATGATCTCAGATGATATGCAAATCAGATTTAGCAAATCATTTGTTCTTACATGTTTTGGATCGAGGATGTCGGGTACTGGCTCAGTATTGTAAGCAGTTTTAGTCTTTATAGGCAGCACAAAAGAAGTTTCTTTTGTGATTTAACACAAGACTTTATTTGAAAAAGCGTTACATTAGCGTTACCACAGCTTGTTGTTATAAAATAATCCACAGCTGACAAGATACCGGGAAAATAATGGATTACGCATTAGTTGGAAGAAGCCACATTGATCAGCTGAGACAACCGAAGTTTGTACAGACAGGTGTTTATGACCGATCACACGTTTATAAATACAGACGATTGAAAATATGAGGACTTATATTCAAAGAGTGATGCTTGCCCCAAACATAGAATCCCAAATAGCAGAAGCAAACTAAGCTGACAAAGAATACGCTGAAGAAAAAGAATAAATAGGAAGCAGAATCTTGAGAATGACATACGGAACAAGGAATCTGAAAATCAGAAAATGCTGGAGAGTGTTTTAAATATATAAATGATGATGACGATAAGGATTTTAGTTTCTAAGAGACACATGTTACAACTACATTATGGTATTTTTCATTAGATATTATCATTTTCGATGTCCGAATATGAAAACCATGTTTATTAGTTAAATGGAAACTAAATTTAAAAGGACGTTTGAAAGAAATACATCGACTAAGAATAGACCTTTTTAAGTTTACTAAGAATGTTTTTTTCACCTACTTACACTAAAACCTGTTTTCCAGCGTTTATTTTAATACACTTCTTGTAAAAACGTAATTATAACGAGTATTTTAAAAATAGATATTTGTTTGATTGTTGTGGAATGCTGAGTGATGTTTGAAGAAAAACAGTGTTGGTCAAAACATTACAATGTTAATATGTATTTAATGTGACTGTTGTTTGTAAAAGTATAGTGGTTTGAATATAAAGTAATAATAATAATAATAATATAAAGTACAATGGACTTTGAATATAAAAGTGATAAAGAAAGCTTACTAATGTATTCGAAGTGGAGAGAAATTTTATTACATTGTAGTGGAAAATAAAATACACTTTATAATGTGTTTTGCCACTTCTATTAACACGTAATGAAACAAGACAGTTTCAGTTAAATGGAAAACTTATTATTTAATAATGATTTTAATTCTACTAATCAAACTACTTGTTATGAAAAGTTATCTAATACTTTAGAACGAAAAACCTAATGGCACTTCGTTACACACACACACACACACACACACACACACACACACACACACACACACACACACACACACACACACACACACACACACACACACACACACAATTTTTAATTTTTATTAAACACCTGTTGTATTCGTTTATTTTATGGTCATAAAAACCATACTGCGTATAAATAAATATGTGTATTGATAATTATTCCTATACGATCCTACCTTGTATACCCCAAGGTTTAAGGTTTCAGCTACAGTTCTTATGCTTTTACTTGTTTTTTCGCGTTTTCTTTCTCATTTTTTGCATCCTGTATCGTTTGTACATGTCGTGTTACCTCTCTTCTCTATATTAACCGTCCTACTTTATCATTCCACTTTTAAAGGTTTTCCTCCTGTTTACGTTGTTACACTCTTGTTTATTATCGTGTATTATGCCATTCATATTGTGTTTTTCTATTGTATTGGTTATTGACTGGAATCCGAGGATTCTTTTTATATGTGATTTATTATTTTATACCTTTTAGTTAAATCTCTAACCTCTCTTTGAACATTTACTTTTAATTTGGTACAGTAGTCCCAGATTCCCTATATTATAAATTAAGATAACTTAAAACTACTTTTTCTACAGTCTTCTCTATTTACTTCTTTCTTCCATCTTATGTATAAATGTCACGGTTTAGATTGTGGTACAACCGTCAAGCAGCGGATTTCTTCTCTTTTACCTCATTCTTAAGGTTTCTCCGTTATTCAGAGTCTACAGATACTTGCATATGACACCTTGGTTTATACCTAGGTTAGTCTTAGTTTTTACTATATTGAGATTTTTGGTTTCTTTCGCTAATATTATGATATTTTTTTGCTTGCAATTATCATCTTATTCCATGTCGTTAACTATTTCTACAACGTCTGTAGATTTCCATATAACATTGCATCAAGTTACTAGAGAAAGCACGTGAAGGTTACACCTTATCTCAATTTATTGTATAAACCATTTGCCTTTATTGCATGGAATAATCTTTGCTTCCGACTGCTAATGATGTTCTCAATTATCATAAGAAGTAATGTCGAAACGATAGCTCCTCTCTGGTTTCATTCTTATTTATTTTGGATGTTTTGGATGCGTGTTATGTTTTCTTATATAGTCTCCATTATGTTTATACAGATTCTTTATTTCCTTAATTTTTGATTGATAATTTTAATCTTTTCAATACTTCTTTTTCTTGCACTTTGTTAAACGCTTTTTCAGGAAAGCCACGTATATCTTGTTCAGAATCGTTATCCTAGTATCTTCCATTATCTGCTGCTTTACTGCAAAAATATAATACAGTGAACTTCGTCTCTTTCTAAACTTTTAATGTCCCCGTTAACTCGTTATAAATAAGGGTTTTGTCCGCTCTCTCGTCTCTTTTGTTATGTGATTTTTCTAGTATCACGCCTATTTTCTTTCTCTAGTATCACATTTTACTTTCCCCATACTTGGAACCTTTACTCAGTAATGGTATATATCTACCTAAAATTTTTTCACTTCCTAGTATACCTGTTTCTAAACATAAGAATTATTATACTAATTTTTCAATTACCGCGAAATTTTTTATTATTTCAATCTGCTAATAATGGTTTGTGAAGTCAATTCAAATATAAACAGAATATTATAACTACATTGTAGGTGGTAGTTATGTAAGTGATAACATGACAATTTGGTACCTGTGAAGGCTTGAATTAGTACTTAAAGCTTAAGGCTTAAGTACTTGACACATTATAATATATTATTTTTATAGTATTGTAGTACACTAAATATCGTCTTATATACTCGTGCAACATTGTTAACGTCAGTTGAGAGATAAAATTACAAAAAATAAAAGAAGATTAAAGGAAGAAAAAGGAAGCACGAAGGGCAAGAAAAGAAAAATTATTATAATTCTAAATAAGTAAATATAGCCTATGTAAGTATATAGTATATGTAAAAATTTACATACGCGCGTGGCACACACACACACACACACACTCCCATTCAGTGATGTTAGTACAGTAGGAGAGAAAGGGAATTTGGTGAAGCTTGTTTAAACAAGTGTCAATTTTCTATACTAGAGTGACAAGAGTTTAATACAACTTGACCTTTACCTACACCTTCTGACATTTAGCAAAGATTTATATTAAATTCTCGAATTGCTAATCGATTCGCTATGATTCCAGGTCATTTTTATTTGTTTAACTTCTTTGTCATATCTTTCTTTTTCTGTTAATCTCTCTTCGCATAGGCAGTTTTACAGTTTTCCATATTACGTTCAGATATTTACATAATTGTAATGATTTTTTAATAAGTGCTTTGCTGCTTAATTAATAATTTCTGACACAAAAAAATAATTTACACGCACTTTACGTATCTGTTCTCTTCGCAGTCTCTGTGTTATTCTTGATATATGTGTTATCAAAGGCTCTTATTTTTGATATTAATTTATTATTTTTTAATATAATATTCATTTGAGATATGAAAGGTGATCATGATGATGTTGATCGTCGTTGTCGTCATCATCATCATCGCCTTTCGTTCAGCATTAGGCCTATCGGCTTTTGCGCTAACGAACCGTAGCACAAATCATACCACATCTCCGCCAGGCTGCCGGCGGAAGGGAGCGTTGTGTTTTGTGTTTTTTTGATATCGCGATTGTTATTGACCGAGTTACACCGTCTGAGGCAGGTGGCTGTATTTTCCATCAGTGACTAGACGACAATAAATTCACGACTTTTGCCGAATCTTCAACACAGCACGATATACCCACTACACCATCTCCACTAATATTTTCTAGAATAAATAAATAGACTTTAACTTACGAAGATTATTGGAGTGTGCTTACAGAGGTTTAGTGGGGATGTCATTGTGTGTGATGCAAGATGAATGTTACCAAAAATGCTACAGTCCGTAACCGTAACCCTCAGTCGTCTACATAACAATAATATGATTGCGAGACAGCACTTGATGAAGCCCTGGAACCAACTAGTCACGTTCAGAAACTAGAGATGTCGATTATTTGATATGGAAGGTGACTACAGATCAACTGACAAGGTGAAGCGTAATGATCTACAAGTAACACA
Organism: Magicicada septendecula; assembly: GCA_034769895.1. Taxonomy (NCBI): domain Eukaryota; kingdom Metazoa; phylum Arthropoda; class Insecta; order Hemiptera; family Cicadidae; genus Magicicada; species Magicicada septendecula. The sequence continues at coordinate 238,080,708 of CM068370.1, read as the reverse complement.
TTCCAGACCGTCGTAGTGTTGTCAAGGGAATCCTGGAGCATCGACATCGCAGTTGTTGACGACAATAACAATAACTACGACTTACCTGAACGCTGAAGGTACCAAAAGCAAACCAGATGTTTTATAGTAATATAGATGTTTGTGTGGTATAATTCGTGTCAAGCAGTATTACGTGTGTGTTTTTTTTTGCTACTGCAGTGATAGCTATTTAATTATTCTAAAGAGGGTTTACTAATTAAATATAAAAATGTGTTATATAAAGTGTTTTAAAATAAATTTCTCTTAAAAGTTCTACCAAGTGATTACCAAGTAATTATGTATATTATATTATATATTATTTACCACAGAACGAGCGTAGTGGGTTCTCTGTTTTAACTCCACCATTTAGTATTTTTCTGCCTGTCTATCTGTTTAGGGTATGTCTCACGATAACTTTTAAACGCATCAACCGATTTTCGTCAAACTTGGGATACTTTTACCTTACAGAAGCATACTGTGTTTGAGATTCATCGCCCAAACATAGGGTAGCGGAAGGCAAAAATGTTAGGAATCGACGTTTTGAAAAAGTTACTAAAGTCTAATTGGGGTATCAAATTAAAGGAACGTTTAACTAAAATATGAATTTAGTGTTCACCTTAACAAATTTTTATACTGACGTCGGTGGCCAAGAATTGGCAGACAAAGTAGATTTAATAATAAATTGCCAAAATCATGAAGTATATAAAATTAAAAGGAATTTTTGTCTAAAATTTGAATGTAGTGTTACTTTTTTGAAATTAAAAAAGTCTGGACGCCATGGCCTAAAAGTAGGCCAAAAGATTGATAAAATTTGTCAAGTCCACGTGGGCTATCAAATTAAGGAGTATTTTAATGAAAATCTCACTATAGTCACCAGTTTTGGAAATTTCAAAATTTGACCTCAGGACCTAAAAATGGCATAAAGAACTTGTAAAATTTTGGAAATCCAGCCTATAGGGAATTTTAACACGAATCCGAACGTTTGGAATTTTTAGCGTTAATCCTATGATTGCTTTACAATTGATACTTTACTAAACAAAACAGTAAAGTAATCAAAATTTTTGTAATCCTCTGATAACTAAAAGATTAAAATTGACAATTAAAAAATTAACAGCATAAATTTGTCCGGATATAAATATATTTCTTTCAAAGGAATGAGCTAATTCCGCAGGTTAGGAAGCATACTAGTTAATTCATGTATGAATCTAGAAGAGTTGGTGCGAAAAAGGAGGGAGAGAAAGAGAGAGAGTGATAGAGAGAGAAAGAGAGAGAGAGAGAGAGAGAGAGAGGGAGAGAGAGAGAGAGAGAGAGGTCATCCATTTTATTACCCGCCAATCGATCGCGTATTAAGAATCGCCTCTCGCCCCAAATCTAATTATGTAAGCATCAATAACGTAATTACCTCTACCTCAAATTATCCCCAGTCAACACTCCTCATCAATTAGCATTTACCTCTATCTTTTATATCGGTCAGTTGGTTGACTGTGTATTGCATGATTTCATTGTTCTGCACATGTACAGGAATACTGTATATTCATTAACCACTTTTATCTTTACCTCTGTTTGAACTACAACTTTGGTTTCTTCTACAATTTTTCAAAGTTTTGGTTCTCTTTTAGATAACAGTTTTAAGAAAAGATCTGATTCCCAAGTCGACAATCTCTTTGTTATTAATTATGGACCTTCTCCTTAATCCATTTTCATCAGGCTTCCGATATACAGTTTTCTTCACCACGGTAGTGTGTCACATTCTTTCAGTGTTCCATTGTCGCACGTCGTCTTGGCTAAGAGTTTTATAGAAATGTAATTCTGTTTGTAGTGTGTTCTTATGGATCAGCACCCCTTTACACCTTTGTATTGGCTCTACTACATTTTCTGAGAATTGTCTATTAAAATATACATAGGCCTAGAAAATGTTAATTGGCTAAGGTCGTTACGGGAAACATATATACAGGGTCCGCCAGTGAAGCGGGAAATGTTGAAAGTCCAATAGTTCATTTTCTGCTCACGAGAGGGCGTGGAGGTTTTCGATTGTTGTTTTAAATTTAATGCCATTTGTTAAACATGAAGCAGTGATCCGGTGCACAGCGTGCTTTCTGCGTAAAATCGTTTTATACGAATGGTGACTGTGTGACTTCTGTACAACGATTGTTTCGTAATCATTTCAATATTCCACGACATGGAAGAGTGCCGTCCGCTCATGCAATTATGTCATGGGTAAAAAAGTTTGAAGAAACTGGTTCCACATTAAACTTAAAGCATAGAGGAGCAACAAGGTCTGTAAGAACAGAGGAAAACATTGAAAGAGTTCGAGTAGCATTGACGCGTAGTCCACAACGTTCTGCAATGAAACATGCATCCGCACTAAACATTAGTGACACATCGTTACGACGAATTTTGCATAAAGACTTATCTTTTCATCCTTACAAAATTCAAGTAATCCAGGAGTTGAAAGATGGCGATATGCTGGGTCGCAGGATTTTCAGCGAAGAAATATTGCGACGTGTAAATGATGATGAAAACTTTATTCACCGCATGTTTATGTCAGATGAAGCACATTTTCATTTGAATGGATATGTAAACAAACAAAATAGTCGATATTGGAATGATGAAAACCCAGGTGAGTTGCATGAAAAGCCCATTACATAGTCCGAAAGTTACGGTGTGGTGTGCAGTTTCATCATCTTGCATTATTGGGCCATATTTTTTCCAAGACGATACAGGAAACACCACAACTGTCAATGCAGACCGCTACACACACATGGTCAGAACATTTTTGATGCAACAGCTCCCTAGGTTTCCGGAAATTAATTTTTTCCAGCAGGATGGGGCCACAAGTCATACTGCTCGTGTGTCCATGGCTGCTTTAAGAGAACTCTTCCCAGACGGACTCATATCCAGATATGGCGACATCTCGTGGCCTGCAAGATCCCCAGATTTGTCCGCATGGGACTTTTTTCTTTGGGGATTTCTGAAGAGCAGGGTGTACATTGATAGACCGCACACCATACCGGAATTAAAAACGAATATCAGAGAAGAAATTGCACGGATTCAACCTGACCTGCTTCGCCGAGTGATGGAAAATTTTCGGTCAAGATTAGAAGAATGTTTACACAGAAATGGCTCTCATTTGAGCGGCGTTATTTTTAAAAAGTAAAATAATGGCATACTTTACTCAACTCAAATCTGTAAAAAAAAATTCTGATAATAAATGTTTCATGAAAAAATTGGGTACTTTTAATTTTCCCGCTTCACTGGCGGACCCTGTATTACATATTAGTTACGTCGAGTAGCTTATTATTAGCTGTAATTTAGTTTCAACTTAACATTCCTTATTAACATAATCGCTGCCATCGTCTATGTTGTCATCCGTTTCACCAGTCATAATGCTAATTCCGTTCTGGTCATTATAATAACATATTTTTTTAGTGATAACCTGCATTTTTAACAAGTTACTTCGGTTTGTGAGGATATGAAACATAATAAGTCATTTCAAGAAAGAATTTATCTTATTCCTCAGAGTAGTTTGAAGCAGAGTCAATAGCCTTTTGAAGAGACAAACATTGCCTGTCATTCCAGTTTTACCATAGTGTTCTTGTGTTTTATGTTTGATCATTTTTCATACAGGTAGTATTTATTATAAATTAATAAAATAACATGTTAATAACATTTATTAAATGTTTTTAAATGATTCTTTTAGTAACACCGCGACTAGCGGCTGACGACGCGTTTTACTAGCCATGCAACCGTCCCACTAAACACAAAACCCGTGCGGTATGCCTTGGTCCTTTACGGACTGTTGAACAGAGGTTTACATTTTTATTTACTTCACAAACTTACGTTTACTGTCGTCCGAACTGAAGCGTGGAGAGAGAATAACTAACAATATCACAGTGAGAATTCTTTTTGTTTTTAACAGATGGAATTTTAGCAGGAGGGGGAGCAGAGTCGCCGTCGGCAATTAATTTGGCACGTACGTAAGATTTTAATAAAACAATTATCAGTTTTAAATAATAATTTTCGGAAACATCCCCGACTTAAAAAAATATAGTTTACCTTGTGGTATAAAATTCAAACTATTAAATTGTCTCTCTCACACACATTTCTGATTACTATACAACTAATTGCATGTATGTTCAGATGGTTCTACCGAAATAAGCCATTGTGTGTGTGTGTGTGTGTGTGTGTATTCGCTAAATCCGCCTTTCACTTTCTAATATGACACATGACACTCATTAGTTGCACCAATCACAAGTAATTATGGATTAGAAAGTATTCACTTCCAAACAAACACCGGCTGTCCCCTACCACCGGAGACCAATATATATACTCAACAAATTTAGTGATAATTTCTCATTGACCTGCTTGCGTGCACTGACAAATCTATCACGACATTTTTAATAGTTGGAAGACTGTATTTTTGTGCAATCGCAGTACATACAAGTTCCTGTGTGTAGTCAACATACGATAGTTTTGGTAAGTATAATTTATTGTATGTACAGATTTTATTTAAACGTAAAAATTATTTGCATTAAAACATTATTTAATACATGTATATGTATGTTCAAATCACAATTTATGAAATATATTCTTACCGTATTTTTTATATTACACTTCTAATTGAAGATATATATTTTAATTTAATACATGTGTGTGTAAGCGTATGCGTATGATCAAATTACAATTTTCTGAATATATTCTTAACGTACTTTTATTCTTAACGCACTTCTAATTAAAGATATATATTTGAATTTAATACATGTGTGTGTGTGTGTAATCAAATTACAATTTTCTGAAATCTATTCTTACTGTACCTTTTATATTACACTTCTAATTGAAGATATATATATTTTTAGGTATAACTGAATTTTATCGCATTCACACTGACTGCTTGCGTGCGGTGATAAATCTATCTCAGCAGATTTTTAATAGTTGAAAGACTGCTTGAATTATTGTACGTCCCAGTATACACAAGTTCCTGTGTGTGGGTGTGTGTAGTCAACATTCGTTAGTTTGGTAAGCATTATTTATTGATTTAATACATGTATGTGTATGTGTGTGTGTATGTGTGTGATCAAATTATTATTATCATCTGAAACAGAACAGTATATATAGATTCGAGTGGTATGTAAGACACTGTTATATGTTACTAAAATCATACGTAATTGGACCTAACATGATTCATGCTAACGTATGCGTTCGTTATGTGCATCTGTGTGTGTGTTCATGGATTTAATACATGTATGTTGTAATACAACTGATATCTAAGGTGTTAAGATGCGACGATGATGCCTCACGTTGCGAGCGTCAATTTGTAAAGAAACTAATATGTGCCGGTACTAGCGAAAATGTCCGTCTTATTCAAACCCCACTGTTGTAATCAATTTAGTAACGAACTGCTTGTTAATTATGTGAGGACGTATGTTATATTGTATGATACCAGCTGGAGACGTCAAATTGTAACGAAATCTTGTCTATAAGCGTAACTAGTTATAAGAGACCCCGGTGTAACAAACGCCAAGTAATACGTTGTAGGTGGCGATTCGTAACAATTAAAGTGCTGTTACCTGGTTTAATTAATATGTTATTAACTAATATACCTTGCGGTTGTGACCAGTGAAACCCTCAGAACACAGATTATTAAGTCCACAAACTTAGAATTATGTTCCTGAATTTATAATGGTATTATTCTGTAGACTTAATTTAATTCTCAGTGGTTGTTTAATATGAGCAATATATATGGGGTATTTACTGAATGTAAGTGGTTTTTGTCTCAACCCTAGTCCCTCAACGATAAAAATTTCATTCAAATTTAGTATGACAAAACCCGTTAGTTCAGCAATCTCCCGTCTCACCAGCTGCAAACTTGGAGCGCTGTTATTAGAAATAAGTATACTTATAGGTTAGTTACTCGAGTTTTTGTATCAATCTGTTAATAAATTATTACACCAATTACATATAGTATTTTCTCTGCAATGATTAAAACGTTATCTAATACAACAAATGTACTTTATTTATTTTTCTCTGGTATTTAACAAGTTACGTTGTCTCAGACAAACAATAAGACGATCCAATCGACTATCCCAACATATATCGATTCTTAATTATTCGAACTCTAAAAAAAACATATATACTTTGAAAATAATGACAAATAATTCTTATACCAGGGTTCGTGTAGTTCTTTGAACCATTAGTAAGGCCAGGTAAAACGCATAATTAAGGTTGTTCAATTTACAAAAGAATAAAATTATTTACTTAAAATACAATGATATGAAAATAATTTGTTTTTTTTTTACCCAAGCGGCGAAAGCTTCATTAGGCGGTGAATGTTTGTCAACAACGGTCAAAATGCAGTTTATATCGTCTTCACCCAGTAAAACTGCTCTGGTCTTCAATGAATGGATGATGATAATCCTACAGGAACTCTTGTGCTTCGATTCTTCTTTTGCGTCTTCACAATTCTTGGTCCCAACGAACTGGAATTAGGATCTCAGCTTACGCTGTCAATGAAGGTTATTTCGTCAACCGAACCTTCTGTATTTCCAAATATTTCCGTTAATTCAGGCTTCAACTCTTTATTGGTCTTCAATTTATAGCATGAATTGGTTTGATACCAAATTCAGCGGAATTATTTAGTGAATGAGGTGAGACGCTTTCAGTTCTTTTTTATTGTATTCATTGATAATTTATAGGGTTATTTAATTTGTATGATTCATTAACATTCCAGTATAATTGTTTTGCAAAAATGCTTTTTCAATTTGGATATATATTTTCTTTATATTTATTCATATATTTTAAATATATCGGTTCATCTCAACCTAATAGCTTGTAACAATCAGTACCATCTATTCAAAATCAACAACTTACTAAAAATCAGTTGCCTTAACAACCATGTTTTCTATATATCCTTGAGCCGGCATTATAGAATATTACTACTCCTTTCCAATAAAATACTCCATGCTTGGATTAATATTGAATCACATAAAATTCTCCCCTAACCTTCCTTATTAAACAGTAAATGTTTTACTAGAGTTTCGTTGGACTGGGTTTACTAAAAAGGTATTAATTTCCTTTCACTAATATGGAATTTAGGCCTATAGATTCATTTACAACCATTATAAAATTATTTGGTTTTTAACTTAATTTTCTTTTTACCTGACCTACTGTACAATTAATTATTGATTACATAGTTAATTACATGAATTTTAATTTACTGGTGGTTAGTTGTTTTTACTTTAATCAATTGGTTCTGGAACTCTTTATTAATTTATGACATAATTGTCAGAACTACTTGTTAGACTTGAAACACTGGTCACACTCCTGATCCAGTTTATAAACATTAATTAGAACAACAGTATCTTTCAATTTTATACAATACTGACAACTTAGTACAGTGCCTAACATTGGTAACTATACTGTGCTGTATAAAAACAAATCTAATATAAAATATAAACATAATTATTGAGTAAGTATTATTATCAAACAACATCATTTCATTTTTAACACATTAAACATACAATATAAATATTCTGTAGACCTTAACATGTCACAGTACAAAACAAATATTTCATTACATCCAATCATTCATTGGTCTGGCTCTTTTACATTTAATATTAGTCATTGCCTCCTTTTTACTTGAGGTCCTTCTCAAACATATGAACTATCGAACAACCTTAAGTCAGGGTATGGTCTTTGACCATATTTCATTCAGTCTTTTATGTAACGTTGGGGAACCTCAACTATGTTGCGTTACATAACACCCCCCCTTCGAAATAAGTTTATTTTGGTATAAACAAAGTTTAGCAAGAAATAAACTTCTAATTTGTATCTGGCCAATTGGTTTCCTATTTATAGTACTTTTATATTTCCCAATTATTCGTTATTTTATTATCATTTCTTCGTTCCTTCTTAAAGTCAATTATTTCCCAAGTTTAAATCTTATTTCTATAATCATTCTTGTGACATTCTTCATTAATTATACATTTTGGATCTGGTTTTATTTAATTCTCTATATTTATTTGTGAGTTTTCCCTCTAATATTTAATTTTCCTAAACCTCCCTAACATTATAACTGGAATCGAATCGGTGGTGCTCTATCGGCTAACCAATTACCGTCGTCCGTTACATACTTTCTGGGATCAGAGGAACATCATCTCTGCCCAGTCAAATGATTGCTGGAATATTCTACAGTCAATCTTCATTAATAAACCTCGTAAGGTAGTCATCATGTGACCTTCAATAAAATAATAAATAATTATCATATTCTAGGGATTATTCACTGTACTTTAACTCAGATCATATTATTTATTCATATTAATTCTTCCTTCTATTATACACTTTTTCTCTCCAATACTTGGCTATTTTATTGACATTTATTAATTGGGTTTTGTTTACGGATAATTCTTAACCATTTGTTTTTTCTTTTCTGGTAATCCTTTTGATGGTTCCATTTTGGCTTCTTCTTTCTCTTGTCTTCATTGGCTGGTTATAAGATTTTGGTCAGTACTATACATTACATTATGTAGCTATATTCTTCTGGCACAATAATTTTTATTTCTTTTACATTCTAAATTATATTTCTCGCTATTATATTATATCAGATAAACTCATCTTGTTTTTTGGTTTTGATGATTTTTATTAGGTTGAATTAGTGTAAAAATTTTTTTCTTCTTTCATATCAGTTTAAAGCAATTTCTTCTAAATTGTATAGTAAGGTGTTCTTACTTATTTTCCGACTTTGGTTGTTCTTTTTATCTTCAAAATTCTCTTTCTTATATAACTCATAAATTGTTTTCTTAGATACTTGTTTGTAAGTTGAGCTTACTTCATTTTTTTGAATTTTGGGGTATTTATTCTCTTTATTTTAAATCATACTGTTTCTGAATAATTATTGAGTAAGTTGTTCTTACAGTTTCTTTTGGAATTTTGGGTTTTAGTCTCTTCATTTTATATTATATCGTTTCGAAATTACTTAAGTAAGTTGTCCTTACAGTTTCTTTAGAATTTTGGGTTTTTTATTCTCTTTATGTATTCCATCTGTCGGCCGTGGCTTCTTCTTCATTTATTTCTTGTCTTACATCCTGGGATGTACTGGGTCGGTGGCCATCTCCTCTTAGGGGAATCCAGCGTTCTGGTGGGTTCTGTTGATTATAAATTATTCGGACATTCCTAGATGGATCGTCCCTTCTTTGGTTCTCGCTTCCGGATCTGGATTCTCCGATGTTATTGCTCCGTTGTAAACACTCATTATCATTCTCCCCTTGGTGTTGATCACTCCTTGGACCATTCTCTTCGGCCCTTATAAAATTCACCATTGGTCTGGAAACCCTTAATGGACGATCCTCTTCGTAGTTAACCCGGCGGTAGTCCTCCTGACTCCGACTTCTGCCCCCATTAGTTCTAGTCTCCCTTCTATCGTTATTATTGTACGGGTTCCAGTCGGTATCCCTATCAAAACTTCGACGTCCTTGGTAATATGTCCTCCCGTTATAATTGTCGTACGCCCCCACATAATTAACTCTTCTGTAGTTTTGGTTTTGGTTATTCGGGTTACGGTTGCTGTTATCATAATTTCGGTTGTTCGTGTTCCGATTCTGGTAATTTGGGTTATACGACCGGTTATATTGGTTGTTCGGAATACTCTGTCTATTCCCGTAATTGTTTCCGTTGTTCCTTGGGCTGTTGTTGTTATTTTGCCGTTGGTACGCCTCATTACCATAATTACCAGGCCTGCCATTATAGTTCGTCCGGTTATTCGCCTCATGACTGTTATGGTTATTGTTTCTATTGTTATAGTCTGGGAAATCCCTGTTCCTGTACTGGTCGTTTCTCTGACGACTCCTTCGATAATGTACTTCACGCTCGTGCTCTTCCAATAGCGTTGACATGGCCTGTATAGTTTTTATTTGTCCACCCGATCGTGCTATTGATATACCGTTATCATAGTGGTATGCTAACCTGGTGACGAGAATTTCCTCTGGGATTTTTGGTTCAAGATGCCTTGCCAAACATACTTTTCCCAGGAAGTAGGCGGTAAGTGTTGTTCCCCTGCTGGCGTCATATCTTCCATAACTGATGCTCTCCCTCACTACGTTCTGGGTGGCGTCTGACCAGTATCTGGCTTTAAAAGCTATTTTAAATTCTTCGTAGCTTCGTATCTCGTGCCTGGTGGCTGTCCACCAGTTATCATAAGTTTCTTTAAAATGATCGTCTAAATAACGACGAATTATTGGCCACCTGTTTTCACCGGTTCTCATAATTTGTTCGCCGACCCGTTCCAAGAATTCCATTGGATTTCTCCTGTATGTCTTAAAGTTGATGGTCTCCCGGTCGTCTATATGTTGTGTATATGGGACAGTGATCGTTCGGTTGTCAACTGACCGTTGTAGGTTCTCGATTCTATCCTGGTTACGTTGTCCTTGCTCCTGTACTTCGTTCATGATCGTATCTAAATTTCGATGCTGGTTTCCGCAATCAGTTCGTATTGATTCCACTTGAATTCGGTTTTCTTCTTCTATATGGCCTAGCTTGACCTCTAGTTCAGCTCTATTTCGTGTAATAACTTCATCGGTCGCTTTCAGTTTTCTATTTGTTTCCGCGATCTCCTGTTTTCTTTCGCTGTCGTTCTTAACTACCTTCTGGCTGATTGCCTCACTAGCGTCCTCAATTTTCTTATTGATAACTTGTCTTAATACTTCGTTCTGTTTTTCAACATTTTCCCTTATTTCCTGGTTAGAATGTTCAATTCTCTCATCGATTCGTATAAGGTTATCCTCATTGATTTTCTCAAGATCTGCTTTCATTCGTTTATTGTTTTCCTCAAGTTTTTCGTTCATTATTTTGTTATCGTCTTGAATCTGTCTCAAATTCTCGTCATTCTTGTCAAACTTTTCATTCATCTGCTTGATTAAATTTTCGCTCAAAATTTCGTTTTGTTTTCTTGAGTTCTCATTAATACTGTCTATTTTATTTTCCAGCTTCTCATTGATTTGTCTAAAATCGGCCTTCAACTGTTCATTATTTTCATTTATGGTTTGTCTCAAAAGTTCACTAGTACTTTCCTTAATACTGTCTATTTTATTTTCCAGCTTTTCTGACCTTTCGTTTATACTGTCTATTTTTTCATTAGTTTGTCTATTATCTTCTTTGATTTGTCTTAAACTCTCATTAGTTTCCTTAAATTTTTCGTTAGTTTGTCTATTATCTTCTTGGATCTTGTTATTCCCTTCCATTATAATTCTTAACATCTCCTGTATACTTATATCTTCTTTTTGGTTGGGTCTATCTGGTTGATCCCCTTGGGCATCTTCTTCCACTATTTCCGTTTCCGTATCCCTAACTATTTCGATTTCTTCTGTATCACCTGTCTGTTGATCCATTTCACTGTCCGTGACTAATTCTATTTCTTGTTCCTGTCCACCTTCTTCCTTCTCCTTCTCTTCTGCCCTCTTCTTCGATCTGCCTCTGGTATTCTGCATTCCTGTGCCTCTAATGGTTGCCTGCTCAAGTTAAGTAACAAATAATATGATTTTGTACTTAACTAAAGCCCACTCGTTGAGCGCCAATTTGTAATAAGAGAAATAATTAGGTGTTAAGATGCGACGATGATGCCTCACGTTGCGAGCGTCAATTTGTAAAGAAACTAATATGTGCCGGTACTAGCGAAAATGTCCGTCTTATTCAAACCCCACTGTTGTAATCAATTTAGTAACGAACTGCTTGTTAATTATGTGAGGACGTATGTTATATTGTATGATACCACCTGGAGACGTCAAAATGTAACGAAATCTTGTCTATAAGCGTAATTAGTTATAAGAGACTCCGGTGTAACAAACGCCAAGTAATACGTTGTAGGTGGCGATTCGTAACAATTAAAGTGCTGTTACCTGGTTTAATTAATATGTTATTAACTAATATACCTTGCGGTTGTGACCAGTGAAACCCTCAGAACACAGATTATTAAGTCCACAAACTTAGAATTATGTTCCTGAATTTATAATGGCATTATTCTGTAGACTTAATTTAATTCTCAGTGGTTGTTTAATATGAGCAATATATATGGGGTATTTACTGAATGTAAGTGGTTTTTGTCTCAACCCTAGTCCCTCAACGATAAAAATTTCATTCAAATTTAGTATGACAAAACCCGTTAGTTCAGCAATCACCCGTCTCACCAGCTGCAAACTTGGAGCGCTGTTATTAGAAATAAGTATACTTATAGGTTAGTTACTCGGAGTTTTTGTATCAATCTGTTAATAAATTATTACACCAATTACATATAGTATTTTCTCTGCAATGATTAAAACGTTATCTAATACAACAAATGTACTTTATTTATTTTTCTCTGGTATTTAACAAATTACGTTGTCTCAGACAAACAATAAGACGATCCAATCGACTATCCCAACATATATCGATTCTTAATTATTCGAACTCTAAAAAAAACATATATACTTTGAAAATAATGACAAATAATTCTTATACCAGGGTTCGTGTAGTTCTTTGAACCATTAGTAAGGCCAGGTAAAACGCATAATTAAGGTTGTTCAATTTACAAAAGAATAAAATTATTTACTTAAAATACAATGATATGAAAATAATTTGTTTTTTTTTTTACCCAAGCGGCGAAAGCTTCATTAGGCGGTGAATGTTTGTCAACAACGGTCAAAATGCAGTTTATATCGTCTTCACCCAGTAAAACTGCTCTGGTCTTCAATGAATGGATGATGATAATCCTACAGGAACTCTTGTGCTTCGATTCTTCTTTTGCGTCTTCACAATTCTTGGTCCCAACGAACTGGAATTAGGATCTCAGCTTACGCTGTCAATGAAGGTTATTTCGTCAACCGAATCTTCTGTATTTCCAAATATTTCCGTTAATTCAGGCTTCAACTCTTTATTGGTCTTCAATTTATAGCATGAATTGGTTTGATACCAAATTCAGCGGAATTATTTAGTGAATGAGGTGAGACGCTTTCAGTTCTTTTTTATTGTATTCATTGATAATTTATAGGGTTATTTAATTTGTATGATTCATTAACATTCCAGTATAATTGTTTTGCAAAAATGCTTTTTCAATTTGGATATATATTTTCTTTATATTTATTCATATATTTTAAATATATCGGTTCATCTCAACCTAATAGCTTGTAACAATCAGTACCATCTATTCAAAATCAACAACTTACTAAAAATCAGTTGCCTTAACAACCATGTTTTCTATATATCCTTGAGCCGGCATTATAGAATATTACTACTCCTTTCCAATAAAATACTCCATGCTTGGATTAATATTGAATCACATAAAATTCTCCCCTAACCTTCCTTATTAAACAGTAAATGTTTTACTAGAGTTTCGTTGGACTGGGTTTACTAAAAAGGTATTAATTTCCTTTCACTAATATGGAATTTAGGCCTATAGATTCATTTACAACCATTATAAAATTATTTGGTTTTTAACTTAATTTTCTTTTTACCTGACCTACTGTACAATTAATTATTGATTACATAGTTAATTACATGAATTTTAATTTACTGGTGGTTAGTTGTTTTTACTTTAATCAATTGGTTCTGGAACTCTTTATTAATTTATGACATAATTGTCAGAACTACTTGTTAGACTTGAAACACTGGTCACACTCCTGATCCAGTTTATAAACATTAATTAGAACAACAGTATCTTTCAATTTTATACAATACTGACAACTTAGTACAGTGCCTAACATTGGTAACTATACTGTGCTGTATGAAAACAAATCTAATATAAAATATAAACATAATTATTGAGTAAGTATTATTATCAAACAACATCATTTCATTTTTAACACATTCAACATACAATATAAATATTCTGTAGACCTTAACATGTCACAGTACAAAACAAATATTTCATTACATCCAATCATTCATTGGTCTGGCTCTTTTACATTTAATATTAGTCATTGCCTCCTTTTTACTTGAGGTCCTTCTCAAACATATGAACTATCGAACAACCTTAAGTCAGGGTATGGTCTTTGACCATATTTCATTCAGTCTTTTATGTAACGTTGGGGAACCTCAACTATGTTGCGTTACAATGTGTATGTGTGTGTATGTGTGTGATCAAATTATTATTATCATCTGAAACAGAACAGTATATATAGATTCGAGTGGTATGTAAGACACTGTTATATGTTACTAAAATCATACGTAATTGGACCTAACATGATTCATGCTAACGTATGCGTTCGTTATGTGTACGCGTTATAACAGTACCTTTTGTTTTTCAGTATTCATTCATTCTCACTCTTTCTTGAAGATCATGGCTAACCATCAGCAGGAACGTTGGGAGGAGCAGACTGAACAAGGTAAAAAGTTCAATACCAATTGTCACAGTTAAGAAATTATTTTTGTAATTATGTAGCGTGCAAACTTGCTGATGCGAATTAACGTTCGAGTCATACTATGTCTATTGGTATGTATATGAAAAGTCTCACTCTTAACATCGTTTAGAAATGGACATGTAGATGAAAATTTGTCATGTTCCTTCATAGGTTTGTCACCTTCTTTCCAATCAACTAATTCAATTCCACAACAAAAGCATTTAACTCTATCGTCTACGAATGACATACTATGTCCACAAACATCGAAATTTCTAGGGTAGAAGTAGAACCCCGCAAACGCTAACTCGTCGGGGCTGATAAACGTCACTTCCCAATACTTGAATGATTTTATTCTTTCACTTTCAATACTAAAATCAGGAGTAGTCGACATCTTTACGGTTTGTAATAAACTGACATATTACCCCGACGAGTGTTATTTATTTACTACAAACATGAATTTGTGTGTACACGTTATTTATCATTCCTATTGGTTACTAATACTCATGTTTCTATTGTTTCAGTTGTGACTCGGTTTTATATCGAGAGGAACAGTAGTGTCCGAGGGTGCATCACAACCTTCGACTACATTCCAGTGAACGTCAACGAGTCGGATCATGACGTAGTATTCGTAATGACTGAGGCACGTCCTTTATTGCTTGAGGATATTCAGGCAGAGCAGGCACGTTTACGCAATATCAAGTGGCATATTGCGTGCAGGATACGTTTTACCAAAACCGTGGTAGATGGCGACAGTGGTGAGGAGAAAGAGGTAACGAAAGACGCCGTCTTCCACGGACGTTGTCGCACGTTGCTCGCGGACGACAGCGACGAGTTGAATTGTCTACTCGATGAATCCTACGATAAAATCTTCAATAGCATATCTAATTTTACCCGTGACGGGAGCGGATGGTCGGTGGATGCTGTACTGAAGCTGGAACTGGTTGTTGGACGGTACCAGCCTCTAGCAGCGTCCTCCTACCTTCCAACCCCGCGAAAACTCTCACACACCAGGGCAGTAGTCAACATCAAGAACCCCCACGATGAAATGTGTTTTCTGTGGTCTGTTCTAGCCCACATACACCCTCAACAACAACATAGAGACCGTGCTTCAAACTACATCCCATTCATAAACGCATTAAATATGTCCGGTATCGAGTACCCTGTTTCGTTGAAGTCCATTTCCAAATTTGAAGCACAGAATCCTAACATTTCTATAAACGTTTTTGGCTATGATATAGAAGACAATATCAAAAATTAATCAAAAAATGAGGTGTACCCTCTGAGAATTACCTCGAATAAGGACAGGTCGCATCACGTTAATCTTTTGCTTCTGACCGATACAAATAGCCGAAAACATTACTGTCTTATCAGTAACATGAATAGATTGTTATCATCCCTAACAAAACACCGAGCTCAATCATTTTACTGCGACTACTGCCTGAATCGTTTCGCCACAGAACATGGTCTGTCCGATCATCTCCCCTACTGCACACCTTACGGCGAGCAGAAAACCAAAATGCCCACGGAGGAGGAGAAGTTTATGTCCTTTAAAAATTACGCGCACTGTCTTAAAGTACCCTTCACCGTCTACGCCGACTTCGAGTCCCTCATCACTCCGCTTCAATCGTGTTCACCAGGTAACAACGTCCCGACGACAGTGCACGAGTTAGGCGAATTCTACTCCGTCGATAGCAGCGGTGCCCGTCAGAAACTAACTTCTCCTCCTGTATCGTCCACATCATACGAAGCGATGCATATTCCGTCAGGTTTCTCCTATGCTATCGTCGATCACACGCACAGCCTTTGGAGAGAGGCTAAAGTTTATCGGGGTGAAAACGTTGTAGACACGTTCTTCTCGTGGTTGATGAAAGACGTCGAGGATATGATGAAGGTGGTACGACATAACGTACAATTAATTATGTCCGATGATGACAATGTTGTGTTCACTAACGCCGCCGTTTGTCATTTGTGTGAGCGCCCTTTGACAGACGATGACAAGGTACGCAATCATTGCCATCTTACGGGGAAATTCTTGGGAGCAGCCCATAATAGCTGTAATCTGAGTTACAAGATGCCTCGTCATATCCCCGTCTTCTTTCACAACCTTCGTGGCTACGACTGTCACCATTTAATGCAGGGTTTAGGGAAATATAAGGACGAACGCGTATCCTGCATCGCGACATCCAGTGAGCGTTACGTGTCGTTCTCCCTGGGTCCCTTGCGTTTCGTAGACTCCTTTCAATTTCTTAATCGCTCTCTGGACACACTCGTTACCAATCTGTCCGCGTCCGGGAGCCAATTTCCGTTGCTCAGAGAGGAAATGCTTAGACGGGGTTTCGATGAACAGACCAATCTGCTCGTACGCAAGGGGGTATACCCATACGAGTACGTTGACAGTATGGATCGGTTCAACGAAACAAGTCTACCCGCTCGTGAACACTTTGATAACCGGTTGATGGAATCATCTATTTCGAACGCAGATTACGAGCACGCGCAAAACGTGTGGAGTGCATTCAATCTGCGTACGTTTGGAGATTACCATGATTTGTATTTGTTGACAGACGTAATGCTGCTGGCCGATGTCTTTGAAAGTTTCCGAGACATGGCCTTACGCGATTACTGCTTGGACCCATGTCATTTTTACTCGCTTCCCGGACTCGCTTGGAACGCGATGCTAAAAATGACCGGGGTCGAATTAGAACTGTTGACAGAAATAAATCTACATCTGTTCCTCGAGTCTGGGATCCGCGGAGGCTGCGCGATGATATCCAACCGTCATGCAGTCGCTAACAATCCTCTGATTCCAGATCAGTACGATGTTTCGAAACCGACCTCCTTCATTCTGTATACGGACTGTAACAATTTATACGGTGCAGCCATGTCGCAACCACTCGCTTACGCAGACTTCCGATGGCTCGATCGTAACGAAATCGAGTCCTTGGACGTACGTACTGTGAGTGATGATGCTGACATCGGGTACATCCTTGAAGTCGACCTACACTATCCTAATACCTTACACGACCTGCATTCCGACTACCCGCTTGCACATGTGCGCCAGCGCATAACACACGATATCCTTTCTCCCTTTTCCAAACGTTTACACGAGAATATATACAGATCATCGTATAACGAATCAGGGTCGTCCGTAGAGAAGTTGTTAACAACTTTGGAGGACAAACAAAATTACGTTCTCCATTATCGAAATTTGAAATTGTATTTAAGTCTTGGCTTAGAGCTGAAAGCGACTCATAGGGTGTTGTGTTTTAAGCAAAGCGCTTGGTTGAAACCGTTTATCGATTTCAACACCCGCAAGAGGCAAGCAGCCGTCAACAGCTTTGAAAAAGACCTTTTCAAACTGATGAACAACGCCGTATACGGTAAGTCGCTGGAGAACGTACGGAAACATATAGACTTTGAACTAGTCTCGAATGAACGACGGCTTCAAAAACTAGTTTCCACACCCAGGCTAAAACGTATGATTCGTTATACGAACGATCTGGCGGGACTCTCACTTCGTAAAAAATCCATTGTTCTTTCTCGTCCCGTGTATGTCGGCTTCACGGTGCTTGACGTTAGCAAAACAATAATGTACGACTTTCATTATCGTTATGCTGTCGCCAAGTACGGCCGCAACGTTAAATTGTTAATGACTGATACAGACAGTCTGATGTATCATATTCAAACATCAGACTTGTATGCAGATATGAAGGAGGACCTACACGTTTTTGACACATCGGATTACCCTACGACTCATCCTTGTTATAGCATTAAGAACAAAAAGGTTGTCGGACTGTTCAAGGACGAAACGTGTGGTCGTCCTATTAGAGAATTCGTGGGCCTCCGAGCGAAATGTTATTCGTTCCTTGTGGCCCACGAAGATTCTAGCAATGCTGGTCAAAAACGTGTGTGTAAAGGTGTGCCTCGAGTTGCGATTAAGAGGAGTCTGCGACACGATATGTATCGCAAGTGTCTCACTGATCATTGTCGGTGTTCTGTCAGTGCGCTGTGTTTACGTAGCGATCATCATACGTTGTACACGATGCGTGTAAATAAGCAAGCGTTGTCACCGTATGATGATAAGCGCTATATATTAGACAATGGTCGTGATACGCTTGGGTACGGTCATTATCGGATACGTGCCGACGACGATGACTCTGCTCCTCCACCTGCTAAAATTCCCCGTTACACCACTGGTTAACAAAAAAAAAAAAAAAAAAAAATTCTTACTGTGATATCTATAGTTATTGCCTCTCCATACTTCAGTTCGGACGGCAGTAAACGTAAGTTTATGTATTATTATTATTATTGTAGATATTTGTGTTTATACATATTAGTTCGTAATGTGTGGTTTCTTTTTTGCAGGTGATAACTATTTCTAGTAGTCTGTGGGCTTTCCTACTATATATATATATTTTGTAACAGCACTAGTTCTGCATGTACCTCGTTAAGGTAACAACCTACATTACTAATTTTTTTATCACCGTGTGTGTTTGAATGTAGTGCAGATTCTAATTTATTTCACTATACGCCTCTGAACCTATATGTAATTATTTGTAAACTGCGTTACCTGTTGCAGCAAACGTTAACACTAGAACGATTATATTATTATTATTATTCAGTGATATATACATACATACAATTTACTTATTAAACGTCTTACAATGACTATAGCATATTTAAAAAACGTAAGTTTGTGTATTATTATCATTATTGTATCGATCTTTGTGTTTATAAATATTAGTTTGTAATGTATGGTTTCTTTTTTTATAGTATAATGGAAAACGCTGCTGTAATAATTGACTTTCACTGCTTTTATGATGACAACGGCAATTATATAGTAAAGGAGTTGTCGGTTATGGACGTAACACGTTTTGCATGCAGACATTGGATTTTCGCCCCGCCTGCTACAGTACGAATTCGAAATACACTAGAACCAACTGTTGGTTATCGACAAACTATCATGGCCTAAGATGGGATGAAAGTGAGACACCGTACGACAATCTTGTTTCAGTGTTAACAACGTATACGAACATATATAAATATGTGTTTGTGAAGGGTCTTGAGAAAAAACGTTTTTTAGAATCGAAAATAATTCATAATCATATAATAAATCTTGATGACATTGGTTGTCCAAAAGACGTACCATATCTATTTCACGGAACGGTATGTCTTACACATTGCAATTCTTCTTCTTCTACACTATGTACAAACCATAAGGTGTACGCACTTAGAGAGTGGATAATTACTGATTTTTCTGTTATACGAACATTTTTAATGTGAGTGTCTCATAGCATTGTTAGGTAAACTTGTATATGGCTGCAGGCGATAACTATTTCTGTGGACTTTCCTAATATCTATATTTTGTAACAGCGCTAATTCTGCCTGTGTGTATGTACATGCAAAGCTTCAGGCGATGAAAGTGAACTTTCCTGATGGTCACACCATTACTTTCACTAGTCTTCTTTGTAGCGAATATTCTGACATTGTGTGGTTCCACCTCGCTTGATACAGACGTCTTCACTTCTAATAATGTCGTTTATCACAAAATTCAACGCAGTTTCTGCTATTGAGTACAAACGTTGTGCAGAATTAACAGTGGACAAACAGTATCCGATCGTTAACATGTTGCATGTGGACACGCGATATGGGAAGTCTGTGCTTGTAACGTTGGAAGATTGTGAGCGCCGCTATCGTGTATATCTACCTAAGAGGTATGCTGACGTCTTTACAGATGAAGAACTCCGTCATATAAATCCCAGCGACCTACATCTTGTGTTTCGAGGGATGAAGAACCAGACGGCACATGTGGAAATAGTACCTCGTTAAGGTAACAACCTACATTACTAATTTTTTTTTGTCATTGTGTGTGCGTGTGTTTGAATGTAGTGCAGATTCTAATTTACAAAGTTTTGATTAATGGATTTTTAATTTATTTCACTATACGCCTCTGAACCTATATGTAATTATTTGTAAACTGCGTTACCTGTTGCAGCAAACGTTAACACTAGAACGATTATATTATTATTATTCAGTGATATATACATACATACAATTTACTTATTATTAAACACTTCAAGGATTGTAACGTCTTACAATGACTATAGCATATTTAAATCTGTTATCTGTTTTATTGGACCTACATGTACATGATTCAAGCCAAACGTATGCACGTTGTATGTATGTATGTGTGAGCGTGTGCGTCTGTGTGTGCACGTGTTGCGTATGCGTCTGTGTGCGTGTACGTCTGTGTGTGTGTGTGTGTGTGTGTGTGTGTGTGTGTGTGTGTGTGTGTGTGTGTGTGTGTGTGATATTTAACATGATTTTAATGTTGTTGTATTGTTATGTTGCAGGTTGCTTCTTCTACAAGTACGACACACAATTATATATAAACTTTCGAAAAAATATCAATTTATAATGTATTTATTTAATTGTGAATTTTATATTGTGAATGTTAAAATATATTTAATCATTTAAACAAATTATGACTTTATTTTATTTCACTCTACACCTCTGAACATGTGTACAATTAATTTATTTTTGTGAACTGTTACATCCGAAGATTTGTATGAATTTCAACCACCTTTTTCATGTGTGTGTATAATTTTAATTTATTTCGCTATACACCACTGAACCTAGAGAGAGAGAGCTAAAATTATTTCTAACAAGGATCAATCACACTGACTGCATTATAAAACTATTAATTAATTATTTAATACATTGAAAATGAAGACGACGTTTGACAACGAGAGAGAGAGAGCTAAAAATTATTTACTCATCACACCGACTACTCAATGTACACGGTAAGAGAGAGAGAGAGAGCTTGCATAGTTGAAACGCGTGAGAGAGAGAGAGCGAGAGGACGTTACTATTTGTTGACACAGTTGAAACAAGTGAGAGTGAGAGAGAGAGAGAGAGAGAGAGAGAGAGAGAGAGAGAGAGAGAGAGAGAAGACGGTATGAAACCTTCCACAGTTGAAACCTGCTCTACAAAACGCTTCACACGAAGCGTTATGTTAAGAGAGAGAACGCGCATGTAAGTAGTTGACAACACACACGCACACATAGTTAATATTTGTTAATTATTTAATACAATGAACAATGAAGTCAACGTTTTGACGACGAGTGAGAGAGAGAGAGAGAGAGAGAGAGAGAGAGAGAGAGAGAGAGAGAGAGAGAGAGAGAGAGAGAGAGAGAGAGAGAGAGAGAGCGCGGGCGTTGTAAGTACGTACACAGTTAATATTTGTCGAATATATAAACTTTCTAAAATCATATACATGTACGGTAATGACCACAGAGAGGAGAAACGGTTTGAACATAACGTTTGACAACGAGAGGGAGAGAGAGAGAGTGATAGAGAGAGAAAATTATTTAACCATCACACACCGACTACTCTACTCATGTACATAGTGAGAGAGAGGGGAAACGGTGAGCATAACGTTTGACAACGAGAGAGACATACACAACGTGTGAGAGAGAGAGAGAGTAACAATTATGATCATATATAGTTTGAATTTCCCACCACAGAAGAGAAAAAATTGTTGGCAGATCTGCTCTATACACACACACACACACACACAATAATGTAAGATTGGTAACCCTGATCATATATTTTAATATATACACTACATAACACATATTTGAATTTCCCTCCCCCCCACCGCAGAAAATGTTGACAACCCTGCTCATATAAAATATCTATACACTACAATAATAATACAGAGGTTGGTACACCTGATCATATAGATTTAATATACATTATAACACACAACAAATTTGAACTCATGCAAAGGTTGGTACACCTGATCATATATTTTAATATACACTATAATGCATCGAGTTGGAACCACCCCCACCCACCACCACCCACTGATATGAAATAAAAAAACCACCCACCCAACGCCACCCACTGATATGCAAATCAGCTTTCTTAAACAAATAAAAACTTATATTCACGGATGCTGGTGGTCCATTGAACCTCATCCCACCAAATCAATTTAATTAAAAAAATAAAAAATAAAATAAAAAAAATAAAAAAATTTATTCGCGGAAATTCGCGGTGCTGTGGTCCATCGGGATGCTGCGGGTCCAGCGGTGGCGGCGTCATCTCTTAGATCATGTTTTTTAGTGTTTTTTATTGTTTTTTAAGAAGGCGGCATTCCTTTGTGGCTTTGAACCCCCAGTTTCCCTCTACTGTTCATATTCCAAATTGTGGACTTGATCAATCCATTTATTTTTTAGAGGCGACTTTTCTTATCCATAGTGGGGTTAGTGGTAAAGCTATCCAAGCCCACTTTGGTGAATTTACGGAAAACTGAAATTAAAGTTTTTCAGGTCAATGCAGTGATAAATCATAAAACTATTAAACTGATTTTAAAGGTTAATTTTTGATATTAATAGAGTTTTTACTGATTACATAAGTTTTGAAAGATTTAAATAAAATGTAGAAATTAATTTACAAAATAACAAAATGTGTTTTTTGAAACATCTTTGGTCTTGGGTGGTTTTACCACTAATCAATCTCTATATTCATTTGAGAATCTACTGTGTTTAGTTTTTTGTTACTTTGTTCATAACATATAGTGTTTGAAAAATTGTTTTGAAAACACAAAACTAGAATTTGAAATATATTTTGATTGTTTCTGATGCGATCAATATAACGAATGTTGAAGTCACGGCCTGTTTGAAAAGTGCAGAACTTGAGATCGTCAGTACAAGTAAGTTTGTAGTCTCCAGAGATTGAGTTTTGTTGTTTAATGTGTTAATTTTTTGTATGACCTAGAAGTTTAAAATATAACTGTGTAATTAAGTATCTACTAGTCAAACTGATATAATAGTGTTAATTATTATTTTAGTTTACCATTTAGAATACATTTATTAATTCTTTTGAAATTAATTTTTATTTTGGAGGACTCGCATACAAATATGTGGAATCGGTTTCTTTCTTGTAACATTATAAGACTTATTTTTAAAAATACTGTGAGCCCTCGTGCGCTTGCTTAAAACGAGTAATTAAAATTAAAATTAAAATGGTGAATGTGTCAAGTCTAAAGAAGGTTATGAATAATTATATAAAACAGTACTAATTCTTCTAACAGCTTTCTACAGCTCTTCTAACAGGAAGAGTGTCTTTGAAATTAAGTAGATCTATACCACGACAAAAAGGCGAAGCATTCGGAAGTGAAGTGAAATGTCTGACATAGCAAAGGCTGTTCTTCTGATTGAATAGCAAGAAACTTGTAGAGGGTTTTCCCTTTTGTAGCATGCACATTCAGAGAGCGTGTGTTCCTTTTTACTTATCTTTGATACGATTTCCAGTTCAGTATTTTGTTGCCCGCTGTTACAGTTTCTATTTGTAAATTAATGATACCTCCCCTTTGTGTATCCTTATATAAATCCTACCTTTTCTCTTTTATATACTCAAGTTCAAGCAAATGTAAGTAAGTTATTAGTTGATCATAATCTTATGTATTAGTGACTTTGTTTATTAATTAATAAATATTAAACAAAAGTTGTAACGTGGAATAAAATCTAAATAAATTCAACGTTTTTAAATACAAGTGAATTTTAATATAGATTTTTGAAATACTTTTGTTAAAATTCGCCTAATTTTATGAAAACTAAAATCTGTGAAGTAATTTTACTCAAATACATTCCTTGATTGACTGATTAATAATAATTATTATTAAGGAAAATTATATTTCATTAACAGTATGTTTAACATAATTTTGTCCTATCTTTCACATGCTATCCCTACTACTGAAATCCAACAGTATCCCTTAAAGTATGAAGTCTAGCAGAAAATCATAAAAACGTTTGGTGTTAACTAGTCTTACAAGAAAGATAACTAATTGGTTCAACTATTAATTTTCTGAGTTTAGAAAGTTGTGTTTTATTTTGTGAGCGAGTTATGTTTCTGGACTACTGGAAGTCAACCTACTACGATATGAGCTGTTTTGTTTCGGCTTGGCTTAGTAATTAGTTGTGTATTTTATGTAACGTATGGTTTTCTGACTGTCTGTCAGTTGTTGGAGAATTGTCTTCGTAATTTTCAATTATCATGTTTTATTAGTAGTTTTGCCTAAATATGGCTTGAAATTATTTGTGCTTCCAAAATGAAGTAAATAATATCAAAAATTGCTAACGTCCCGTTACTAAATTCCAAAAAAAAAACAAAATGCGTTGTTAGAAACGTATAAATTTATAATTTAAAGTAACTTTACTTTTATATACTTTTTACAAACAAAAATTCAAACGCGTATTTAAAAAATTAGAAACAGGAAGTACATACGAAACAAATACTCTTTAACGTCAGACAATCATTATTATATTCAAGTTTATCGCTTTTTAAATGCTATTTGAAATTGTTTTATTAGCTTAATTATAGTCTACTTAATAAAGAAAATTGTGTTATATAGAGGTTATAATTGATGAGCTGTGGTCGATGAGGACGATGAGCTGTGAAGCATGAACGCGCTAATCGAAATAATTTTTCTATAGTAGTGTGCAACAGTGATAATTCTGTTTATAATCTACTTACACAATGAGGAATAAGTAAATTTGCCGAAAGGTATGTCATGAGTAGATCTTACTGAAGAACATATGGGTCGGTGCGATGAGTTTAATTTTGTTGGTCTGCTGCCTGAAGAAGGACGGACACAGATGGCCTCATTAAAGACAGACGCAGCTGCATAATGTTTGAGGTAGCATAGGTCTATAAGGGTCGTAATGTGCACTCGTGTAGAAAAATTTTATTTTCTAAGGATAATTTTTAACTTTTTACTTAGCAGTCAAGACATTTCTTTTAGCTCTAAATTTGGTTACTGACGCTTTATTTGAAATGTTTCTGTCACCTTGCTTTTTGGCTTAAGTACAAATCTACGTATTTTGATTCAGTTTGATTAGGAACTTCTATACGTTGATACCGAAACAAGTTCTGCGTTTATTGTTGAAGATAACTTGTACTCATTATCTTTCATTTATATAAATTCCTCATTTGTTAAAAGAATCTTCGAGAAGATCAAGATGGTATTGCAGGTCCTGAGTGGTTCCGGCAAGGCGTGTCATCCCCAAACCTGGCTGCATATTGTTTGTTGTGGGTAAGTCAGCAGTGAAAAGTGAATACAGTAAAATGCACAACACATTTCCTGTGGGTTTACACTTACTGACCATGTTTCTCTCAGTAGTATTATATTTTATTTTGAAATGCCTTTCAGAGAGTTATGACTTTAAAGTAACAGGCTGAATAATGTAGTTTTCACTTTGTATAATAGACTAGTGTGCCACACTTTGTCAAACGCCTGACCGACATTGAGGAAAACCGCTGGATAAAATGTCTTTTCTTCAAGCAGCTATCTTGTTCGTAACTGTGTGCGGCTGTTGTATAGTGCATTGCCGTTACCAAACACTTAATATTTCTAAAATCTAATGCTTCTTATAAAATCTGTCAAAAGTCAAAAAGAATCATTGTTTTATCTTTACTGTAAAAATTGATAGAAGGTGGTGCAATAATCATTTTACTGCTATTATATGAGATAATAAAATAGGCATAAATAGCTTTTGTAAAAAAACAAGAGGCTTCCATTCTCAAATACAGTGGACTTTGAAAATGGTGAAAGCTATAAATATTTTTGTATGAAGCGTGGTTTGTATGGATTTGATTCAAGGACCGTTAAAAAGGGAATCAGCAAATTACAAAATGCTTGAGAAACTTGGTAGTGGAAAGAGAAACTGAAGCCTTCATGAGAGACATAGTAAGCAACGATTAAGTGCGTAAGAAGACACATACGAAAAAATCTTACAATAAGTGTCTTCAAAAAAATATTCCGGTGCCTGTGACACTTAATTGACCACAATAGTTGTATGACTTTGTCTTTAAGGGGAAAGATTGATAGGAAGAAACGCTATAAAAAGCTAAAAAAGACCTACTTGTGTTGAATGTTGCTGTACAAACAAATTTTAATAACCCCACCAACCATCAGTTCATGATATAGACGTTGGGAAACAAAGATATGACGACCAATTAGTTTCTGATTTTGTGTAATGTGTTTTTTTGTGATATTTACATAACCAGAAGAAACTTATGATTAGAAGTTATATATGATTTTTTCTTGTTTTTTTTTTATATTCACTTTGTTAAGTTTCCATGCCACATTGTTTGTTTTGTTTATAAAATGTTATTTATTTATCATTGTTAATTTCTAAGTCAGTTTCGTGTGTTCAAATAAGGTGTATAAAAGGTGAATAGATAATTACAGGGGCAGAAACTTGTCCTGGAATATCTCATTTATTCTGAGGAAAAATGGCTGTCAAACTTAACGGACCTGGGGGGCATACCCTTGCTAAACCGGATGAGAAATCTGAGTTCCTGGCGAGCGTTTGGAGCTACAGTTTAACCAGAACCCGTCCGGGGACCCAGACTCCGATGAGGATAACGAAAGTGAAGTTGAGGGGTACCTTGGCTACCCGATCACCACAGAACCCGAACTTACTTTACAGGCAGAGGTTTCGGAATGGCTTTTAGTACTTCGGTCCTGGAAGAGCCCTGGATCGGACGCTGTCACGAACACCGCCCTATAAAACTTCCGAACAGAGGAGCTCGCTTCCCGTTCGCCCTGTTCAATGCCTGTTTCTGGTTCGCTCACTTCCCTCTGAAATAACCAGGTAACGATCATGATGATCCTGGAGTCAGGTAGAGACTCCAAGTTCGTCGAAAACGTCCGGCCTATCAGCTTGCTATCATCTACTTCGAACAATTTCGACCCAGCTGCGACTTCAAGATCACCTAAAACGCTTTGACTTTCTGGTCCCTGAGAAATTCCGATATCGAGCCGAGCACTCCTCGACGCATCAGCTGATGCTTTTCGTTGAGACCATTGCCGAGGCCGGTTGCTCGCGGGAACAGATCGTCGCCATTTTCCTTGATGTCGACAAAGCTTTCGATCGCGTGTGGCATCCTTGCGTAGTGTACAAACGCACGGAGATTCTGCTTCAGGATTGCTACATTTACTTGATTCCTAGCTTTCTTCGGAACAGAACCTTCCGCACGAGAGTAGATAACACGCTTTCTTTGTAAGGGGTTATTATGGCTGATGTACCTCAGGCAAGCGTCTTAGGCCCCACGCTTTTCTCTGTGTACGTCAACGATATGCCCAAGTTGCCCGGAACCAGGTTGACCTTGTTCGCCGATGATACGCCGGACTATGCCGTCGATCATCGGGTCGAAACAGCCGTTATCTATCTTTAGGAACCAACTGACTCTCTCCCATTTAGTGGGCAGAGAAATGAAGGGTCGCTATCAACGCGACCAAGAGCACAGCCGTAGTCTTCTCCAGGCGTAGAAGGTTCCCCGACAGACTCTACGTAGGAGATACGTCCCCTACACTCCCCTACCCTGGTCTCCCAGTGTTAAGTACCTCTGGCTTCACCTGGATCGGCGTCTCACCTGGCGGACACTTTCTGAGCAAGTAGCACACAAAACTGCTAATCGTCTTTATAAATTCCAACCCCTGCTTTGCAGGAATTCTATGATCCGCTGCCTAGGGAAACTCATCGTCACCACTTGTGTGGCACCGGTCGTTACCTACGCGATCCCCGTATGGGGCTACTTGGCCAAAGTCCATAAGCAAAAGCTTCAGTCTCTCCTGGACCGAGGACTGCACTGAACGCCGTTCCTTGAACGCCACCATACGAAAGTTATACCGCTGCTGTGACCGTTTTGATGGCAACCACCTAATTAGCGCCCTCGTTCGCATCCCATCTGTGCCAGGTGAGACTTGGACCCAGCCTCCGCAAATACTCACGCTCAATTAGATCCTAATTGAACACCAACGCCCGGTAGCAGGCCAAATCCAGTAATCCAGTGAATTATGATCCCGCGGCGGGAGCTCTGTAAGATGACCGGACCGCGGCATACAAGCGGGCGACGGGCATGCCCTTCGTCCCTCACAACCCCAACATCGTCGGAGTCAACCTGTCAACCTTCTAGCTAGCTAGCTAGTCTCGTCTCCAACCCCGGAAGTAGACTCTTTCCCCACAGGAGGAACTCCTAGTTTTACGCCATTGTTTACTAATAATGCGTTCGCTCGTTGCCATGACGTTTTGAGGGGATAGTGACTGTCTGGACACACTGTCACACACATTACGATGTTACGACAATGTTTCGTAAATAACATGGTACGTGGAGGCTTTTTGCGGTGAGTCATCTGTAAAGAAGCATACGCGACGAGATATTCCAGTACCTTCTAGAAAATGGAGCAACAATATTTTCCATTTGGAGCAACTCGCGGCGCGAATGAATCCACACCGCGGGGAGGAGCGATCCAGCTCAGTTGCCGACGGTCACTCTCTTCTAACAAATAGGCAAACAGTTTTTCACAAAATTGTATTATCCATGCTACGGTGTCTACTAAACAATTGTGTGTGTGTGTGTGTGTGTGTGTGTGTGTGTGTGCGCGTACAAAGAAGAAGGAAAGAAAGAGTTTGCGCCCGCCCACTAATACACACACGCACACACAGCCTAAGGGTTAGGCAGTTGAACTGACATTTGCAACCACTTGTAATAAAAGGTTGGTTGCCGGCAATACGCTCCCTGGAGACACAGAGACAGACAGAAGGGATAAAGAAAGGGGTGAGGGGAATTACTAACATAATTGAGATAACAAATCAAATTAGCAGCCCCTTTTATAATATTGACATTACACTAAGTTTGCTTGTGTTTGTTAGGAATGATTTATGTCTAGTTTATGTAATTAAACAATTTCTGTTTGTGCATTACAAGTCATTTTTTCACAGCTGAATTCTTCAGTTCTTATGCTTCTATTGCTTAAAAAAAGTTAAATGAATACAAAGCTTACATTGTGGTATAAGGTTACGCCAAATCTTTTTCTATACGTGCCTTGTTCTTATAAAAAAGAGGTGAAATTCCTTTTGCAGCTTTCTAAACCAATTAGATTTTCCTGTCGACACACAAGGCAATTCATTACTTTAAGTTTTTCTTTGAACTGTTTTTCTTAGTTTGCTAAACGCACCTTTGTTTTGTCTTGCACGATACTTATCAACTAATAGTAATCGTCTCTCGTTAAATTTTCAAAATATTTTAATTCATTGATTTTGTGGGTTCAAACTTGGGTATTCTTATTTATCGTTTCTATCATCATTTAACATTCCATTTGTCATACATTAGGAATGTCTCCTAAAGGATGATATTTTCAAATTATTCTAGAAAATCATAGGCTACTTTCTAAAGATTATAGTTTCTTAATTTCTATATCTAACTCTCATACTACACATATATTTTTAAGAACAGCCAAATTTTTAAGAACAGCGCAAGATGTTTAACAATAGGTTACTTCTCTTCTCTGCTCTTCCATTCACGATAAAATTTTAATTGTATTTGCCAAATCATTGATTAGCTATTGTACTAAATGTCACTCTTTTATTCATCTATAGATTACAGTATGTACTGGCCTTTGTCTTTCTCTAGAGCCAAATACTTTTCCGATCTGCAGCACCTTTTTCTGTTACACATCCCACAGTTTCTTGGCGTAGTTTTATCTTTACCAAGCTCTTTCTCGGGATATTTTTCTTTCCCATTACATTAAGTTTTCAAAATCTTTCTCTACTCCAATTGTGATGTGCAATTTGTGACTATATGGCAAGTTAGAGTCAGCATCTTATGTCAGAATTCAGACTCTCTCCTACAAGTTGATGTGCCCGAGAACATGAGAAATTCTATGTTAGTTCGGGTGACAATCCCAGGAGAAAACAGTGTCAGAGTTGGCGAAGTGTGGAAGTTTTTAAACAGAGGTTGGATTGTAGAGTGACGTTCTCTATCCATAGAAAAAAACGTAATCTTAAAAGCAAACTGCATTGGGTGGAACTGGTTTATAGGGGACAGCGTATGAAAACTTGGAACGTGAGAACTCTCAATAGGCCAATAGTACAGGCAACCTAAGTATCTAATGCTACTCAGTTATAACGGAACACATTTTTAAGTTTGAAAAAATGATAGGTTGCTTACTAACAGTTATTACTCTTATTATATTTCTACAAATATTAAATACTGTTTATCAGCTTAAGAGAGATGGTAAGCAATAATAAAATTGGCTTTAGTTTACGCTAGTATGAGTATTAATTTTTGTATCAGTGAAAAAGAAGTGCTGAATCACATATAAGTTGCTGAGAAGTATGAAGTACGTGTTCCACTGCCTTTTTTCTTAATTAGATACAAGTAGAAAAGGTAGTTATGGAAAACTTTTGCACGTTTTGTAGCGTAATCGAAAGCATTAAGTAATGTACAGGTAGCGTCTAGCGTTTTTTTAAAGAAAAACAAAGGAAACAATACTAAAAAAGATAGAATTAATGCTTCAGTGTTAGCTAATTCACTGAAGACGCGTTCTTCCATAACTCACCGGATATAACAGGGTGTGGCCCGTTAATTACGTTCAGAAAGAAAGGGTTAGAAATGCTTACTTAGGGTTCCCTTGTTGAAAACGAATTAAAGAAATATAATTCTCAGGTGCGGTCAAACAACAAACTGATAGTTCTTTCTGAAAACGATTTGAAGATACAAGCAGCAATACTATTTTCAACTATGTCTAACGTTCTCAAACTATATAAGACTACCTATGTTATAGAACTTTATGAAATACTACAAAAGTAGTTATTGTTTCATAATAACTGCAAAAGTCTTAATATACGATAAATAAATTAAATTACAATTTTTTTTAAAATTAATAATAATAAAATTACGATATATGAATTAATATCCAAGGAATTGACTTATTATTGCTGACAGACTATAGCAAATAGAGAAAGGAATGAACACAAGAACAACAAACACACTAGACTAAAAAATGTAACTTCAAATTTTCCGATCTTTTGATACATTTTTGTTATTAACACTTATAACAGAAAATAGCTTGTTATTAACATTACATAAGTCATCGTAATTAATGTCTTGTTATTAACATGTTATGATTTTTTTTCAATTAACAGTTCTACCAGTGCATCGTGTGTAGTCCCTTGATATTATTGTGATATGCAATAAGGTGTTAGTAGCTTCACCATTTAAATGATATATTCTTTATAATTTTATGTAACTCAATAAGAGTTTATTCCGACTAGCGCTTCCCGTATTTATACCAGAGTCAGGTGAAAACCAAGAGAAAAATGTTAACTTCCTTTCTTTATATACCGTATATCTTTGACACAGTAACACAATTAACGGCCTTACAAAATATTGTTAAGTGTATTCTGTGTCAGTAACAGATGCGAAGGGAAGGACTTTATATTTTCGACCTGTCTCTGGTTTAAATACCGAAAGCGCTAGTCAGATTACAACGCTTGCATTGAAATTATTAAATCAGGAGACTACAAAGTTTAAATTTGTATTATTGTATAATTGGTATAGAGATAAATATTTTATCTCCATATGTTCATGTAATTTGAATGACCAATTATTTGAATCTACTATATTGTTGTAGATGTAAATCTCACGGAAGAAGAACGTTCCTAGAATAGAAGCGGAAGAAATTGTAAATTTCTTGTAAATATATCTATAGCTTTCAAGTAGAGCTATAGAAAGAAAATGAAAGTAAGACCAAAAATGAATATTCTTTTCTCTAAAAAATAAAAAAAAAAGAACAGACTAAGGAAAATAGAAAAGACAGAAAAGAGATATGAATCCGACAACAAAGAATGAAATTTCAATATGAAAACAAACGCAGTTTAATAAGAGTTGAGGTAGAACGGAAAAGAAGTCAGAGGATGCTCTACGAACAGGAAACAGGCTTCATTATTATTAAGAACAACGCTTATGACAGTATATTAGTTTCGTGTTTGTTAATACCAATGATTTTTCTCACTATACGGTGATCCGTATCAGTATGTTCAATGCATAACGTTGTTTTTACCAAAAATTAAACACGAATTAAGCCGAGAACCAGTGTTTCCCTTAATAATAAAAACCATAAAATAATTACGAGACAGACAGACCAGGAAGTAGGAGAACCAACAATACTCGTATGAATGAGGCGTATTCTTAGAGATTATACAAACAACGAATAAAGTTAAGGGTTGGAATGTTAGGACAGGGTTATATACAAACAGTGCTACAAACTCTATACAGTACTAAAACCATTCAGTCTTTCCCCCTCAGTGAAAACAGTTTCATTTTTAAATGAATGTAGCGCCTGTCCTTCACTGAAATAGTTTTCTCAGCATTAATGACTTTTAGGTTATTTAAATTAACTCTTATGTTAATTTGACATACACACACACACACACACACACCACAGTTATGCCAATGGACACACTCACGCGCCCGTGTGTTCTTTAAAATGCACATAAATTTGTTCTTGCGTTTTTCTACATTAGGTAATACATTTTGCACTGTACGTAAAAATTAAATTTACACTACCCTGGTGAGAAAATTTAAGATTAAAATTACACATGATCAGAATACTTCAGCAGCAAAAGAAAGCGGATTTCGTATAGTAAACAATGTTAATTTAACTTAAGTGATTAGAGTCCAGATCAGTGATAGGCACGATTAGTCGTGGTTACAAACCCCCGATGTTACTTTTAAATTATTTTCTTGGATTTCGTTGTCCATGACGTGTCCGTTACTTAACTAAATATAATTATTTCACTACTGACTCGGAACACAAAACTTTTTATGGGTAAAAACGTAAAAGTTTTACCTTATCATCTGAACCGGTTTTCGCTTTTAAAAAGCTTCTTCACTTTTCACTTTAAAAGCGAAAACCGGTTCAGATTATAAGGTAAAACGTTTATGTTTTTACCCATAAAAAGTTTTGTGTTCCGAGTCAGTAGTGAAATAATTATATTTTTTAAATTATCCTATATTACACGTTCTATTGATTATAGTCTCTATAGTAACATGCTAATATGTTACTATCTGATTATAAGGTAAAATACATCAAATTCTGTTTCACGTGTCAAGCCTTGTAGCTCACATACGCCTGTACAACAGGCACTAGTAGTAAAGGTGAATGCTTATGATACTCCTGTAGCCGAAACTTTGGCTGTCATGTTTACAGTATTGTTTGTTACACATGACACCCAAACGTAACGCCTTTGACTTTGAACATAACGCCATTGTGACCTTTTCCATAGCTAACAGAAGATAAGTAGACGTTATTTGATATCACTATTGAGTTATGTTTTGACACAAAGGGATTTAGTAAACTCTTGGTCATGCCAAAATTGTAAATATTTTAGTTAGATAATAAATGACTGCTTTGGGAACTTTAAAATGTGACCACTAATAATCGCGGATTAAAGATTCGAGAAGATGAAATTCACTGTATTCAACCACAACAACAACAAATACTGTTTCATCTACCTTCTTAGCAACATATATTTTCTGTGCTGTGTTTGAGTGTAACCGCCCGCACACCGTGGCAGAAGGAAACAGATAAATTGTTTAACAGACTGTAGGATTTCCCATCGTATATTATCTGTCTTCAAATGGGTTGCATTTCACGTTTTATGTCATTTGAAACAAAGAAGAACTATGTATAAATCGGTCGGGAATGTTAAATATTGTTAGAGGTGTCACCATATTGTCAAGGCGACATAAAAAGGGAATAGAGCGATACGATATAAATATATTGAAAGACGTTTCTAGAATCAACTGATAAATATTTTGTGAATCGTAGATCTTTATGAGGGGTAGGTCAAAAATGGCATGCTTATGGTAAAAAAGAGTGTTCTACAGTTATTTGAATTTCGAGTTAGTAGACGCTTTTGCCTTCAGAAAAGGTAGTAGACCTATATATTCCAACATTCCCCCAGTGTCTAGAAAGTTTGGGACGCATTAACATTATATTGCGACGGCTGTATAAAACCAATAGTCACTTACTTGAATAGCGTGACAGTTACAGCGGTGTAGCATATGGGTTTCGTTGTTTGTTAGCAACTCTTATTTAATAATTTCAGTAAATAGTTCATTAGTATAGAGTACTGTTACCTGTCAATGATGGGTTACAGTAATACGATTAGAATTGCCTAAGGAGCGGTGAATTAATTGAAGACTCTTTGGACAGTCGGTGAAACACATTACATAAAAAGGTTTAAGTAAACACAAACGATTGGTAGTTTTACAATTTATTCTTAAACTGTGACAATTTTTTCAGTCGATTAAGTTATTCTCAAAGAGCTGATAAGGACAACTAACTAGAAAGAATGTGTTTGAGTGTAAACATGTGTTAAGGGTTTGTACAGAAGATGATTGTTGCGGTGGAGGGATGGAGGAGTGACTGCAAAATCTAAGCATAATATAAATGTATATTTGAAAGTAGCTAAACTATACGGGTGCTTTTAGCAAAGGAGATAAAATTGTGAATTATCTTATAGATACAGTGCAATGGAATTGGACCTTACTGATAAGTTAATCAGAGAATATGTAATAAGAGACCATACTCATAAACAGTATTTAGTACAAAAAACAACATTGCAAAAACTAATCAAAGCTAAGTTAGTTAGTAAGAGTTTACCACCAATAATCGAAATTCATGACAAAATGAAAAATTTTTAAAATGCTTATTTTACGCAGAAAAAACTGTATATATTGTAACAATACACATATTTGCATATTTGCCCCGGGCGGTATGTTTGTAAATATTTAGCATAGAAAATATATGATGAACAGTTTTTAAAATATTATGCAGGCTAAGAATTGTCAGAAAGCGTACACCTGCCCCGCGATTTGTCTGTAATCAGGTTTTAACCGGATAAAAATAAAGTAATTAATACGTTTTAAACCTGTGAACAAAGACTTACCCCAATTATAATGACACCATTATATTAAGGAATTTTTAACGAATATGATGATGAAAAAATTATTGCAGAAATGTGCAATAATAAAGACGCTAAGTAATTTAATGTTAATTACTAGTGTAATTAAATAGTAATTAATAAGTGTGTTATATGTGAGTGACCAGAAAAAAATTACACAAACGATGATATCGCTCGTGCTACGAGTATGATTACGAAATCGCGAAAATGAACCAAAAAGTGATTTGTAATTAAAAGGACGCTTTGCATGAAGTGACAATATCTAACAGGTCGAAAACAGTCCTGGACTTGTCAGATCGCCGTCCAGTATAAATACCACCGGCAATTTTGGGGCGATCCCAGACTCAAGATATCTTCACACAACGTCACGCTGCTGGTTGCCGACCGATCGAACATCTTTACCACACAAACCAAAACTTATGGAGGAACTCTGGACCATCACAAACAACAAACCGTAGAGACAGAGAACACAGCATCAGCATAATCATCATCATCAAATGCTCAGGATTCAGGACACACACACACACACACACACACACACACACACACACACACACACACACACACACACACACACACACACACACACACACACACACACACACACACACACACGCAACGGCAACGCCGGCAGTACTTAGGTGTTGAATAAACAATTATATTTTTGTTTGTGAAAAGAACTCTTAAAAAGAAACCTATATATGAACAGTAAAGACTTAAAGTTTTAAATATA
Organism: Magicicada septendecula; assembly: GCA_034769895.1. Lineage (NCBI taxonomy): Eukaryota > Metazoa > Arthropoda > Insecta > Hemiptera > Cicadidae > Magicicada > Magicicada septendecula. The sequence goes on along the minus strand of CM068370.1, from coordinate 238,044,778 downwards.
ATCACTGTTCATAAATTTAAATGGTAGTTAAAGAAAATAATTTAATTTAACAAGAAAATTAAAAAAATACTAATTTTCTGTTGTATGTTAAAATTTGGGTGTGTCAGTAGAAATAAATAATAGGTTGGAATTAAATGTTATTTTTTTTCATGGCAACAATTAGCTTTATTCTTGAGATTTAATATTATTTTTGTTTGTAAATGAGTTGCTATTATTACTCGTATTTTAAAATTTGAGTCAAAGTCAGACACACTGAAATAAAAAGTGTTTAGATAATTTGTTTAACATGTCTGTTTAGCTACTAAGATTATAAGGTTGTTTATTTTTATATGTCATGAACAGCATAGAAGGTTATATTGTATTTTTGTAAACTTATAAAAGAGAATATTTTTTTATTTTTGTAATTCGAAACTTTAATATTTGCATATTTTTTATTAATACTAATAATTCATAGAATGATTATTTTGAAACGTTTTTAATTAATTGTTTCATGCCATCAACATCTCACTCCTCTTTGAAAATTATTTTTTTATTGTGCAACTACATATACTTGACGCAACGAGAATAAAAATATCCTACGACCTGGCCGGTGTGATACACTTCATAGTTGCGTTGAGTACATGGTATTGTATTTGTGTAATTTTTTATAATACTTGTAACGTTGCTATATATATATATATATATATATATATATATATATATATATATATACGGGGTAAAACGTCCTGCGAAGTTGTCCGATTCCTAATTGCCAATATCTCCTGTCGTTGCAGTTCTCTTCGGTTAGACCTCGTACACTAATTGATATCCTTACACCCTGTATACATGTTACTTTTGGCTTTCCCCTTTTTCTGTTTTCCTGTGGTATCCATTTCATCAATCTCTTTGGCAACCTCTCCTCCCCCATTCTCTGCACGTGCCCATACCAAATTAATTGTTTTTTCTCGATGTGTTCTAAAACAGTTTTTTTATATTCATTTGTTGCTTAATTGTTTCGCTTCTGACCCGGTCTAATTTTGATATTTTACATATTCTTCTTAAGACGTCCATTTATGTATCTTCTATCTTTCTTTTCAGATGTTCTTTCATTCTCTTAATCAGTGTGTTGTATATTCTCATTTTCCTTTGTTTTCCTATTTCGGTGCTCCACAGTATTCCATTTAGAGACTTAATTATTGTTCTTGCTTTGTTAACTCTACACTTTATTTCTGTATCGTCTGTCCCTTCTTTGTTAAAATTTATTCCCAGATACAGTATTTGTAATTCTCACATTTTGCTACAATTTTACCGCTTTCCAATACGGTCGGTGGTGTCCTCTCCTATACACAAATATTGTGTTTTTTCCACATTCATCTGCAGTCCCCATTTTCCGTATTCTTCCTTCAGTTTGCGTGCCATGTATTAAAGGGATCTTTGTTATTTGCGCATATTACTTGATCATCTGAAAACTTTGTATATAGACAGGTGTCATCGTCGATTTGGATGCCCATTCCACTGCATTTTTTTTCCAGGTTGTTAAAGCTTTGGCGACATATATTTTAAAACTTTTTGGGGAAATGCAGCATCCTTGTCGCAGACCTTTGTTGACTGTAAAGGGTTTTGATATTTTATTTCCTAATTTCACTGCAGATATCATGTTATTGAATAAGTTTTGGACATCCTTTATGAGGGTATTTTGAAGCACTTCCCATAGCTTTGATATTGGTGTGTTATCATAGGCTTTTTGTAAGTCTATAAACATTAAGTATACTGGTCTATTTTTTCTATTTTCTTCTCTATAATTTATTTTAGTGAAAACACGTTGTCTGTACAAGACCTACCAGCCCTAAACCCACTCTGCTCTTCCTCTTCTTAATTTGCATATTCCTGTTCTATCGTGTATCTTATGATTCTTGCACATACCCTGCTTATTGTATTTGTTACCGCAATAATTTTTGCATTTTAATTTGTTTCCCTTTTTGTGTATTGATGTCATGTAAGCTGTTTTCCATTCTTCGGGTAGATTTTCACCAGTGATGTATTTTGATATATATATATATGACAGAGACATGAAGAGTTTTTCAGTTCTATTTTTCAGTAGCTCAGCATTAATTTCACCTGGCCCAGGGTATCTTCCATTTTTTAGTTGGTTGATTGTATTTTTAACTACTGTTGTATCTATCTGTATTTCTTCTCCTTCAATTTGTATTTCTGTTTGTGTTTGCTGACTATATTCAGGTCTATGTTCAGTCAGTAAGGTTTATAGTGCTGAACCCATACGTGTGCATGTATTAGTTGTAGTGGGGTGCTGGGTTTTTCGTTGTTTTTAACCTTGTTAAGGAATGTTCCATGAGGCGTACACTTTCGTCCTCCAATGTACGCCTCTATTTCTTGACATTTTCTGTCCCATGTTTCTCTTTTTCTTTCTGTGAGTTTGAGTCTTGTTTCCCTTTTTTTTATTTTTGTGATCTTCTTCATCGTTTGTGTTTAACCATTTCTTATACAACAGTTTTTTCTCATTAACTAGTTTTTCCGTTTCAGAATGCCACCAATTTTTGTTACTTTTCCTAGATTCCTTGAGACCTAGAGAGCTTCTTTTGCAGCTGTTCTTATGATGTATAGTACATTGTCAAAGACCTCAGCTGATGTTAAATTTTCCGGATTTAAAAGATAATTGTCTAATCTTGTTTGATACAGATATCTAACACTTTCATGTTGTAGACCTTCTAAGTTATATTTTTCATCTGTAATATTTGCAGTTTGATAATCTACACCTGGGATTGTTTCAGCTGTTTTTGCCTAACCGGGAAGAATATTTTGGCTCTAAGTAAATGATGATCTGATATGTTGCGGATTCCCCTGTGCACTCGTACATCTTCAACCTTTAACAGTCTATGTTGTTTCATAATTGTGTAGTCAGTGATTGATTTTAAATTCCTCGTGTGTTTTGTCCATGTATATTTGTGAATATCCTTGTGATTAAAGTAACCATTGCTAATTTTAAGTTGATATTGGTCACATAAGTCGATGAGACTTTCTCCATTCTCATTAACTGTTTCTTCTCCGAATGGTCCTACTATATTATTGTTTCTTATTTTTCCTGTCCGACTATTTAGGTCTCCTAAAATTATTAATTCTCTGCTGCCACCTACTTTTAATATTTCCTGATTCAGTGTTTCCAAACAACTGTCTTTTTCACTAACGGTGGCGTCATTTGACACTCCATAGACTCCAAACACTGTAAGTTTATGTTGTAAGACGTTCATATTTACTCTAATGATAGCCTATTCTCATTTATTGCATCCCAATCTGTTATTTTATTCTTTAGTTCCTTTTTTACTAGTATAGATACACCTCTCCATGCATGCTGTTCTTTGGGCACGCCACTATAAAGATGAAGATAGTTGCCAATTATTTCACAAACGTTTCCTTTCACTTTTGTTTCAGTTGTAACAAAATAAGAATTTTGTTAATTTAAATTATTTTTATTTTTTATTTTTTTATTTCGAATTAATTTGAATTAATTAATTTTGATGTATTTATGTATTTTATTTCTTGTAATTATTATTTTGATCAATTTAATCGCTCAGAATAACCAGAATTGTGTTTCCGCGTTAAATGGATTATCTCCTGTAATAATCGATTAGCGGTCCTTCGTTATTCTAAGTGTATACTCCTTCACCGTTGTTAATTTCTACTTTTCTTGTAGTCCAGGTATTAAATATTATTTAATATTCTTCGATTTATATAATTACAAATAAATAGGACCCAAAATTATAAAACTCAATGATTTTATTAACATAATAGATATTGATCGATTTTGAATCGATTAGTTAATCGATAAATTACAGACTCGTTTCTCAGGGTGAGTGATTACAGTATATAAATTATTAATATTAAGTGACAGGTTCTTTTAGCTGTTATTTTATAACAGTCAGAGAAAGGGCAAATCTGAAAAGTATAACACTTACAATAAAATGGTTAATTATCTAAAAATACAAAATGTTATTTAATATATAAAGGTTAATAATTTAAATTTGTGCGAACCCAAACTCATGACGAAGTTCTGCCGTTGCCGCGAAGGATTCTGGGAATTCCAAAATGGTTGCCTTCGTGCTGCATATGTAGTTGGCTCCTGCCCAACGGAATCTCTTCAAATAAATGTTTCTTCTCGACGTTTTCCTCGTCCAAGCAGTGGTGATTAATTCCTCTGGTGATAGTGTAGTTATCCTGGATCAGTGGTCAGTTATTCGTCTCGATAATCAGTGTTCACTAGTGTTCTTGTTTCACTTTAGTCTATAAGGTTGATAATGGCAGATTTCGTCTCGATAAATTCGGAAGTAGCGTTTATATGTTTTAATATCGGTATTGCACCTTTCAATGTTCATTAATGGTTTTCATAAAAAGCTTAAGCTGGTTTATTCCACTGAATTTAGTGTTGACTCATGTTTTTTAAATTTCTCTAGTTTAATTTTGCTAGGTTTAGTTCATGTCCACCATTTTTTCTACTCTCGTTATATGAATTAATTGCGATAGCTCGTTCTGAAGTGTACGTCTCAACGTGTAACAATCAACTAACTAATTTTCTTCTTCATACAAAAGTTCCTGGCCAATTTAATATTAAAATGACATTGTTTTAAATCTCTGGCATTTCCGCTTACATAATTGACTTTTACATTATATGACTGAATACATTTTTACTATTATTTAATTTTATTAAATACTAAATACATAATCTCTTTCCTTAGTTAATTCTGCGTTATTTAATACCAAATATGATATTTTTACAATGTTTTCTATCTCAAAATGCCATATTTACAGTATATTTGAATGTAGGCCTTAAATTTTACTTCCTGTCACATTAAATGGTTTACCATCTTTATTATGTTATAATTATTATTGAACAAAATCCCTGATTGAAATAAAATGTTTATTTTTTCTTAATTCCTTGTAATTTTATGATTTGGTTAACTAATTTAAATATTATCTTTAATCTGGGCTTTCCCCCTTAGATTCCAGTGTGATTACACTTGCATTTTTTCTAATAATCTTTCATAAATTTTTTCAATACCTTTATAAAGTATTGTTACAGTTATAATACACTGTGATTGATTTACATTGTATAAATTTCATCAATTTAATTAGTTTACTTTACTTATTTATCAATTATAAGGTTGTTGAGATTTACCATTTGGCCTAGATTTTACCTGTTTTCACATACAATGTTTATGACTATTACAGCTTGCTAATACCCTTCTGACATTTTATTCTTATACAATCTCAATTAAAGTTCCCTTACTTAACTACATTAACATTTAGTATTGATTAATACCATTAACAATAAACAAATATTTTATAACAAAAGAATTGTACTCAATTTCAGACATTCCAGCCTTGAGTTCAATGAACCATTAATGTAAACAAAACACATATGTTTTTTCATTACTTAGATTATTCCTTAAAATTAAGTTTCATGCAGTCCTTGCTGTTTTTGTTTTATTTTAGGGATGTACCCTTGATCACTGCACTACTTATTATATTATCTCATCACATTTATAGTCATACTAATATTGTGAGATAAAAATAGCACTCATTTGGGATCATTTCTAGTACATTTCCATAATAAAATTACTTGCACTGGTCCACTGTTATTCTTTGATCTTATCTCTATTTGTTTTAATTAGTCTTACAAGATCAAGAATCTTATTTACAGAGGATCATTAAGATTTGTTTTTTCATTTTTCATTACAAAAATAACTTGCACTGGTACACTTTCACTTGTACCTTTAGACACTTTGCTTATACATACTTTACATGATTCTTATTTTATAGTGTTATACTTTTTTAGGGACATTTAATCTCTTTTGGGGTTTTATATTTTTATTACTTGGTTTCTTCCAAAAGCAGTCCTTTTATTATCGATGTCGGTTTGTTCTGGGTATTTCCTTACTTACTCCTATCCTACCTGGGTATTTCCTTACTTTATCTTGGCTTTTTGTTTTATTTTTTATAACATGTCATATATTGCATAGTTGGTTTTAATTTATTTTATTTCTTCAAACTATGATTGCACTTTACTGTGGCCCTTAATTAATTTTTACAGTAGTTTTCTTTGATTTCATTACTTTATTTATGATCATTTTTTCATTCAGAACAATGTGGATAATCTGTCATGCTACACAGTTAATGTGATTATCTCAAAATGGTGTTTATTCAATTCGTGTATAATCTCTGTTCACTTTTCTCTGCAACCCTGTGTGTTTATAGTTCCAAAATTCATTATCCTTTTTCTGTGACGTTGTCGTTTACCGTTGAGACCGTCCTTGATTCCGGGGCTACCATTAAGCTTTCTTGCATTTTAAATATTTTTTCCGTGAAATGAGGAGCAAGCCCATTGTCACAACCTCCAACCTGGAGGACCTAAAAACTAACCCCCCCCCATTGTACCTGAAGAAAAAAACTAAATCTTCTAAATAACATTTGAAGTATTGTCCAAACACACAAGAAAGGCATCAAAATGTTAAGTACTGTTACGACGGTCTCACGGATTGTCGTACCGTACAGTGGAAACAAAATTACATACACCAATGTAGTCCAATGTAGTCACTAATTTCCAACATAAATTATTCACAAAAAAAATTGAAATCAACGAAGACACTCTCATACATTAATACAAGTTAAAGTTGTCCACATGCAATAATAAATGTCACCTTATTACAATTCCGCACTAATTAACACAATAATTGTTTCCCGCTAACGCGCAACAATAACTTGATCCGCACTGAATAAATCGTCAACTTTAACTGACTCTAAGCCGACCGCTGAAGCTATATATAAAAGGCAGATGTTCAAGAATAGTCTTTCATTTTCCCGGCGGAACTGCGAGCATAATCTGCGTAATTAAAGAGGCTGGAACTATCTGGAGACTAGGCTAACACCGCGATCTTCAATGCTACGTGCCGCCTGCATGCGCTGGGCTAGTCGAGAAACGTGTGAAACGACAGTCTCGAACTTCAAGAGCCGTAAGTAATTGTCTTTCATCTCAACGAACGTAGCAGTATAAATACAGAAATAGATATTAGATAAAATTGATGAAAAAATAATTAATTAGTTTCTTTTGCAAATATTATATCAAAAAGTAACTGTAACACGTTTAGTTAAAAATATTTAGTTAAAAACATAGTTAACAGTTTAACTCAAAAAATTACGTTAAATAATTTAGTTTTTTTGCAAAGCTGATAAAGGCAATAAAGTTTCAGTATTAAAAAGGAGTGAATATATTTTATATATTGAAAAACAGTATCATTCTTTAGTAATGACGATTTCAAGATAGTGAATACAGATCCCACCAACAAGTTTCAAAAAGAGATAAAATCGCTTATTAAAATATGTTCTAAAATATTCACGAGTACAAAAAGTTTCAACTTAACTATGATGAATCCAAAAGCTTCTGTTTTGTATAACAAAAAATATATCAACTTAATAGCTCCGTGCGTCCAGTTGCTTTATATGTAACTGCACTTGCATACGAAAACTGTAAAAAACGTAATGAATTACTACCAAAATATATTAATGTTAACCCAGTGTATAGTATTGAAAGCTTTTTACAATTATTTAATAATATAAAAAATTTACATTTACTGTTGAATATAAAACTTGCTTCATTTTATGGTAATAATTAATTTTCCTGTCCACCTATAGACGATCTGCTGTTTATCTTAGTTACACATATGCAAAATAGTTCAACTTCAAACAGTGTACAAAAAGATGAATTATTCTCAGCCTTAGATGTTTGAAAGGACAAAATTGTTTCCAGTTTAATAGTAAAATGTATAAGTAATTTTACCTAGGCTCACCTGTAGACTTACCTATAGGCTCTCCTCTATCATCTTTATTAAGTTAAATTTTTTTAAATGTTTTTGGAAGAAAACGTTTTTATATCTAACAATGCCAACACAATATAGTGTTACGACGGTCTCCTTGATCGTCGTATAGTACAGTGGAAAACAAAATACAAGACACCAATGCAGTCAGTGAAACCAGCTTTAATTGTCACAATTAAACAGTTTGTAATCAACAAGTTATTCAACAAGTTTACACTTGTACAATAATTACAGTTATTCTGTCCCCACAAATAATAATGTCAACTATAAAGAATTCCGCACTATAATCACTTTTCACTAATACACCACTTGAGACGCACTGTGTAACTCGCCCTACTATAATTGAAAACTAAGCGGCGGTTTGGAATATTTATAGTCTGAAGGGTTCCATAATATGCACTTAACAAACACTTGAAAATTGCAGAGGATACTTCAGCACGGCCTTGGCAGAAACACACACCGCTGGGCTAGTTGAGAAGCTTGTCAAACAAGACTATCGAATGTACGAGAATGTTCCGTATTACGTAACACTCTCTCGCATGTTAAGTATCACGTACGCACACAACCATTACAGCTGGGCTCTGCTGGGGTGGCCGACAAACATGGAGAACGTTCTGTAATGGCGTTACATTGCCTCTTCCTTAAGCCTGTTCCTCCCGAACAGGCAAACAAACCATGTCTGAAGTAATACTTAGCCAGGCGATCTATGTGGACGTCCTTGAACTTTCGCTGTCCTTCCTGTTGAATCCGATAGACAACATCGTTGATTCTATGTTCACATTGTAGGATCCTTCCCAGTCAGTCTTAAGTTTAGGTGAGCGACCACGACGGTGCTTTGGGTTGAACAACGGAACCTGAAATCCTTCTCGGAAACCCACACTATTGCTGCGAATGTCACATCGAGTTTTCATTTTATCACTGGCTAACTTCAGCCGTCTTCTTATCAAGCGATCATCTTTCGAAGTTGGTTTCCTAATTGCAAGGAATAGTTCTGTGGCTCTTGGGACTGAGTCTCAGGTGATACGGACATCAAGTCCCCAGGAAGACGGATCTCCCGCCCAAACACCAATTTTGCTGGATAATGTCGGTTGTGTCGTGTACTGATGACCTATACGCCATGAGGAATAGTGGTATATATGTTGTTCCTAGTCTGTCTGATTGTCGTCAACAACTTTCGAAATATGCTGCTCAAGCGTCCTATCGTCTAATTAAACAAGGCAAGTTTTCCATGTGAAGCCTCGGATTACCAGGTCCATCAATCTTTCAAACGTTGCCGGTGCATTACACAGTGCAAATGGCATTTCGTTAAATTGGAATAAGCCACTTGGGTCGAGGAAAGCGGTTTTCTCCGTGTCTTCTTGATAAAGACCCACTTGCCAATATCTACTCTTTAAATCCAATGTGGCAAACCACTGTGCTCCAGGCAGCGTGTCGAGTGTATCGTCAACGCGAGGTAATGGATAGCAATCTTTCGTCACGTAGTACAACCTCCAGTAATCTACGCAGAAACGTAATCAACCATCCTTCTTCGCTACCAGCACTGCCGGAGAAGACCAAGCACTTGACGGAGGCTCGATTATCTCTCTGTCAACATGTCCTGTACTAACAGATACATTTCCTCTTGTTTATCTAATGGAGGCCTTCGAGGAGGTTGGTGTATTGGTGTCGTGTCCACGGTATTAATGCGATGTTGTACAAGAGTGGTTCTTCCCAATGATTGGCCCCTAACTGCAAAAGAATCATTAAATTCATGTAAAAACCGTCTCATATCTTTTACCTGACTACTTGAGAGGTCGTTAGAAGATCTGTTCAATAATTCCTGGAGTTTCTCTGGTAACTCGGAATTGCCCGTAGCACTGCATCTTTGTTGCGTCATTCCGGGTACCCAGGCCGCAGGAGTCAATTTACCAAGGAGCGTATTGCTTTGTAAAGTAACAGCTTGCTTCAAATTATTTGCCGCTCTAATAGATAGCCAACATTTCCGGTTTCATCAGATTTTACTAAACTTCTGTACATTGGTGTGTGTACACCTGTTGTTCAGTGCTTGCAAACATCGCATTTCTGAACATAACCAAGCGATTTTAAATAATACAGTAAGTAAAGGTTTCATAGACCATTGCTTAAAACACAACCCGTAATATTACTGTATAAAGAAGAAAAAGGTAAAAAAATGTAGCCTATTATTTATTAGACATTTTAGAAAGAAGGAAAGCAAATATATATAATAAAAATGTATTGAATGGACAGACACAATTCTGTTTATCTCCTTTGTTAAAAACAGCCATTTAGTTTAGTTAATATTAAAATTTAAGTTCCTATTATACTTGGATTTTACAGTCACTTGAGCTTCCCTGCACTAGCTACTCCATCCTCTCCACCGCCACAACCATCTTCCGTACACACCCTTAACACGTTTACACTGTTACACATTCTTTGTATTTAGGTGTTCTCACCAGTTCTTTTAAATAGCCTAATCGTCTGACACAATTGTCAGAGTTTTAGAATAAATTGTGAAACTACCAAACGTTTGTGTTTGTTTAAATCTTTTTTAATTAGGTTTAATTTGGTTTAAGGCGAGTAAATAAATCTTGTGATTATTCTGCTATCTCTGGCATAGATTTGCGTTTGATCCCATTATTAGATCTATCTATCCCTATCCCCTTAAGAATATTTTATATTTAGGAAACGTTGAATGTGCCAAGAGAGTTATTAAAAGAAAGATAAGTCTACATACGAGTTTCATGGCAATATTTTCAGTTTCATCAGAACAAATAATGTTACTCGGTTTTCACTTTTCGCAGTTTTGTTGTTAACAGATCACTATCCAAACTGCCGCGTGCTTTGTTTTGTTTTAAATTACTGTCGTATGTCACATTCCATAAATAGACATTTGTTTTAGCATGGCGAACCATCACACCCTGTCTACTCTACGTGTATTTATGTTTCATTATGTTCCATGCATTAGCAAAATTTGTAAAATTAGACATCCACGATAAATAAACTAACACTAATTAACACGAAAGATAAACAAGTCTCCTCGTTACAATGGAGTCTTCAAATACACAATTGAAAATAAACTTAAATTGGTTGTAAATTCTTTCGGCGCGCGTCCCTTGTGGTCAACAAACAAATAGTAAACAGTAATTCTCCTTCCAGCCCTCACCTCGACTAAATCTCTTTCTTTCAGTCCTGTTTTATTTCCCCTTATAACACGCCATTAAGGGTAGAAAATCGTGTGTCCAAACAACAAATGGCTGAGGCGGTGTGTGTACTGTGGGTTGCACGCAATTCTCTGCCTCCCGTTACTTGTTTGTTTGCAGCGTTATCCATTGTTAGTGATGGTATAAACAACTGAACGTTTGATACGTAAATACATATGAAGGGATTTGATTTAGGGCATCAGCGCATACTCACACATTACGACAAATGTGTATATAACTTGTTACAATCCCTCCTCTTGACGTTTCAGTTCACGGTAATTATATTATTATAATTTACGGTATTTACATAATTTACATTTGATAAATTCTTTGCCGTTCTATAGTCCTTCGATCTGATTGTATGTAAAACAGAAACAATATCATTAACGGATTCTCAGGCTGGTATTGCTTTTTCAGCATGGATGTTGTACGGTTCCTTCAGCATGGACTCGGTACTGATTTCCAGTTAAAACTAACTTTATTTTTGTTATGTTTAACTTGATGATCTCTAGTTAAAAATACTTTATCAGAACGCATTTACTATACATGTATAATCAATAGGTTGTCTGCTTCCTGAGACATGTTTTGAGCAACACACAATATACTCAACGTCACCCTTCATATTGCGTTGTCTTGTGAATACATTGCTTGAAGGATGTTTTGTCAATCCACTGTTATACTTAGATTTTCTAAATAATTTTGTTTTGTAAGAATTTCCCATATCGAGTATTTTAAAACATATCTAGTTTCATATTTTACATTCACTTTTATTTGGTGGGGTATGGATTTGTTTTGTGTTATATGCTTCCATATATGTAAATTTTTATTACAACCCTTTGTTATACTGATATTTTACAGGTCTTATGATATCATGTTATTAATGCCTGAGAATTTATGTCACGTGTTTATAATTTGTCTTCACAAATTAAATTTAAATGATGTTTGGTTTTTGTATTTGTATAATAGTTAAAGTAGCTGTTTTGTAATTATTTTTGTAGTCAAGCTATATAAAATTTGTTTGAATGACTGCATTCAGTTTTGTAAATTCCGTTGTCCAGATTTCAGTTTTTGTTAAAAAAACTTTTTAATTTTTGAATTATGTTAATTTTGGAATGGTTAATTTAAAATTTGCTGTTTAATAATTATTCAATTTTCTTGTCAGTGTTCTTTGCGGATGCGAATATATCCCTTTCTTTATGTTGTAATTATTTGTGTTATTATCATGTACTTTTGGATTGATTAACAAAAAAATTATTTTCTTTTTCTTTTGTATCTGCCTCATATTGTTTCGCTGTGTTCATTTTCCTCGATAATTCCAAGGATTTTTTTTTCTTTTATGAACTTTTAGAGAACCTTTTATAATTCATTGTAAAATCCGTTTAAAGTTATCATTTTGTTTTGTAGTGGATGGTTTTGACAGCAGGATGTGGTCAGAGTAGTGCATGTTGATTTTCTGTACGCGTGATCATATTGTTACGTGGATTGCATGGATCATGATTTCGAAATAAACGCCACAGGAATCGAGAGCCATAAGAGTTATTAATATGTAATACAAAAAATATTTTTAAAAATCACACATGAATTACATTAATTCTCCTGTTATCCAAAATACGCGATAAAGATGACATATGTCACCCAGTTGGTAAATGGCACAATACAATTAGGCGTAACAATTAAATACTCATCATATTATCAGCGCGCGAACAGATTCGTGGTACTGAATTGTTGATAAGCAGTATGTATCATAAAATTCGTAGCTGGCCTCTAACTCTGATGATCACAGGTATATTATATAAGCAGGTAATGTCACCTGTGTTATGTTCTAATATTGCAGATGGCCTAAATATCCTTTCGTGGCTGTAGAGCAATAGCTTAAATGATACCTTTAGGAAAACCGTTAAGTTATAGAATTTTATTGTGACAACATTCTCAACCACTGAATCAATACACTCAATTCTGTTGTACCCTTAAAATAATTAAAACATATCTATGAAATATGGTGAATTAAGATTGTTTAAATGCTTTAGTAATAGTATCTGTGAAAAAAGGCTTAATCCACAACATATTGTGATGAAAAGGTTATCGAAAATTTTAGTTCGCGGAAAGACAAACTACCCGATTTTCTGTATACGCAGTACCTTTTATCATATCATAAAATATTTTAATACGTCTTATTGTATGTGGGTATGATGTGTAAATGTGACTCTATCTCTTTATTAGTGAGAAGTCTAAACAATATGTGTAAGAAAGATAAAAACCTGAAGTCTGTATTCGTGTTCAAATGTACATACCTAACTGATATACATTACCAATCTACCTAACTTATATACCTGATCCACCTACCTAAAGTGTAGACTGTATGCACCTAAAATCTTACCGTTTTGTATTACGTAATGTCATTTCTAAATTGGATTAAAACATCGCCCGAAAACAGAAGGTAAGTCATTGTTTTATAAATTTTGCTATTGTGCAACACATTAAAAGCCCCCCAAGTGTTTCTATCACCAGCCATCAGTAGTTGTTAGTAAATCTTATTTTTGAATTGAAAAATTCCATTACGTTTATTATTTCTTCTACACACTTGTTGGTGCACGTGTTAGTTATGTTAAAGAATGAGAAAAACATGTTTTAATTTTTACTTATTTGTTTTAATTTTCAGCAATAAAATTTACAAATTTCACAAAAGTTTATATAGTTCAGCTGCAAATTATCTTGAAGCATTTATAATAGTATTGTATTCTTGATAAAGAAATATTGAGTCAGTATGCTATGGAGAAATAGTATAATGAAAATTGTGAAGTAAACCACAAATTTATTAGGTCAATATAAACTAACGTATTTCGCCGCATTTTAAAAAAGATGGCGACAAAAGAAGTGAAATATTATGCCAAGGTGGTAAAGATAGGTAAGGATGGAAGAATGGGAGGCACTACGGAAAGGGTTGGTGACTTGTTTGTACAGTATTGTGTAGGCGGTGAAAGGCAAAGAGCACTTGTATACGCAATTGTTAACGCCCTCGCAACAAGGTATGTTTGCGTAGGAAGTAGTTACCACGTGGGTAGTTTTACCTAAATAAGTGTTAGATTCTTGAACAGTTTATATCCGTATTGTTAGGACGATCTCAGGGATCGTCGTGTTGTACAGTGGAAACAGACTATCTGACATATGTGAAATCATAATTACAAACATTAACTAGACACAAGCAACAGTTAGAAATGAACAAAGGGAATCTTATACAATAATTCGAGTTACATTTTTTCAACACACAACAAATCTGTGTCATCTTATTACGGTTTTGCACTAATTAACAAAACAATTACTTGCCACTAAACCGCAAAAATAACTCCGAACCGCACTCTCGTTATCGCCATGTCTAACTGAACATGGCCGCCGCCACCGCTGAGATCACAGAATAATGTGGCACTTTACGGATAGGCACCTTGTATTGTAGTGACACAGCTGGCCTGGATGCCAGAAGTATAGTCGAGTAGCGTCTGGAAGGGGCATCTCGATCATCTCGACCGTTACATAATATTGCCACACCAACTAAACGTGCAAAGCCTCACGTAGTCACGCAGCGATGCAGTATTACTGTATATATATTTCCAAGCGTAGAATATGTTTAGAAACAATAGTCAAAAATAGAAACAACGTTATTAACGGGTTCTGAAGTCAGCACCTTTACGTGAATACTGACCTTGCTCAAAGAAACAACTTGATAACATCGGCACAAAAATAGTTGTCAGCTTTTTAACTTATCACGTAGGCTTTTAATAGCTGTAAGGCTTTCACGGGATGTGTCAGATGAGTAAAGATTTCCTTGCTGTAGTGCTGATGTTGAAAGTCGTGTTTGCTGTTACCAAAATTTTGACTGAACCCCCATCAATCATCTCAGTGTCGCTCCAGATGAACTCTTAGTGTCCGTAATTTAACCCCTACAACCCACAAATAGAAAAACATGTCAGCGAAGGCAGTCCGGAAAATATGAACTCTATCACTACAAATCTAAATAAATAAAGTAAATTAAATAACTGGATCTAAATCACACATAGTGTAGCATCACGAGAGAATACAAAAAAGGAACTCAACTTAATCATCAAAATTTATAGAAAACTAATCAAATAGATAAATACTATGTAACTGAATAAGGAATGCAATAAAGAATGAGTAATCAAATGAGAACAACCAAAAATAATTATATAAGGAAGAATTATAATAACTAAAACAATAAACCATGAATAAAAAGTAAGTATTTTACAGATGCATAAATAAATTAAAAACAGGAATTAGCTTTGTAAACAAACATAGTAAATAACTTTACAAACACACATAACAAACGACTAGACTGGACTGTGACTTTGACATACTAATTACCCAATAGATTAGGAAAGTGAGTTTGTATATTTTATTATAATATTATAAATAATAATGTTGTAGTATGTAAGTAAAAAATGTATTTAGAGTTAAGAGTTAAGGAAAGTGAATAGAAAAGTGATAAATAATAATAATGAAACAGTGCAAATGACACAGTGTAAACAATGATAAAAATATAAAGTGTTATAAACCTAGTATGGCCAAAAGGTGATAATGGCATGCATTTTATATAAAGTGACCATATAACAATAAAATCAACTTAATTAGTGTAAGTGACAATATAAAATTAAGTGAAATAAAAACATAAACGGGATTATGTAAAAATAATCAAAAAAAGTAAGGTTATATTAAAAACTTATATTTACTGGATATTTATAAAACAGCCCTGAGATCGAAAAATAACCAAACAAACCAAGACCTCTCATATATAAATCTAAAGCTGGTTTTACAAAGAAGAAAGGTTTTTTTTCTTCTAGTGTGGGCGTTCAATGCAAAAAGAACAAACTAAATCAGTTGCTAATCCATACAATATTAGAGAAGAAAATTATAGTAAAAAGACAAGTAAATTTATAGGAGACATCAGTAAACTAACGAACAATATATATTCGATCAACCTGAAGAAGGAAAGCTGAAAATAATATCCTAAAATGGAGTACTACATGTTTGAATTTGGTGAGACCGTTTTAATACTAAACCCATCTTGACAACTATCAACGTTTTACACAACACTTCAATACAAACTAAATAACGAACACATTTAGTGCGACTACATTTATAAACATAATCTATGATATACAAAGTGACTGACACAAACTTATTTTGAACAAACGTGTAGAACTCATATAATTTTTATTAAACATACAGTAGTGTGTATACAACTCAAGGAACATGGCGTCCCTTGCTTTATTTAACTGTTCCTGAAAGGGGACAGCAGCGCGCCATGTTGAGAATTCATGAACTATAAGCTATATAATACACAATTATTATTTTTTTTTATTCTCTTGTCAATTGTATTACTAATGTCTATATTTTAATTGTTTTATTAGTTTTATAGATGTAATGTGTAATATTAAGTTCGTAAAATTATCTGAATTGATTTCTTTTTGTATATTGTAACGTGTCATTTCACTAAATATAATAACCATATAACAACCCCTTATTAAACAATAATAAAGTAGCAAATGTAGTAAGGAAAGTACAAAGCTCTAGCCAGACGTATGATGTAAAATTACCACTAAATAAATGTAAAATGAGTAATATTGAATAATATTGTTATTAGAATAGGAAGTGAATAAATCCTCCATATAAAAATTACCCAATATTAATGATAAGGTGAGTTGTGTGGTGAAATCAAGGTGAAGAAAACAAAGAAAAATAGTGAGTAATAGATTAAAGTCCATAACCGAACCAAGGAAATTATACTAACTGATATTACAGCAGTAGTAACAATGTGTACAATAAATAATAAGTAATGTTTGTGTAAAAAAAATTTATGGGTTTATACTGTGGAAAAACTAAGGCATAATAAGCCCATCGAAGTGGAATAAGTAGAATTAATAGTCATGTTTTAAATTAATAAAATACTAATTAAGTAATAGTTATAGTTATCTGTTCGTGGTAAAAGGAATAGCATTATGTTTTGGAAATGATTAAGAATCATTAAATATTACATGCTAATTTGTTGTAGTTATGTTTAAAATAGTTCTGTTCCATGAAACTCATGAAATATGATATAATAACTGTATAAAGAAAGTCAGGTGATCTAGGCCTAATGAGCCTAGAGTGGAAAAACAATAATTTGAAAAATTTAATATTATAGCAATAGCAAGTAAGAACAAAATGTAGGTAATACTATTAAAATTGATAATATAAATTTAAGGACACTTAATGTATAGCAAAAGAACCAGTTATAAAATAATTAATATAAAAACAAAATTGTTAATATAGTAAATCAGTAAATACTGAACAGAAACTAGTCATGTTTGATTTCTAATTAAATTATAAAAGAAATGCAATGCAATAATGTTATTATCTTAGGAATTCAAAGTAGTATAAGAAAGTTATGCTAATTTAAAAAATATCTGTTAATTTTGTAAAATTTTATTAGCAAAATCTAACAATGTAAACAATATTTTCAACCAATTAGAGCATGAATCTGGCCACCTCGACAACCAAACATTAACAGAAAAACCCGTGAGTCCATTCTTAGATTCAGAGAAGAGCAGATCAAAAATTATATGCAGCTCAATATTATAATTTAAAAGTAATAAATCAAATAGAAATGAAATTGCAATAAACACTAATGAGATGATTAATGAGAATTGTATGACAAAAAGAAATTCAATAACCAGAATTATTTAAAATCAAAGGGAAAAATCTACTTAAGAAATTATAAAAGAAAACGAACTCATAGAGACAAATCAGATGTAAAGGAGTGTGATGAGTATAAATTAAATTAACAACTAAAATGCAAAAGGACTAGTCTACACTGTGACACATTTTTCACTCCTTAATAAACTTTATATAAACACTCACTTAAGGAATGAACTAGGAACAATCAGTTTATATCTTTATTCACTTTTTAATTTATGGTGATCAAATTATTGAACATTGGGATCTTCTTTTAAAACGAACTCATAACCTAGTCACCAACTAGCTCCAACACTTGTAATATAACATAAGAATTAATTTATAAAGAACTATATAATATTTAAGTTTGTTTTATGTAAAGTTCTGTACTTTCAAAAAACCTCTTGTTCATTTTTTTTCTGTAATCACAAGAACACAACTGTTTAAAATAATTAAAGTAAAACATAGCAGGTTAACAAACCTACCCTAAACTGTAAAGAGTTGCCAACCGCTGAGCAAATAAAAAAACGGAAGTTGGAGCAAAAATATATGTTATATAAATATTTCATTTTGTATTTACAAAGAAATTAATAAAAAACACTAGAGAACAATACCGTATTGCCTTTTATAATTGTAACTTTAACTTATGTTATTATTACTAACAATTTATTCATCCAAATAGCCAAGGTGGACATTTTTTTACCAAAAATAGAGGTTGGTAACCCCTATTTTTTTTTGAAACCCACGTGTGGCTTTCAAACCATACTGATAGAGACGTTATAGAATTGGCACACAAACGTGGGGCTTTATAGGAAATATTTAAACACAATAAAGGGAAGTAGATAGATTTCCTTACTAGACGTTACAATATTCACAAGAACTCACATGCAAATATTCATACACAAACAAGAATTAATTACTATACATTAAAATTTTGTTCCTTCATGTATGTTATTAACGTAAAACTTGTTGTATGAATTTATAATTTTACTGTAGACGATTGTTAATTTGGTTATAACCCTGAGATAAAATTTTTTTCATGCATCCGAGAACTAGATGGAGCAGGAACCTTAAAAAAGGAAAATTTGTTATTAATTAATAGAAGAAAAGAAAATTATTATAATAAGAGATTTAAGGAATACAAATGGAATGATTCAGAGCAGCAAAAGAAGTTTGTTCTCATTTATAAATAAATATTATTAAACATACAATTCAGAATATTGCTGAGACTAATTGAGCATTTATACTCATTTACAATAAGTACAAATCTAACAATACTCATTACATCATTCCATATAATTTTTTAAACATATGTGGAAGTTTTGATAACGGTTACTAAAGCTGCTAAGTTTACAAAGTCGCAATTAGAACAAGCAATAAACAAAATCAGCAATTTACAATTGGCGACCGCGAGATATTTTAATGCGGCCTCCAACGTTATCGTGTAAGACAATTTAATAATTACTTACTTTAATAAATAAATTCATAATAAATTGACATTTTAACTAAGAATTGTATTGCAGGAAAAACATATAAACTAATGTTCCACTAACTCACTAATAAATGTACAGTATATTTCACCTTATTTGTTTAATGGAATGTGTATTTGCTCTCTATCTCTTTTATTTTCTACATATTACAAGACCGAGTATATTTCCTGTCACGCCTCGCCTGTACAAACAGACATTACATACACTGTACTATATTTAATGCCTTTCTTATTGCTTAATTATCATTCTGACACAATAAAGTTAGTAGTGTTAAAAATATCTAGTAAGATATGTGAACGTATAAATTACCATTCTTTCACATGTTTCCAATGACATATTGCCTTTTCCACTTTTTACATTAGCCAACTTGTCGAAACTTGATTGCTTATGTGCTTACGGTGCCGCCCACCGGTAGTCCCCTGAGTTTAGTTGTGGCCTCCACGAGCATTTAAGTTGGAAACTACTGAACTAGATAACCAGCTATCACTTCCAGTGCACAGCATTGAAGAAACTAACTGTCATTTAGAAAGTCGCAGCAATTTATTCCTCATTCGTCGCAGCCAAGTCATAAGCTTACTATAACTTCGTTAAACTCGTTAAATTTATTTTGAATGCATGTTAATTAGGATATTCCCTGAGATGAATATGATTATAAACATGCCCGAATAACAATAACTGTAAATATTAGTTTAAAACCATACATAAGTGTATGGATAACTTTTTCATTCAAAAATCTAAATATCCACCGTGATGATATTTTACTCACACTAGCCAAAATTTCTGCCCACGAGCCTGTATCAGTCAATCATATACAAATTTATATTTATTTGATAATAATAATTATTGCAATTTGTGGCCTAGTAGGCGAAAGTAATCGAGTCGGCAGTTCTCTTTCTTTGTAAATTCCATACTCCCTTACAATATTATTTTATCTTGTTATAGGCAGTTTTCTGTTGCTTTCTTAATATTGCATTAGTTTTTCTATTGTAATTTTTGAATGGCCGAGATAGTGGTATCGGACGATTTAGTGCTCCAAATACAATTTTTAAAAATTACACACTTCAAAAATTCAAAAATGAACATTAAATAAACACAAGAGGTAAGTTTATTATCCATAGACTCATGTGTATAAATACAGTACTGTTAATTTTGTAATACTTGACTTGTTTGTCAAGTATTACAAAAAAAAAACTTATTTGCTGCGATTTGAGTGGTGTTACTTCCTGTGGTTATTGTATCAATCCTGCGATAGAGTAATAAAATCTATTATAGTGTGGCACACCGAAAATTATACCCATTTTGTCACTAAGATATGATTATTAGGCCCAATATGCCAAAAATAGATATTTTCCTTAATAGTTTAGAAACTGTAGGGATTATTTAGTATACTCTTCTTAGCACGTACTATAATTGTCATTATTCTCTCAGTTACTAATACAGTTTGCTTGGCTTTAACTTATTTTGTGTCATTACACACCTAAGTTGTAAATATCCGGGAAGTATAATGTATCAGAAAAATGTGATAAATTAGTACACAATGCATCTGATAAATGTAATAAGTAGATACTTGTACTCGTTCCATGTACGTAAAAGTGGGGTCATGATCACTGACTTCGTATTGTTTTTATTTCAAGTATGTAGGCAATATTTTCCTAGCAATAAATTTCTTAATGTCATTAGTAACATTTAAATTTCCTTATTGATCTGAATAAACTGATTTGTCTTTCTATATAAAGGTAAAGCATATGTGTTATGCTTTATTACGTAATAGAGGGAGAGAAGTTGTAACACTTCTCAACGAAACAGAGAACAGAGATAATTTTGTTGTAACACTCGCACATTCCAACGCGCGCGGACTCTTATAATGTCACGCGGTCACTATAATTATTATAGTGAGCGCAGCCACTATAATTAATAATAATTGTTAAAAACGGATGTTATTATTTATAATTCACTCACTAAAACTATATAGTGACATTATAAAATTTAACTTCATGCATTATCTTGTAGGTTAGAATAATACAAGTTAGTTAGAATACACGGTAGGGACCACCAGTTGGATGCGCCGTAGTCCGGCGGTGCAGCTGTGTCGTCACGTGTACCCAGCGCTCCCCTTTGTCCTATTTAATTACTAGAGGTCGGCACCACGCAATACTATATACCATTGTTATTGTCGTTAATATATTTTTATTTTTATTGTAGCGTGTGCCATGCCAAATATAAATTTGTGTTTTATGTTATTACATTAAACTCCCTTTCTCTGCAATTTTGGCAGATGATAATATAATTATAAGTAATATTATAATCACACTGAGAGTGAGGTGTGTGTGCATGTGTGTGCGATAGCGCACGTCTGTGTTGAGAGTATCAGTACGTCAACGAAATATAAATTAGAAAACAAAATTAATAAATACTCTCATCGAAACTTAATATAAAAATGTATAATAAAATATAAAATACAAACAAATAAGTAATAGTTATTATATCAGTAAGTAACAATTACCTTATTGTAACGAGCAGAAAATTTTAAAAAATTTTCAAATTTTCACCTCGGCAGAGTACGTTCACACGAGGCAGTGTCAACGACTTATGGTGGAGCAATAAATAAGGAGTAATGAGAAGGTGTCAGTGAAGCGTTGCTGACTTGACAATAGAAACACATTAAGTTCAATCCAACTATAGAATTTGGTGGCGTAAGATGACAGGGAAAGTTTCGTCCAGAATTATTGCTCTCCGCAGCTGTAACAAAGTAAGTAAGGACATTCACACCCGTACCGAGAATTGTAGCAGATGTTGACCATGTTACGTCAGTAGACGATAAGCGACAAAAACGAGTGAGACTCCATACTACAATGAAACGGATGCGCTGCACCTTAAGGAACAATACTGGAAGATAGGCTGACAAAGACTAAAGTCGTGTTACACAGCTGGAGGTATCGTCTAATTGACAGACAAGAATTTACGAAGGGAAAGTTGGGGTGACTTCAACGACCAGCAGATGTTCGAAATTAGTAATAGCCAGAAAAAAGGGGTTAGAGCATAGAACAATACGCCAGGGAGACTGTAAGTACAGAAAATGGGAATCTATAGAAACGCAGAGTTTACTTAGACAATAGGCTGATAGACAAGTGTTTAATAGCCGTAGTTTCTTCGAAGCGGGTCAACGATCGTCAGGGCGAAAATCGGGGAGACGTAAGGACCTATCAGAGGCCTTCAGCCAGCGAGAAATTTGATGGTGAGGAACGTTTCCATAGCAACCGAACGAAGAACCTATCGAGAGAACTATGACGTAGAATTTTGACATGGTGGGACAGTATTTTCCAAGAAAATCAAAAACTGACCAATCTCGAAATGAAGTAGGCGTGAAGCGCGCCAGAGACAAAATTTTGAGTAGGGACGATTTAATAAAAACTATCTGCCCAAGACAGAGGGAGTCAGTGATACTCAAATTTTGAACAGTCTACACTCAATTTTTGAAACAGTTATACTAAAGTTTTACAGTCAGAATTTTCAGACAGTTTACATTCAAAATATCAAGTAGTTTAACTTCAAGTGCGAGAGACGGTATAACATAAACTTTCAATCGTTTACTCATATCATTCGGAGTTAGTAATTATTCAAAGTTCAGAAGAGTACATTAAACGGCGGAATGCTAACTCGAGTTCGGAAGTTAGATCGGTAACAAGTAACTTAAAAGACTTAATAATACATTCATATCGCGGTAGTGATACTTTACCGGTGTGCGCAGTAACGGACTTAGTGAAAATTACACCAAGTGAGCAATCAGACCGTTACACTAACAGACAGCATCACTTAACGATATACAAATTATTTGAACTTAATATTGTGTACGACACATTATCAACAACATAATGAACACGAAACATTAAACAAACTAATAAATTATATGAACGTTTGATGAAGCAGCGACAAATAGAACTAGACAGGTATATTGGCTTTAAAACGAACTCACAGCATACACAGTATGATGAAACATTGATTGAACACCGAAATCTAATTATTCACATATGCAAACACCTACGCGAGTGATCGGAAGAATAAAGTGATAAGTGGTTGTGATAAAGCAGCATCCGACGGAATGTGTCTACGAGCCATCTCCATCACCAGAACGAGACTTCGTCAACAACTAATGGATATTCAATAACCAAGTAACCATTATTATAATTATTTCTAGTTAGTAACTTCTACTGACCTGGTTTCTTTCAAAGAATTCACACCTGAGAAAATTATTAAGAAAAGTAATGAATAAATCTGAATAAAGTAGTTAATGAACGTATAAACAAAAGCATATTTGGGATTTAATGAACGCATTAAATAAGTAGAATATTGAATTGTAATATTATTTGATTTATATATGTATGTATGTTTTCTTTGTTTTCAGCATATATTGAGACATGTATTTGTTTATTATAAAATATGTATGTATTTCAGGTACAGCGACGTAACCTATGTACTATTATAATATGTTATGAGTGATAATTAAACTAGTATTTTAGTTGATCAGAAATATGCGTTCATTATTACCAATGCAACCCAAATATTAACCTAAAGTTTGAAGGAATACAAATAGATTTTAAGAGTTTCTTGTGTACAATTAAATAAATGAATCAATGACTACCATCTATTAAATGATATCACTTATGTGTTGATGAGCATAGATAGTTAGAGTCATCAATAAGATTCAATTATACACATACATCGTGAGAGATAGGTAAATTTATATATGTAATAATTAATCTATTGTGCAATCAATACGCATATAAAATGACATTTATATTATTAAACGTATTATTAACGCTTTATAAATAATAATAACTTCTGTAAGAGGAATTAGGTATTTAATTACAAAATAACATATGGATATCTTTTGAACACTGTTTCTCTATGTGTGTTTTATTCTGAAAAAAAGTAATACATCGGCATTTTTGAACATTATGCAAAAACATGTTTCAAAGGAAACTGGCATTTACCTCTCTTAAAACACCTACGGTAGTTTTCGTCTAACCGTGTGCTGTCAAATTAAAGAAAGTAAACAAATAATATAATTAGTTAATGTTCCACTAACACTGTTTCTCTTGTAATCACTGAATAAAATTATGATGAATCGGATGAGCGTGTATAAGATAAGATAAGAAATAGTAGACATTCGATGTAATCAAATTTGAAATAATGTTCTTCCTTTAAACGACAAAATAAAGTTCTCCTCAATCAGAGTTTGCTAGTTCAGTTACTACAGTTTGAAAGCAGTCATTACCAGAGAAGAAGATCTAATTTCCGCTTGCCAGTAACAATATATATTAAAAAGAAATTGTGAAAATTTGTCTCCTGATGGTACAGCTAAGACTATTTCAATTCGTTGTACATATTTTTTTATTACTTTATTACGTTATTGCAATATTCAGTATTTTATATGAATCGGTAGCTAAGGTTTTATTTTTTAATTAGACGAGTTTGTTTACGAAACACATTGTCGGCTTCCTAGATTTCATTTGTCGGCGTCTCCCTTTAAATAGAATATAATGTAAAAGGAGAATGTTGTTATCATTTAAACTGTTAAAACATGGTTATTTCTTATCATGTCCACATATCGCATAAACAGTAAGAGAGTTGTACAACGTAGAAAAATCAAACACAAATAGGCTATACACAGCGTATGCTCCACAGTGGTCTGCACGTGACCTCTACCTTATATTCTGTGTACTCTGGAATAATCTGTAGTTTGTATAAACGGTCTTTTTAAATGTGAGTAGTTTATTAACTCAAATCACGCGTGTGAAAATTTCTTGCATCAAATGAAGCTGTTATTATTCAATTAAAATAATTAGTTGTTTCCTACGTAATTTGTATCAATTAAAACAAAAATATATTCTTACGTTAGTTAAAATTTATGGATGAAAATTGATTCACGTTTGCTACATATTATTTATAATTCTTTGTACTTAATAATATGTATAATTATCTTTGCGTGCAAGCCGCTTTATTACTTCTTGTAATATTATATGGAGAATACGTTTTTAGATTTCGTTGGTGATAATTCTATTTACGAATTTAACAATTTGCATTTTACGCCAGTACAGTGTGACCTTGGTTATATTTCGCAAGAAAATATTTCTCGTTTCAGGTGTTTACTTAAAAAAAGGTAACTCAGATGGACATCACGATTAATATAATTGGATAAAAGAAATATCTTATGGTTCATCGTAATCTTGAATATGATCGTCGCCGCCGCCCCCACCGTCGTCGTCATTATCACCATCATCGTCATCATCCGGCCATTGTATGCCATCGTCAATGTAGATGTTAAATTGTTTAGGCTATAAACTACACCCTTACCGTGCACTCGATTTGAGGCAGCAGTCCTTGTTTTATCGTGCCCAGCGCGTATTATTATCTGTTTATAAATTTGTTACCTTTTATATGGGCTTTACATATGTGTTTGTAAATTAAATTCTTTTCTATTTACAATAACCTGTTTTAGTATAAAGATATCTTCAATACCTTTGCTAAAACCAGACCGTTTTTCACTCATAAATTCTACTGCTGTAACTTTCTATCGTTTATTTATTTTCTCTGTATAGACTTTACATGTGATGTTCATGAAAAGACTTCCTGTAAACTGCATATCCCTCTCTATTCCCTGTCATCAGCGAGGATGTCACTTCTGCTTCTTTCAGTGATTCTGGTTATCATGTTTTACAACATAGGCCTATATAAGGGCAGAAACAGCATTTCTAGAAGATATCATCTATATATAAGCATTCATAAATTAATTTTGCATCATTAAGTTTAACTAACTTTGCAACTCTGCACACGTATTAAAGTTTTACTTTTGATTACAGCTGTAGCACCTTAAAAGTTGCTCAAGACGAAATCATCCTCCTTCGATTTCCCCAGGTTTGGTTATACCTGTCAATTTTCTGCAGACTGTATCAATTACGCTTAACATTGTTTTAGGTTATTCTAATCCATCAGTTCTTAAGTGTCACTATTATCTATCTGTATCAAGTGGTAGATAACGCCATCCATAGCGGAAACTGTATTATCTAAATGAAGTATTTCAATGAGGCTTCCCAACAGAAAGGTATTGAAACGCATTTTAAAATTGTTCTTTAATTATTGATTGTTTTAAGTCTTTAGTTTATTCTTCCACTTCGTTTTCAACAGATCTACTTACATTTTCATATCTTTCTATAGCGTAATTTTGCCATGCATTCCTCTGATCTACCACATATCTCACTAGTATTCATTAGTGTCTTCCCTTCTTTGTCTTTAGCTAAGAGAATATAAAGAGCGACATAGAATAATGAAGAGGTAGAAGGAATACAAGAGGAGAAAAGGTAAAGGAAGACGAGCTGGAGCTGGGGGAAGTGAGTAGTGTGCCGGATGATAATAAGATATATGAGACGCTATTGGATGAAGTAGAAGCGTCTACAAAAGATATTCAAAATGGAAAGGCAGTGGGATGTGATGGATGCAGGTAGAAATATAAAAGAAATTGGACTATAAGGAAAAGATTTTTGCAATGCATCTTTACGCAGAAGTATTTTATTAAAATTATAATGGCGCCGATAGGCAACAAGAAAACTCAATGAAAGGCGGTGAGTACCTAACATTGAGTTTGACATCTGAGGCTGTAAAAATATTATTGAGATCGGTAATAGGAATTTAAACGGGGTAACAGCGGATGAGCGGTGTGGGTTTTGACATGAGGTGGGCTCAAGTTAACATTGTAGGTGGATCTTGTTGTATAAACACACAGGTCAAGACTTTGTGCTCTGGTTCAGTTGACTCTCTGAGGATATCTCATAGTAGTTTGGGCGAAACGTTTGGTTCTAAGGTAAGTAAAACAAGAAAATAGGGTTGTTATTAGATAAAGAAATAATAATTTTGTTTAACAATTGAATTGCTTGCAGTTGAATTATGACTGCAACTTTTTCCCCGAAAAATCGTGCAACAATATTAAATGTAGGTATAGGGTGTCAAAACTTTAAATTTTACTATCTAAGGCTGCATACATCTGTCATTAAGATATTAACACTGTATTTTCAGCCGAAAGCCGGAAAAGGACAACACAATAAAGTGGTGCATGATTGCAAAAAGTATCTTGTATGGCTTTAATAAATAATTTACAAGGGCTCATGGTGATAGTAGTGTTACCGACTGGGGTAAAAGTGAAACAAAGGAACGAAGTTTCATTGAATTGCAAGATAATCCTCTTCATAGACGAAACAGTCCCAGTCACAGAACATTACCCTCCATTTGTGAGGCTCAACCAGCCTACAAAATCACGTGCTGCCTTAGTAACATCCCCCGCTATACGATAGTCATGTGGCTATTTTGTCTGCTTAGGCTATTTCCTTCTGATGAGACGTTTTCACAGTTTTTCATTTTCATGTACCCTCTAAAATTTCAGTACAATTTTCTTTCTGTATCTGTATATATTCCTTTATTATTTCTTTTAGCGTTACGTTTCAAAAGCTACAAATTTGTTGCGTCTGTCTTCTTAAGAGTTTATGATTACAGCTGTAATTCAATATAATTCAATAAAATTCAATATAACCACGTATTACTTTCCTGTAAAAGTGTAAATAAATGTATGCTATTACTTAATTATTAACATTAATGAGAAAGTGAATAAAAATCTGTTTAAACAAACAGAATGCATACCATTTACAAAGCATGTTAAAAAAATTGAACGCTGTCTACACGTTTTACGAAACTGTATCAGAACCATTACGCTCAACAATAACTTTAACACTCCGATTAAATTTGAATAGAAACGGTGCCCTAGAGAACAACAGCACTTACAACACACCATTTTGCTGGTGGTTGTCCGAAGTGTAGTATTTTGTTACTTTCGTTTTTCGGCTACGATAACATGACAGAATACTCTACAAAACGTTGGTTTATTGTAAACTGCCTATTGTATCTGCGCTACGAGGGAGAGACTATAGGCCTTCACAGTTTTTCAAACTCACTAACCATAAAATATTATTTATTAAAATTAAATTTCCTTAGTTTGAGTTTGTAACTAATATTGATTTGTTGTAATATTGGTTTTTTGACTAGAATATTTAGACAACGGGTTCAGCTCTAAAGTTTTTCCAATCTGACTTCTTTCACACGTTACTTAAAGAGTATTAGGTGTACTTTTTTAAGAAATATTCAACGATGATAATGTAAGAACTGTAAGAAAATAATATTATTACGGCGACATATAAGGTCATACCTAAAAAACGTAATTGCTAGAAAATGATCTTTCTCTAACCTATCAGGCTACTATTGTCAATAAAACTATAGTTATTACAGCTGGTGGAAAATAGATCCCGATACTGCATGCCGTGGCGCTTTAATGATGTTCAATAATTTTTAATTTTACAAGCCAATTCTCATTCCATTTTCAAGTGTATAAGTTTCGTGTTTTTGTTAATATATTCGTTTTTTTAATCAAAAGCGCAGACTATTAAAAATTGTTGGTACCGTACTAGGAGATCCTATTCCCGCTATTCTTCTGAGTCCATCATACCTTTCATCTCCCATCATGGACTGCTCTATATCGTTCAGACATTTCCTCCAGGCCTAACTTCCACCAACTTCTCAACAGTTTTTCTTCAGAAATGTTCATAATAAAACTCTTATATTTAGGCACAAGACCTAGAACACTTATATGAAATCAAGTAATATTACACGTTACTTGTAATCATATTTCTTAGATAACAAAATTACTGCATTTTTTCAATTTATTATGGCGCTTCAAATCCAGTTTCACGCTTCATGTTTCCCCCTTCATCATTTTGACCTACAATCATTAGTTCAGTCTTTTTGACTTTTAGTTATAATTCCAATTATTTTAGAGAACTGATTAAAAATCTCAGCACTTTATACATTTAGTTTTCAAAATCAATCAAAATTTGAACTGCGTCTCTGAACCTAGAACAATGGATTATAATTCTATAAGTTTTTCTTCGTTATTTTGATAGTTATTGCAATACAATTTTTAAGTACATATGACAAAAGTGGACAATTTTTCCTTACTTAGCTCTTTATCATAATTTCACTCTTATTTCAATTTGATTATCCCCGTAACTTTTAGTTGGATATAAACGGAAAGCAGCATTGTATCTCTCCAGGCAATTCCCACTTTTTTTTTCAACACCTTTTGTAATTAACCACACAAAATAACGTTTACAGATCAACAAGAGTTAAATACAATATTTTATCTATTCCTAGTATGTTTTGAATATCGCGTGGATGGATAAGGTTCTTTCAGTTTTTCTGCTCTCGTTTGAAAGGATTGGCAATAGCTGTAAGTTAGGAAATAATAAGGAGTACATACCATCGAAGAGATACCAGTTAATGAGTTAATAAGGAGTGAGGGAAACCAGCTTCATTGAGAAGGAAGAAGCAACAAGATTGATCAGTCTATAGACGAGATTCTGGTCACATAGGAAGTCGGAACGTAGAAAATTTTACAAGTTTATGGAAATTTTAAATCTGATTGCAGGAATGTGTAAATCCAGGAATTACCGTAATTGGTGTGACATACAGTCATTCAAGCGGTCGTCATTTTTTATTTCTGTATTATTATACTGTATTCGTTACGCGTATTTCCATTTGGTTTATTCTGTTTTGTGTCACTTTCTATATGTTATAGTATGAACGATACTTTTGTGTACGAACAGGCAAAACATTTAGCAATACCAATATACTGTGTTATGTAACTGTGTTTAATATTTTAATAAAAATAAAACAAGAATTTCTACTTGTCGACGATTGTTTGAAACAAATTCAAATGGAAATGTTTCAGAATAGTAAAGAAGGCGTTTTGTTCAAATAAACTTATAGAGAATCTTGTACATAAGAAAAATCACGGATACTTTTGAGAAAATATTTGAACTAACAGTCATTGTAATTTATGTAAATTTTTGTATTCTGTGTAGGTTATTTTTAGTATATTTAATAAGAAAATTATAGAAGATAGACTACATTTACCATAATTGCGATTACATATTTATTTTAATTCATACATGAAATTCGGTAAACTAAAAATTTCCGTCCCGGATGTTTCGAGTTTAAGGCGAGTTTAATTGCCGCTACTGGCGTCTGTATAAATGGAATATTCTGGGTCACGCTATTTTTAGTTCATTAATTATAATTATTTGATGAGCTGTCACGGTCATCAAATTACATCCCGCATTATGCTACCAAATTCAAGGTTAGTTTTTTCATTTTGTTTTCCGTTGGCCGTGCAACGTGATTCACACGAGGGAGACGTTCTTCTTCTTTTTAATTCCTCTTAGGTTCTAGTGTAATACCTATTTTCTTGGTCGTCAGTCGTCACATCCTGTCACATGACTGTAAACTCTGTTCATTAAATAATCTGCTTTCGTTCGTCACACACCCATCTTTCTTGATATTCATTTGTGCTCAGTTTTATCCCTGTAAGAGGCCTGTAGCTAATTTATCGCCTTACGTAAGTCTATAGTTTGGGTGTTCCCCTACTTTTATTCGTAAGACTTCTTACTCGTAGAGGTTCAATGAATTGAAGCAGAATATTTAAATTGCTTTAATGTAAGCTGTTTTAATAAAATCAGCTGTCGTGTACTAGACCAAGAAACAAATCGTGATATCAAAGTGTGACAGTGATGTACGACCGTGGTTCTGTAAACGTATTAATGGATGTTTCAGACAAACGTCACACTAACTGATGTAATTTATACATGTTGACAGATGGTCGCCGCTGTTTTCAAATATGTTTGTATTGATGTCGGCAACCAACATGTCTCTAAGAATCGTCTGAAAATGTTTCCTGTGGTATCATCTCAGTTAAGAAGACTGAAAATTTGAGTATTCTTTTTTTTTTTATTTAACCCAACAGAGTTATGTACAACTCGGCGTTCCGTTTCGTCGTTGCACCTTTGTTTTCTGTCCACTTTTTTTTTTTTGGTGAGGGTTTAAGCGTTTGTGCGCCGTACGTTAACACAGGAAGAACTCATTCGTCATAATCATGTGTTTGAGGGTGAAGGTTAATAAAGGCCGCAAATAACCACACCTCAGTGTCCACGTAAAAAACTGTACTTTGTTGAATAAAACAATGAATAATTTAATAACAATTGCATAACAGATGTGATAATTTCAACATGTGTCTCGACTACAAATGATTAACTGCGCACTTCCGTACTCCTCAGATCCATGCTTTTTCCTCATTCTTAAATTCATTGCAACCATTCTTAACATTTCCTTCACCTGATAAACTACTACTTAAATCTATGTAAACGTGTATGTGTTTCTGTTTTTAGTGCTACCGCAAAGTATTAGATCAATAAAATCCATTTCAATAAGCATGCCGTAAGGATTACAATTAATACTCAAAAAACAAATACAGTAATATTTCAAAACTGTTGCAAAAATATCCGCAGAATGGCCGCCAATAAATATGTAATGTGAGAATGCACGACCAAATCCTAGAAAGAATATAGAAATACTACTCTCAGGACAAAGCAGTAAAGTAAGTCTGGTGTCACCAAGAAGCAACGCTAGAAAATTCCAAGAAAATAAATTAGAATATACGATCAACGACGTGCAAGAGAAGAAAGATACGGTTGGAACGTAGAGATATCATATATACTTTGTGTGTAGTGTTCTGTTTGTTTCAACAGTCTTTTACCGTTCATTATCTTTGTAAAAGTTCTCATCCATGCAACATAGGTCTTTGGGGCTTTAGATTGTAGTGTTCTAAATATCACAGCGGAGAAGACTTAATCTTCTGAACACAAGAAAAGTTACGGTTGCGATTGTTGTTTGGATAATCTCTAAAGTAATAAGCATTATTCATGGAATGTGTGTTATCATTATAGAACGTTTAAGTAACAAAAATTACTATAACACTGTATACATTCCATAATTGAAGCGGTGAGAAGAAAGGAGTAAAAGTGACGTTTTTATAAAAAATTAGATTAGCACAAAATGAAAAATAGGAATATGCAAAATTTAAGTGGCAGAAAGACCTAAGTAAAAGACTGTGATCATTTTGAATTAATTTGAACCCTCATCAGAATACTTAACACTTTGTGAGCAGCAAAAATTTAGAACTGGTATTTGTACTCCTCTGCATACGTCATAACAATTCATTGTTAGTGATCAGCTGTAATATGTTTGTCAACGTCATGAATTTAGCTTATTGGTTACTCCTTATCTTTCCTTCAATCTCCTATGTTACATCAACTACACGTTTCGGAGAAAATTTGGAAACATTATGAAGTCTTATGGTTGTATTATTTAATCACTTATTATTAGTAGGTCTATATAAAACAATGACATAAAACTTTATTTTTAGGTTATGTTTCCATACATTTTTCATTAGCTTTGTTATTAGAGTTTTTTCTTATCTAAATAATGAAGTGGCATATGCCATTTTATTGACATCAACGAAAAGAAGATGAACAAGAAAATGCCAACAAGCCTCAAATAAATAATTAGGAGCCCTACTGCTGGAAAGTAGTTTCTTCACTATTTTATCTCTCATCCCATTTACACATTACTGTGTAATGAGTAGATTGTAAATTTACACTTCCACAGTGTCACTACACAGTATTCTTATTTCATCGGTTATACATACTATAACTGAAGGGGGGAAGCAAGGGGTACAAATGACGTTTTATAAAGAAATAGATTAACACGAAATAGAAGAAGAAAAAAATGTTCTTCTTCTCCTTGTGCCCTTCCAGGATTAGGCAATTCTGCATGTTCCGGATTCAGCATTTAATCTTTGGACTTCACACGCTTCATCTACATATCGGGTGATAATTCAAGGTCTGCATTGCAATCCTTTCTTTCTGCATTTTGGATACATGTTTTCTCTATAATTCTCTATACATTTATACCTTTAGTGCAACCCATTAAATGTTTAATTACTGTCTAACGGTTGCATTTTGTATACTATCTTGCTTAAGAAAACATTTTACTGATCTAAGAAACTTTATTTCTGATGACTCCATTTGTCGAAGATCTTTTTTCCTATGCCAACATTCTGAACCATTTAACAGTGTGGGAACTGCCAGCACCTTGTACAATGTTATCTACGTGTCTTTTAATGTCTTACCTTTGAAACATCTTTATTTTGTTGCTGATGTGTCTGTCTTCTTCGTAAAAAATGTTGGAGCGTGGTCTTGAAAATGTGAGTCGTCGTGATTTTACTGATAGGTCTATATAATATAATGTTTTGTGTTATGTAACAGTACATTTTATACAGTATAGGAAATTTTGTTACAATAAGGTTTTACATTAGGATCTCAACTCATGAATACAGGTATATTTTATACTGAACACTGACAAAAAAAACAGAAGAAATGTTGGTAGTTATTAATTAAAAGTCTTAAGCAACCCATATGAAAAGAAGAAGGACGATGTATCGGAAATAACTACAAGATAAATAAACGAAAACAGGAATATAGTAGACGATGTCAAAATACAGTGACTTAAGAGAACATGTGGATAGAAGAGATGGTCATGATCGTCTTTCATCGTGGACAGAAGTTTAAAACGAGATGAGAAAGGAACGACTAACAAGAATTGTTTTACAATGCGTCATGTTATTTAAAAATAAGATAGGAAACAATTTTTGATCCTTCAAGTAACAAAAAGAAAAAATGTCTTGTAATTGCACGTCACTCGTGTTTTACAGAAATTATACGCATTCAATGTTATTGTATTAATTTTTTTATTCAGCAATAGAAACGATTTAATACTTATTACTAAAAATACAGCCCACATTCACAATAAAAATGGAATATACGAAATAGACTGCAATTTGTCCCGATTGCGATAAATTTTACGAAGCCAGACGAAGAAATAGCTACACGATAGACGGCTTCAATACCGCAATGCGTTTTTAAAGCGGAAAATCTACAAACTTATGTAGCCACTCACTGTCTAAGTAATGAACACCCGTTTCCATATATAATTTTAATTAATAAAAAAGGTACAAAAGTTCACAAAACCTCACAAATAATCCCAGTACGTACAAACACAATAATAATAGTTCGCTAATTAAAGAGCCAATTTACATGAAAATAAAACAAGATTATTTATTTAAAATTTTATATTTATTGAAATAATTACATTCGAAATATTACAGATTTTTAGTATAATATTTAAAACTGCTAACTACGTATACAAACGTTACACCAATTGAATACATTTTAGATTTAATTTAAAATATATTTTAGTTAAATTACATTCAAACTTCTGAGACACAAATTACATCTGCAAAACGTTCGTAAAGTATATATGTGTTAATATAATATATACGTGCAAAAGAAATTTATTTTTCGATAATATATAATATGACATTCTGTTAATGCAAGAAACTCAAAACATCATGATTCATTTTCAAAGAAACGACAAAGCGTAATACGTACAACTTTGACACGATGGTTTGTAACATGTATGAAAGTGACCCTTTTTCTGGGCTGTCTTCGATAAACGTTGTCGATTTCGATGACATTTACTTCTATAAATTTATAATGTTACTGATTAATTTTTTTCTTGTGAGAGAATTTTTCTTCTTTTCTTATTTATTCTTTCGTTTTCTTCAATATTCGGGTGTAGGATATCTGTAACTTTTTCATAATAATCTGTCCATCGTCAATCTTCTCAACGCTAGTCCAGACGTTTGTATTATCTCGTCTCCCATCTCAGTTGTAGCTTGTCTCTTTTCCCTTTGCCCAGCCAAAAACGCTTCTGTCCTAGCTTTGCATTCTTTCTGTTTCACGTCGTGGCCTATAATTCTACCCAAGTGTTGCCACACGCCTTCGCCAATTATGTAGCAGACTGTGATGACATCTACGAATTATTGTTTGTTTTGGGTTCTATAACAGATGTTAGTCAGCTTCTGCCTTTATGGAAATCACACGTTAACAATTTTTTAAACTGATTAGTTCATTGTCTTTATGAAACCTCTGGCCAAAAAGGAATCATTTTAACTGCAGGAATCCACAATTATCACGTGATGCGGTCGGGAAAATTACGGAGGATGATTGAACTGTCCCTACTCGAAGATCGTGAGCATATGTTCCATTATGGCGAAAGTGTGTAAACGGGCGTTATCGTGAGACAACACAGCGCCCCGGGGAAACATACCACATTGGTTATCCCGGATCGCATGTTGCAATTTCCTACCTTGATAGTGGGAGTCTTGAAGGAAGAAAACCTCAAAACGCCTTTACTGTCTCAAACACAATACACATGATCTTACGAGTGGGAAACTCTCTAATTTTGTTTTTGTTGTCAGGAGAAACGTTTTTTCCATTATCTTGAAGTCGTTTCAATTTAGGGGGGGATTCATGAGACACCCAAGCTTCGTAACAACTATGAAACTACGACACACGATGGTGGTTGCAAAAAGAAGTGTAGACAAAGTGTCCTGATGGTCTCAAGTCCCATGACCTCAACTCCACGTCTCTAGTTAATATGTTATTGTGTAAATGTTGGCCCACAGACTTAAAGACACAGTTTTGTTTTAAGTAGATATGGGGCTAATATGTATTACATCTGGGCTATAAGTTTCTAAATGCTGGTAAATGTCTATTCAGTGATTCAGTAAAATTAAGTAAAAATTACACTTTGACCTTTACATACATTTTTTAGGTGGTTGTAGTTGACATCTACTTATTATGTATTACCTCTTTCCTTTTGAAAATTAATAAACCGTGTTAAATTATAAGCATGACAAACGGAGGCAGGCAGAATCCATAAATTAACTTGCTTGGGTAAGTGACTGATGTTTTCGGTAATTGAGTTTCGGTTGGAGCGACACGCCCTCTCCTGTTCTACATGCGAACGATTTACTCACGTGACTAAATCAGAAACAATGCAAACAAATATTTGCCATTCAACAATTATGATTAATCGTTTAGTTAGATTATATAACACAATGACTTTAATTATAGAAATGGTCATTTTAACTTGTCAAAAAGATATTTATAAATTTTATTGTAACAAACTAAATGGAAACTAGTAATATGGATTGGTGATATTAATGAGTGGATAAAGAATTTAACGAAATCCTTGATAAAGTGTGTGTGTTTGTAAAAGGGGTCCGTTCTTTATATATATATATATATATATATATATATATATATATTGCAACGTAACAAATTGCAAATTTAATATAATTTAAATTTGTGGAGCCCCACGATCTTGGAGCACCAAATATATGCAAGGTTACATACACATAAATAGGCGTGAACGATCTCACGTTCAAGATTGACAAATTCTTTAAACAATATAACATTTAAATTGGGTGTCAGGTGTATCTGCAATAAGAACTCTATGTAACTTGAAACGGTAATTAAAATTTATTTGATACTATAAAAAAATGTGTGCACATGGCACTGACTTCGATTTTAAAACATTAGTTATTATTTGTTATTATGCCGTAAGGCTTAAGATATATACATCCTTACTGACTAAATATTCTATGCTACTAATTATTATATAAAAGAAAAATCTCATTTTCAGACTACTCAGTCTATTAATATGTTTCAAAATATCAATATTTAAATCTTTTTTTCTATATTGTAACGTACTCAAAATATTAATAGTTATTGTTTCTCAGTACTGTTTTCTCATATACTAATTATTTTCATTTAACTGCTTTGTAATTATTTTATATCATATTAATTTGAGCTCTTGTTACGTTAATCGTATTTATAAAACAACTATGATTTTAACTCTACTATACAAGAAACATTGCTCTTATTTTTAAATAAAATATTAATGTCTTTAACTGTCTTTGAATTCTTTGTATGATTAAGATATGAATAAGTTGTCTATCACCTTATTGTCGTCAATCATACTCGATCATTTTTGTTCCATCGGTATTCGTCCTCGTCTCGCCTCCAGCGTCGGCTGTCTCTCTTCTCCTCTTGTCCAGCGTCGGCTGTCTCTCTCTCTCTCTGGAACTCTCCTCTTGTCCAGCGTCGTATCTCTCTCTGGAACTCCTCTTGTCCAGCGTCGTATCTCTCTCTGGAACTCTCCTCTTGTCCAGCGTCGTATCTCTCTCTGGAACTCTTCTCTTGTCTAGTGTCGAATCATTAATGCATCTTCTTAAGTAGTGCTGTTATTAATTACAATGATTGTCTTTACAGCTTAGTTACGTATTTGTACGTAACTGGCAAATTTAAACTGTTTACGGAAAAAAAATAAATACGCCGTGCTGACGGGCATAAGATCCCGCTGCACCGTGGATGATTCAAGAAAGAGCACCACTGTAGCTTGCGTGTCCTATTTATACCCATGTCTTGGTCGACACCCTGCAGTGATACGAAATCGACATGCTAGAAACTGTCTCTGGCTTCAGTTCCCCCACTCTTTGTCAAATTCGCTATTTTTTATATTTCTGCGAATTGCAGAGTCCTGTAAGTATACTCTTATACTTATCTTATAACTATTTTTACAACACATGTTCACTGTAATTTTGGACATTGCAACTTAACCCTTTCGATTTGTACACAGTTATTTCACTATTACACTCGTACGGTGTGTCACTTTCGCGTGGTTTTCGTACACAGTATTTAGTAAATTTTATTACATTTTATGGTGCTTTTGGATTTTAATTCTTAATTCTAGTTTATGAATAATTACGGAAAAACAGTAATTGTGCAATTATTCATCTTGGGGTGGCAAACTCGCCTGCAGAGACCTGCGTTCACACACACTAGCAAAATACTGGTGTACACACTTTCAGTTACATTTGTGTGTGTGTGTGCACGTCGATTCAGGTCGAAACACCTGTTCATATTTTTGTCTGAGCCAAGCTTGCAATCCCTAACATGCTTATTTCTAATATATTATTAATTATTTACAGTTTATTAAGTAAATTTAAATTTTTATATTTCATGCTCAGTACATCACTTATTTGTACTGTCGCAATATATATATATATATATATATACTCTCTCGACCAATCAGCTTATCATCACAATGTATTGAAAGTCGCCTAAGAACCGACGACAGTGATAATGACGTTGGTGGTGGTGACGACGATGGCGGTGGCGAGCAATTTGTTAGAAACCACAAGTCGAAAGTATCTGGAAAATGTAAAGCAAGAAACTAATTTTTGTATAGAATCAGTAGACCACTTACAGAAGTTTGTTAGTTGGAAATTAAAATAGGTTGATTGTTAAGTCTGAATCCTTTCAAATCAATTTATACTATGGAGAAATATTTTTCTTAGCCTTCCCTTAACATTTCTTCCACAAATCTTCCCCTCTAATACCGAAGACATTTCGTTACAGTACCTACATTTTCGTCTAACAAGCCTTTCTTCAATCACTTTTCTCCATGTATCACAGACTCTTGAACCTTATATCATCACCCAATCTATAGTTTAAATCCTTTTATTCTCTTGTAATATTATTTTTTTAAAGCCTCTCAAATGATCCCAAGTTGAAAGTCGTATAAATTAATTTATTAATTTAGTGCATAAAACTGTTTCATATTTATTTCGCCAAGATGTAGCCTATAAGTAATTAAATTGTGTATAACCTCTCTAAGTCTCTTTCCCCCCTTCATCTCACCTTCAAACTACCATAGAACAAAATGTATCATTTTTTCCTCATATTCATTCTAATTCTGTATTGAAAGTTGTTATTATTCTCTCTTTATTTAATTTTAAACATTTTATAGACTACTTTATATCAAAGGATCCACTCTCTTTGCTTCCTCCTTCACTTTTTGTGTCTTAATACAGTCTGATTTTTATTATCTAATAATCTTATCAAACATTATCAATCTTATAAATCAACAACATTATATAAAATATTTGTTTCTTACTTGAATTTCTTCATCGATTCATATTTCACTGCCATCAGGTACAATTTTTATAAAGATACTATGTATTATAATGTGTAAAGAAAACTTGACATTATTTATCACTTCATTTATGTTACTTTCCTTTTTTGATTTATGCACTAATTTATTTTCCCTCTAGTATCTTTATTCAACAAATGTTCTTTTCTTTTTCATATACCTTAAAAACCAGTACCGTATTAATCCAAGTCCCGTGCTCGAATTAACAGTATGGTACTGGGTGTATTAAGGCGTTTGCTCTCAGTTACATAGAACGTACAGTTTAAGAGCAGCTCATCAAAATTAGTTTCCACTTAGACAAGAATAATTACTATACAGAAGTGCCACTTCCTATATTTTGATTACATTTCCAGACAGTAATGGCCATTTAAAAGCCAGATTCATTTTTGCCTGAAGTTTGGTTTTATAGAATCAAACCTAGGTAGCGTGGTATAGCAAGACAGTATCGACTATTAAGTCATAACAGCCTCCAATAGACATTTGTAGAAATAGAAAAAACAATAAAGAAAAATGGCGATAAGGAACTATTGTTATTTATACTAATCAGAAAGGTTAAATTATAATTTATCTTAATAATAAACTTAAATAATTTGTGTAATTTTTGCGTTCATCATTGACGTCCTAAAGTTTCAGTTCCATTGCTACATTCCAACACTAACACATTTCTCAAAGTCACTAAACCAGCTAGAAGAGTTTGAGCCTTTTCAGTCTTTCACTCAGAGTGTCATTATAATTGAGTTCAATGAGCGTAATGTTGGTAAGTTAGTTGAATTTAGCATAGCAGTAGAACATTTGATCTTCTTTGTAACATCTTCGCTGTATCAAAGTTATGATGAATATTACTATTACAC
Organism: Magicicada septendecula; assembly: GCA_034769895.1. Taxonomy (NCBI): domain Eukaryota; kingdom Metazoa; phylum Arthropoda; class Insecta; order Hemiptera; family Cicadidae; genus Magicicada; species Magicicada septendecula. The sequence continues at coordinate 238,004,759 of CM068370.1, read as the reverse complement.
AAGAGCTGCGGATCATCACAACATGACATAGTACTTTGTTCTGTAAATTTTTATTGGCATTTAAAAACATATTTAATGTATTATAAAAGGCAAACTCTGGAACTTGTCGCATAGCAGCATAAATTGCCATACTTGGAGAATTACATAGCAACAGACTTTAAGGTGTTACATACATTAATAATTTAATACTTTAATTTTTCAGTACAGTACTTCTGAGTACAATTATTCTCCATTTCATCTATGTGCCGTAAAAGGTCTGTACAGGTAATAGTGTAGTTTACTGGAACAGAAACTATTATACAGTTTGAAGGAAGGGATAATATGTATAAATCGTGAGCCCTGTATTCGACCTTAAATGTTAGAGTGAATTGCATTTTGAAATCCTTGAATGTTATTTAAAATAACGTTTGTATAATTCATTAACTTTTACTAAAAACAATTTTTAATCTGCATAATTACCAAGCACTATACAATTAAAATTATGGTCTAATTATTTAAATAAAATGTATTTTAGCATGTAATTTGTATTTATTAAACATTATAAAATTATTTAAAATTTACATAACTAAGTGCAAACAGGATTGTTACATGTTCTTATTTACTACTTGAAATATTAAATATTTATAACTAAGTTGCCATGATATAATTTCTTAATTTCTACTTTTAAAATCATATTCCTTATAAAGTAGTCTTCTTTATATCGGTTTTCATGGATAAATTCTTTAACGTTGATTCGTGGTAGTAATGAAAACATTTTGACTTGCTCAATAACCGTGCCCAATAAAATGAATTCCAAAAACAAAAAATGCCGTCTTCAGGTTTAATAAGGACGAACAGATTATTCCATTCCTTAATGCCCAACTTAATACAGATACTGAGAGCACCGTCTTTGAAGTAATTATTGATCAATAACCTATTCTCTTTAATAAGACTATGCTTTTTTGGAATTGTTTATGGTTATTTAAGATGCCTCATATTGTAACGTATTGCCGCGTTACAAATCCAGGGAACCCATCTTAACTGAGCTCTGTCAATTATATGGGCTGCCTACGTTGTAACGAAATTTATTCACACTTATTAACTGAACAAATTACTTACTAACTGTGTAAGGAAACAAGGGAAGGTATTTAATTGATTTACGCACTCATTATATGTGTGTAACAAGAAGACTTTTCTTTATTTGACAACATTTACTGACAGATCCCATGACATCACTAATTAAACTAAAGTTACTTCAATGCTTTCATCAAACTTTGGGATCAAATTGATTCTATATAGCTATACCTCGGATCCGGGTTAACTTTCGGTATTTAGTAGTTAAGACCTTTAGTTATACTCAATTCATGATATTAGCTTGCAAGACCTTTTTTTTTAACCATTTGAAGAATGGTATTATTACTTGGAATTGTACTACGATACATTAACATATAAACCGTTACAACGTATGATATTTGAGTAGTTACATTAAAACTCTTAGATCTACTCTTTTAATGTTTACAAAATTAATAGTCTCTGAAAAGTCTCTTTTAAAGTGTGTTGTCTAACAAATATTAGTAACCCTCGATAGACAGGCTATCGAGTCACCTTTAGAATGGAATGTAGAAACCTCGTCCTGGGGTGTCCGTCTTGGGAATCCTTGAATGCGCCGTCATCATCTCGGTCTGGTCTTCGTCATTTATGGGTCAAAAGTCCGCAGAGTAGATTGAACCTTCTACGATGCAGGTACATGTAGATTCTCGGATGTCCTGATCTGCATCTTCTGTCGGGTCTACGAGTGTTTATAAGTTCTGGTAGTTCACATCTCCAGGAATGATGTTGAAAGTGTAGTTAGTTCTTGAAGTTAGCAGTCATCTTGTTTTACACCATTTTTATGTTTCGTGTTATAAGTTATGTCTCTTGTTTTTTACATAACTATACTGATTAATACATAACACATGCTTTTAGCAGTAATTTCTCGTATACAATATTTAAGTAAAACAAACGAATTAGCAACATTGTGTTAGAGCTTTCGCTCGTACGTCTGCACTGCATGAAGTCAACATAGCGAGAGAGAGTTTTCTGCTCGCTTCGACTGGTACATAACAAGGGGGGAGTAGGGCCACTATTGCGCGAGAATATAGTCCCTATCTCTCTTTAAGTTAACATTTTTATTTACACAAACTATACCTAAATAAATATACATAATTTAAATAAGTTGTTTTAGCGACTATCTGTGTCTTCAGATTTTTAATTATTAACATTAGGTTTTTTTATCTTATTCTAAATTACAGAAGACTCGGAAAACATGTCGAGTCCGGAATTAACAGGTCAGCGCCTGACAACAAGCAAAGGGTTAAATACGACAATAATAACTATTTACAATATGCTTTTTTATTAAAGTATCTTCGTACTTCTTAATTACTTCTTCCTCTCATACTGAGTACATACAGGGGTTTTAGACATTATAGTGAGATTTAAAGTGGCTTAATCGCTCACAAACTTAATTTTTAAATTTTTTTATTTTTACGATTATTGTTACAATTTAAATCGTCACATACTCCACCGCTTAATTTGCACGTTACGGTTTAAATTTAAATTTTTTTTTTTTTTTTTTTTTACTGGGGACTTGGAGTATGAATGGTGTCAGTGTGTGTAATTTCTTTCACATAGTTATTGGTTAGCATTATATTTACTTGCTTCTTCTCCACAACACAATATACTTTTATATATTCTTATTAACTACCTTTTCTTTTTTTTTTTACATACTATTCACACTTAATAGTTACATAATTAAAACACAAAACTATTTCTTATTTCTATCACTTAAATTTACTACAGGTTTTTTGTTCGTCTTACTCTCTCTCTGTAGAGTAATTTTCTAAATCTTTGCTATTTAGAATTCTATCTTCTCTTCATTGAGTCCTAGATAACTCATCTAGTTAATGAGTATTAGTTCTCCTCTAGTTAACTAGTATTTATTAATGTATGCTTCGCAGAACTGGAATTTAGGTTGATCAGGCCTCATTTCCAAACTCTACTTTTAACATTTTCCACGGTTTCAGAAGTATAATTTTCTTCACTACCTAGTATTCCCTTTTCTATTTTGGGTTATACTATTCCGTCTCTTCTTCTTATATAACTTTAGCTGTGAAATATGCGTTCTCCGCACATATTTCTGAGTCGCAGGTTCGCACAGGGCTACTGTAACGGGAGTTAGGTACTTCTGGATTTGGTAAGGGCCACACCATCGGAATGATAGTTTAGAGGTGGTCTTATCAATCGCACTACTAGTGGGGTGAGTCTTGTACATTACTAAGTCACCTACTTGGTACCTAATTGAATTGCTATGATTACCTTTCTCGTGGTATCTTCTGGATTTTTCTAAGTTTGCTCTTAAATTAGAGCGGGCTTTATTCCATATTCGTTTTATCTGCTTATCCGTTATTTGCGGAGGCAGCAGATCGTGTATATTCCATCTTGTGGACAAAGGGTGGTTTGGTCGGTATTTGTACAGTAACTCAAACGGGGTCGACTTGTGACCTTCGTGATAAGCTGAATTAAAAGCGTATTGAATCCAGGATAGATTTTGGTCCCACGACGTGTGATCGTTCGCATGATAGGCGATTAGCGCAGATTTGAGGTTTCGTAGATACCTTTCAGCAATATTGCCTTGCGGTCGATACTCTGTAGTGGTTATATGGTCTATCCCTAACTTGAAACACATATTCTTAAATTCTTTCGCTTTAAACTGTGGACCGTTATCAGATACTATCCGTACTGGAGTACCGTAGTCTTTAAATAGTCTTTCCTGCAATATTTTTACAGTCGTCGACGCTAATGCTCGTCGCATGGGATACATCCAAACAAATTTGGTGAACGAATCTACACAGATGAGTAACATGGTATTCCCTGATTTGGATCGTGGATACGGACCTGAGAAATCTAGATAAAGCTTAGAAAAAGGGGTCTTAGGGATTTCTGAAATCAGTTGGCTTACTTGAGTATTTCTGGCGGGTTTACTGAGGGCACATAATGTACATTTCTTTACGAAGTTGGCTATTTCGCTGTTCATATTGTTCCAATGATATTCCTTTCGAATACGATGTATCGTCTTATTGATTCCCATATGGGCTCCTATGGTAGATGAATGGAAGTATTCCATCAGCATGGGCTTAATTACATCAGGGGCTATTATTCTTAATTCCTTTCCGTTTCTTATCTTGTGACACAGTACATTTTTACTCAATACGTACTTCTCGGATTTAATACCTTGCGTAAGTTGTTCTATAATAGGCTTCAGTAAGGGATCTTGTTGTTGATACAGGGCAATGTTTGTAAAGGCAAGGGGGAGTTCAGTAATTACGGCGTTAGCAAGTGCTATTTCCGGATTCACTTTGTTTTCGGGAGTTTTAGTGGGCGACTGGAACATACGGGACAGGGTATCAGCGACTACGTTTTGAGTACCTTTTATATGCTGCACTCTGAATTTGTAGCAGTTTAATTTCAATATCCATCTTCCAATTCGTCCTAACTGTTTAGGGTGATTCAATAACCAAGATAACGCCTGATTGTCGGTTTCCAAAAGGAATTCTTTATGTTCTAGGAAGGGTTTAAACTTCTCGAACGCAAAAACAATTGCTAAACATTCCAATTCATATGCTGAATACTTTCTTTCCTGATCGCTAAGTGTTCGTGATGCATAACTAATTGGTAGTCTACAGTTATCTATCTCTTGATATATCACTGCACCTAACGCTACACTGGAACTGTCGGTTTGTACTACGAAAGGTTTCGTGAAATCCGCTAGTTGCAAAACTGGGGGAGATATAATACTTTCTTTAAGTTGCTCAAACGCGTTTTGATGTAGTGAGCTCCATTCGAACTTCGTTCCCTTCTTTCGTAAGGTGTTTAGGGGTGCTGCTATTTCGGCAAGATGAGGGATATATTTGTGGAAATAATTCACCATACCCAAAAATCGGGCTATACCTTTTGCATCTCGTGGGGGTGCAAATTCTCTAATAGCGCGGGTTCGTTCGGGGTCAATGCTTACTTTTCCATTCGCTTTCACGATGTGACCTAAGAAAGAAAACTGAGGGACGGCAAAACTTACCTTATTTGGGTTCACCGTTAATCCTGCTCTTAGTAACCGAGATAACACTTCGCGTAAATGTTTAAGATGTTGATCCATAGATTCGCTGTATATAACGATGTCGTCCAAATAGTGATACACATATTTAAATTTAATATCGTGAAATATCTTTTCTAATAGTCTACTACATACGGAACTTCCTTGAGATATTCCAAAGGGTACCCTAGTAAATTGGTACAAGTTAAAAGGAACTGCAAACGCGGTTAGACGTTTTGATTCTTCTGAAAGAGGTATTTGGTGAAAAGCTTGATTCAGATCCATCACCGTAAAGACCATAGCTTTAGTAAAATAATGAAAGGCACTATGGATGTCTGGAAGAGGGATTGATTCAAATTCTATTCTTTTGTTTAATTGACTGTAGTCCACAACTAGTCTGTGTTTATCTTGACCTTTGGGTACTAAAAAGGAGGGTGAAGAATATGGGGACGTAGAGGGTTCGATGACTCCTTGGTCCAATAACTTGTTGATATGGTTTCGCATTACTTCCATCTTGGGAGGCGACAACTTGTACGGAGGTAGGCGTATTACTTTCTGATCGCTCAGATTAATTTTGTACTCTATTAGGTGAGTGAGTCCTAGTTTAGGTGTAAGAACTGAGGAAAATTCTTTTATTAGTTTTAGTATTCTCACTCTATCTCTTCTTTCTAGGTGAGATAAATCTGAGTCTTGGTGTATTACATGTGCAGTAGATGAACAATATTTTTCTTTATTACTATCAAATCTATGTTTCCGTGTACGGTCAAATCTGAAATAATATACTTGCTCATAGATGTCAAGAATCATTCCTGTTTTACTAATAAAGTCTGCACCTAATATTAAATCAGGTCCTAATTCTTTACATACTAACATTGTAAACATCCAGGTTAGGTTTTTTATTTTAACCTTAACGGTAATGCTCAGGCTTATGTTTATATTACGCTTATCGGCGGTAGCACACTTTATATTCACCGGTTGATTCCGTTTTACTACATGGTGTTTCGCTAATATGTCCGCTAATTCTTAGCTGATTAAAGTTCTACTAGATCCCGAATCAATTAAGGCGATGGTGGATGTAACGCCTAAGTCAACTCGTATTAATGGTAATAGATTTTTTGTCCATTTACATTTATTAATCGCGTTACATTTTTCATGAAATTCTCTCACATAGGGATCGATTTCTTTCGAACCTTTTTTTTTTTTACGTTGGTTACAAAATATTTTATTATTATTATTAGTTTCTTTTCGTTCACCCGATTTAGAGTAGCTGCGGAAGACACAGGATTTCGGGTCTCCCTGCCTTACATGTTTTTTGAATTGGGGTTATTCCGTTCCAATGGCTTACTTTTGCACTCTTTCCTTATGTGCCCATATTTGCCACAATTATAACAGGTGGGTTTATTGCGAGGTGGGTACTTCGTTTCCGCTTTATATGGTGTTACACTTAACTTACCAGATTTGCGCACATTGTGAGGTCTACCAAAAGCTTGTCTTTCATGTGAGGTTGTTACATCAGGCACTAGTGCTCGCAATTCATTTCTATTAGTTCCAGCGGTTTTCACTGCTTCTCTATTTTGATCGGAGTACCATACATTTGAAGAATGGATACTGCACTGTTCTAGATCAGCAATTGTATTGGGTCTATTTACCAACGATAGACGAGATCTTTCTTCAGGTGACACTCCTATTAAAATGGTGTCGACCAGTTGTGTCTCATTCCAGTCTACACGTAGTAGTCGAGATGACTCCCTAATGTCGGAGATGGAGTGAGATAATCTCTCCTGATGTCCTTGTACTCGGAGTACTGTCTTCCTTTTTATTTCCTCATAGATGCCGGTGGGAATAAAGTATTTTATAATAGAGCTATGTAGCTCATCTACTGGGAATGTAGAAGTTAGGGCTTCTAGAACACGATTCTTCAACGGGGGTTTACACTTTAGTAACAGAACCTGCAAAATTTGCCAGTCATTCAGCTGCTGTAGATCTTTTATCTGGAGAAGATAACTAATGAATGTTAATAGTTTGGAAACATTTAAGCCATCTGTGTAAGGGATTTCGGTTAAGATTTTCTCCACAGGATGAGTCATTTTACCGTATAGGTCCGCGTTATAGTTCATAGGTGTCATTCCTTTATGAGGGCGATTTGATTCATTGGAGGTGGTGGTCAATTCATGATTTCCGGGACGAAACTGAAAATGCTCGGGAGGAGGGGCATTTATATCTTTATCAGTATTTTGTTCTTGGTTCGCTTGCACTTGCGATGCGGTGGGTGAGTTCCGATCCGTGTTAGGCGGAGGTAAATCAGTAGTGGGGGATTGTACTGGAGAGATGTGTAATTTCATTAAGGACTTCTCTATTTCGTCCATCCTGAATGAGTCGGATTTTCGTCTTAAGTCGTTAATAATTGAAGGTAAGCGGCGTAGAGCTTCGTCTGCTAGGTTTTGTACGTCAACAGGTATTTCAGTGAGATTCGGCCAGATCGACAAATTTTTTATTCGCCTGGTTAAATGCTCTATTCTCTGGGTAGTCCGCAAAATTATTGCCGGAGATTTCTCGTCTTGGAGGGTTTGCGACAATAAGGTAAGCTCACTATACTTGGCATTACAAATTTCTCTTTCGCTCTCATAATCGAGTTCGCTTAGATAATTTAATTGCACGGGTGTATCAAATACACATTCGCGAATTGACCTACGTAATTCCGCGACTGTTACATTCGCATGGGGTAGTCCACGCAAAAGAGCTTCGTAAGACAGCTCGTCTTTTAATAACAAATCCGGGTTGAATTGGGCCATTTTTTTGTTCTAACACATTAGCACGTACTTAAAATTAATTCTACAACACTACACATATATTACACATATATAGGATAAATTCTTAAGTAATTAATTTACATAAATTAGAAAAGGACAATTTCTCTCCTAAGGGAGAGACAGAAATTCCACACACATATTTATCAAGTTAAATAGCCGATCAGCTGTTTTCTGGAATGTAGGTCACCCTCTTTATTTAGTGAACACAGGTAGGCTGAGTGTGACAGTGAGAATAGGGGGTATTGCTTTTACGCATTGTTGTCTACACAATGCTACCGATTACATCCTGAACAGGTCCGGACTAGCGGAAAGGGGGCGCGCTGGCTGCCACGCATAGGGAGAATCTTATTCAACAACTCTATTATTATTACGCTTGGTAACACTTTGACTCCATTAATTCATATACTTTCCTCAATTATATCAATTAATTATTTCGTTCACAATTTCAAATTACGAAATTCTTCCACTTAATTACCTGGGTCTACATTACGTGCATGCTCTTGCGTAATGAGCATCAATATTAACAAAGTTATTTTTAATTTTTTTTTTATTTATGACACATACTAGTGTATGTACAACATATACTGTGCAGAAGTATTCAAGAAACAACAGGTCATGGATTGTCGTAAAACAAACCTGTTACAGATTGTCAACTGAGCAAAATTGTAATGTTTGCTCACAATTCATGTATGCAAGTAGGTACATGCATATATCTTCATACAATGTTATTTCGGCTTCTACTGACTATCATTTACATATTTTGTAAAATACGATATATGTTTTGAAAATTAAATTTACATTAATTACATTTTATGAGTGCATAGATCAATAACTGAATATAAAAATTAACCAAGCAAAGTGCCGCAATTTTGTTTACGTCTCACGATGCTTACACAACTTTACATAAATTAGCAGAGTGGCGCAATTTTGTATTGTGACACTCTGTTCACGAATAAATCTCTCTCCTTGTTTAACTAAAGCAGAGTTGCGCAATTTTGTTTGTGACAATCTGTACACGAATAAATCTCTCTCCTTTTTTAACAAAAGCAGAGTGGCGCAATTTTGTAACTTATTGCCGCGTTACAAATCCAGGGAACCCATCTTAACTGAGCTCTGTCAATTATATGGGCTGCCTACGTTGTAACGAAATTTATTCACACTTATTAACTGAACAAATTACTTACTAACTGTGTAAGGAAACAAGGGAAGGTATTTTATTGATTTACGCACTCATTATATGTGTGTAACAAGAAGACTTCTCTTTATTTGACAACATTTACTGACATATCCCATGACATCACTAATTAAACTAAAGTTACTTCAATGCTTTCATCAAACTTTGGGATCAAATTGATTCTATATAGCTATACCTCGGATCCGGGTTAACTTTCGGTATTTAGTAGTTAAGACCTTTAGTTATACTCAATTCATGATATTAGCTTGCAAGACCTTTTTTTTTAACCATTTGAAGAATGGTATTATTACTTGGAATTGTACTACGATACATTAACATATAAACCGTTACAACGTATGATATTTGAGTAGTTACATTAAAACTCTTAGATCTACACTTTTAATGTTTACAAAATTAATAGTCTCTGAAAAGTCTCTTTTAAAGTGTGTTGTCTAACAAATATTAGTAACCCTCGATAGACAGGCTATCGAGTCACCTTTAGAATGGAATATAGAAACCTCGTCCTGGGGTGTCCGTCTTGGGAATCCTTGAATGCGCCGTCATCATCTCGGTCTGGTCTTCGTCATTTATGGGTCAAAAGTCCGCAGAGTAGATTGAACCTTCTACGATGCAGGTACATGTAGATTCTCGGATGTCCTGATCTGCATCTTCTGTCGGGTCTACGAGTGTTTATAAGTTCTGGTAGTTCACATCTCCAGGAATGATGTTGAAAGTGTAGTTAGTTCTTGAAGTTAGCAGTCATCTTGTTTTACACCATTTTTATGTTTCGTGTTATAAGTTATGTCTCTTGTTTTTTACATAACTATACTGATTAATACATAACACATGCTTTTAGCAGTAATTTCTCGTATACAATATTTAAGTAAAACAAACGAATTAGCAACATTGTGTTAGAGCTTTCGCTCGTACGTCTGCACTGCATGAAGTCAACATAGCGAGAGAGAGTTTTCTGCTCGCTTCGACTGGTACATAACAAGGGGGGAGTAGGGCCACTATTGCGCGAGAATATAGTCCCTATCTCTCTTTAAGTTAACATTTTTATTTACACAAACTATACCTAAATAAATATACATAATTTAAATAAGTTGTTTTAGCGACTATCTGTGTCTTCAGATTTTTAATTATTAACATTAGGTTTTTTTATCTTATTCTAAATTACAGAAGACTCGGAAAACATGTCGAGTCCGGAATTAACAGGTCAGCGCCTGACAACAAGCAAAGGGTTAAATACGACAATAATAACTATTTACAATATGCTTTTTTATTAAAGTATCTTCGTACTTCTTAATTACTTCTTCCTCTCATACTGAGTACATACAGGGGTTTTAGACATTATAGTGAGATTTAAAGTGGCTTAATCGCTCACAAACTTAATTTTTAAATTTTTTTATTTTTACGATTATTGTTACAATTTAAATCGTCACAATATCTATCTGGAAGAAACAAAAATTATTTTTATATTTGACTACTCTATGTTAAACAGTCTTATTATTTTTCGTCCTGCCATCTCTGCGCCCAAGAGGTGTTAGTAAGGTCTTTTCAACTGTTTTAGTGTATTTCATTAAGTACCACGTCCCACATAAAACGCATTACCAGTTTTAAAAGCAATTAATATTTTTACTTGTCTTGTGTTTTTGCGTATTTGTTCCAACTGTAGACCATTAACAAAAAGTTACCTGGAGGCTCTCTTAACAACTGGTCATTCCTATAGTCTTTCTACCTTGTACGTCGAACCTGTAATAGGCAATTTACAGTACACATTTCTTTGCTGAATATTCCGTCATAGTACTGTAGAAAACAGAAAAAAGTCAGCTTGAACAACCCTAAACATTCTCTCGTCGTTCTCCTGTTTCTTCCATTACCCTCTAGAGGATCGTTTTATTCAAATTTTTCCCACATTTTCCGATATTTGTATTGGATATGGGTAAGCGTTATTTGAATAGCTTTGCATTCGTTTTGTAATATTACTTGTAAAATTCTTACAATAAACTTTTTGAAAGGGCTTTGGTTTATCTAAATTTTTTTCATAATCTACCGCATTTAAAAGAACAAACACGTATCATTTACTTAGACAAACTTATTTTAGACAATAGTATTAAACGTAGACACAGTATTTTAGGTACAAAAGTTTCTACATTGTATGTCTCCACGTCTGTACATAGTGTGTAGAGTATAAATGTTAACCTTGAGGAAAAACAGTGTTAAAAACAAAATGGAGATACATTAACAATTACAAAAATAACGGCATAAAAAAATAAAAACATTTTTTCCAATATTTAAAATCTTGGCTAATGAATAGAAGGTCAGTTGAATAAATTTATCATCATGCATATAAACTTAATCACACGAGATGCTATCATTAACAGAAGACATTTAATCTGTGTTAGTATATTATTTGTAAGTATAGCTAGATTCAGTTTGTGATATAAAATTTTCATTATTTCTTTTTTACTAAAAATCGTTAACAATTATCATAATAATTTCTTTTCATTTACAAAGAGTATAGGCATCAGATTTAGTTGAATGTGAAAGTGTTGATATTATATTGAAAATTGTCATAACTGGCAAATATTATTTTAATTATTTTATATTAATAATAATAAATTATTATTAATACTATATCTTAGTTATAATCATTAAGGTGAATTAAGATTAAAATGGATTATTCCATTTGGAGTTAATTTTGAAATTTTAAAGATCCATTTTCCAGTGTATGTTAGTACTTAGTGTATCTGTAAAAGGTTTCATTGATTGGACAATAAATATGTGACAAAATTATTGGCGATAAGAGCTAATCGGGCATATGAAAGATTGTTTTTTGTTGACATAAATATATAAAAAGGACATTAATAAACCTTAACTTGTCACTGCTCACAGTTTGTGGTGAGCAGGTAATTCCTAGTGCTGTGAATGTAATATAAACAGTGTAAACTTTAATAATGCAAATAAAGATATGAAAAAAAATTATTTAAGGCATACAAAGTCAATATTAGTACAGATGTAGTGATATATTGTTTCCTTATGTATGCAGTAGTTGTACTATGTATACTTGCATGCGCGCGCGTGTGTGGATGTGTGTGTGTTCAGTTTGAATTTAGTGGAAAAACAGAAACGGAGAGAGTAAGATAAAAATAAAAGTCGAAAGAGAAAACAGGAGAAAGTGAGAATACACAAGTTAAGTATGTGACATAACGTAGGACTACTGTAAAATGTCTATACTAGGCCATCGACAGTAAAATGTAGGCCTATATACATTATAGTAAACCAAATAAACGTGTTCATAAATACATACTAATATAATTAATCATACGATTTTCTTAGTAAATGAATTTGGTTTCAGATTATTGTTCCGACACTGATATCTGTAAGCGTCCGGCTGCATCACGACTGGGGTGTTGCTGAGATACCGCGAGATTGTGCGGTCTGGTTACACGTACGGAGAGTAATGGTCTGTGAGAGGGGTTGTTTTCTTAAGGGAGGAACTCACTTGCAATTCAATTAAACTTGTTTCCTTGTTTCACTTTCATCCCCCTCTGCAGAACTGCAACCCCCCCCTAAGAACTCGTAAATTGTTAACCACCATTGTCGTCTAAGGTACTTACTGTAATCGCGAGTCAATATCTTCGTCTCACACGTTTCCGGCGGCAACTCACGTTATCGTAACACCGGATATGCATAATCGTTAATATTGAAGGGTAAAAGTTTGCACGCTAAAACTGATACTACTGCGTGATTTGTTAATGAAGAAAGTTTGACTCAGAGAATTTACAATGTAATACATTCGTTATGGGGAGAACGAACTATGTAGAACTATAAACACACGTCAGATGTCGCATTTGTTTTGGTTCTTTGAATGTGGAGGCCTTAATATAGTGCTGGATGTTACTGCCGCAGGCAAACGTCTCCGTTGTATCTGCACAAGAGCTTTATCATTATGTGCTGCGATAATCTAAGAGGCTTATTCGGATTCTTATATCATTACATATATCATTACACCAGCCCCCCGCTATTTTTCATTGACCAATCATGCTTCTGATTGTATTATCACTTCCTGAAGACTTCTTGCCAATCGCAGATATTATACAGCTTGTGTCTTCTCCTTAACACCACCCAAATAGGAATTATTGCAGAAGCACTTTCTCTTCCTTCTTCATTCTTACCATCCAGGTATTTAACAAGAGTGAAAAAGAACTACCGAAGATTAGGCCAGAAATCCGAATGGACAAACATCAAACATATAACTAAGCAAGAATTAATCTCCTACAATAGAATTGTACAAAAATAGACACTGCTACTTATAATTATCTCAAAAAACGATCGTACATATTATTATCAGTTTATTCGTATATTGGATAATAATTTCACTGTGTGTAGACAGTGCAGAAACTGGAAAATCAAGAAATAGAGGAGATGCTAATTGCAGAGAATATAACCACGCACGCGCGCGCGCACACACATTTACTGAAGTGGTTCGTACACTTGCAATGAAGGACATCGGAGCTTATAATAATCAGTCCTTGACTATGACCTCGTTGACCATATAGAGAACAAGAGAAAGACTAAAAACAGAATGGGAATATCAGATATGGACTAATATAATATGGATAGAAGTGAAACGTGTTACTTTAAGCGCGAAAAAGCATAACACCATTTACATTAATTATGATAATATATACGAAACTTGTACAGTAATTCACCGCGATTGTAGAATATCAGGACATTCTTAAAATCGGCTGTCATTATTCATTTGAATGTATAATAAAGTAACAATGACAACAACAAAAACAACAACGACAACGACAATAATAATAATATTAGTAGTAGTAGTAGTAGTAGTAGTAGTAGTAGTAGTAGTAGTAGTAGTAGTAGTAGTAGTAGTAGTAGTAGTAGTAGTAGTAGTAGTAGTAGTAGTAATTAAATGGAGATATATATAATGGAAAATAATAATGGTGTATAATGGTTACACACACACACGCACACACACACACAAATTCGAAGTGGTAGGTCAAGCTACAAATATAACAGCAGTGACAGAAAAAGAGCACGGAATTGAAAAGCGCTTCGTAGTAGATATCCTTATGGCATCGAAAATACAGCCAAAGCGGTGTCATTAGAATGGTTGAGGAATTGTTCTGTGTATGACAACTTCGGCCTGCCGGGCCGTAAGGCAGTGGTCCAAGGTTGTTCGGCGCAAAGGTTTCGGCCGTGCCTTCGTTTGTATTTAAAAATGTTTGTTTAAATCGGCGTGGAAAGATTCACAAGCGTTAATTGTTTTTGTATACAAGTCTGAAGACGCCAGTGTCTACATGATTGGTGAGAGCAGGGTATGCTCGCTTACAAAGTCATCAACTAAATAATAACAAAAATTAATAAGATTAGTGTTAATGGGGTTAATTACCATTACAACACAAAACGAACACGCACCCCCAACCATTTTTCAACTTCATCCTTTGTTGGTCTATAAAGAAAGTCCCAGTTGTTGTACATTCAGGAACCACGCTTGACCCAAATGGAAACCACAACTTAGTATACTTGCCGTCGCAAAAACTATAGAACCGGCCTTATGAACTGCTTGCTTGAAATCCACGACACATTTTAATGGGAAAATGTTCGTTCTCACTTTTAATTTTTCCAGCAATTTGTTGTATGTTTCATATATTTTGTTTGGCGAAAGCGCATAAACTAAATGTATGTAAATACCGTTCTCTAAACCATAAACGGTGAACAGTTAATAGAACTACATACTTTTCAAAGTTTTAAAAAGTTCCGTCCATGTGAACACAAGTTAGTTGTTAAGCACCGTAAGTACGTGCCACAAGACAAAGATTACACCGTTATGGACGTCAGTTTCGTACATGTATGTTTCTTTACGGCTAGTCGTTATATAAAAACGTTGCACTGCGTTATAACCCTTTTTGTGAGAAGTGTGTAGTTTAGGGTACACGCTTAACTTCTTGTAGATTTCGACGAATACGAAAGATACTAACTGTCGTGAGTCTCTGAAGTAAGCCAATTCCTTACGGGTGATCTTCGTAGTGTTTTCAATCTTAAATTGGTTTCGTTTTACATGCACTGCTGGTTTGCAGACGCTTTAGGTTGACAACGTCTTCATGATTATGACTTAAACATGCCAAATGTGTTGTGTATCTCCTTTAATGTAC
The DNA here is from genome assembly GCA_034769895.1 of Magicicada septendecula. Classification (NCBI taxonomy): domain Eukaryota; kingdom Metazoa; phylum Arthropoda; class Insecta; order Hemiptera; family Cicadidae; genus Magicicada; species Magicicada septendecula. The sequence goes on along the minus strand of CM068370.1, from coordinate 237,989,489 downwards.
AATAATTGCTGTCGACAGTTCTAACATTAACAGTGTACATGTAACAGTATTACAAAGTTATAACATTGCTTTTGGATATAAATATGGTTCTGATGGAATTAAAATTTCTTACCACTAACAGAGTTTTGCACTGTTTGCTATACATTAAATAGACATTCATTATTCTAGACTTGCTTTAAATCTGCAAAACACGCATATCAATTCTTCGTACAAGACTGGGAGGAAGAAAATATTTTTAATTTATACCCTTGGACTTTTTTTACTAGATATTTAATGTCTAGAATTATTTACAAAAATTAATTTCCGATAATTCTTCAAAAAGTAGGCCTACATCTTTTTTAATTACTGCAGTAATCTGGAAATCTTAGACCGAAACTGTCCTAAAGCGGTCTGTCTACCAGCCACGCCCCTCGGTATAAGTTTATTACAGTCGTGCATCGTTGTCTAGAAATTCGCCTCTCTAAATCGGTATTACCTGGTTCCGTCTAGGAACTCAACTACATCCATACTAGTTGTACTCCATTTAATGTGCAACATTAATAATTAATTATAGTGACAATTATACTCAATATAGTATGAATTAAAGTCGCTGGACGTACGGATAAAAGGCAGCTTGAATAAATTTGAGATGTAGGGCATACAATAATTTATATGAAACCCTTTCCCACGATTAGCTGAATTTCCAGTCGTATTCTTTTTATAACGTCAGTAAAAACATATAGGATATATGAACGGGAAATTTAAAAGCCGGTAATAGCATAACATTATCTGATGCCTACCATCTCACACACGTTCTGGAAACGTATTTGAGTATTTATATATGTAAATATACAATAAATATTTATTGCTGATGTTATTTGCTAAATCTTAATTGTAAACAACATCTGTTTAATTGTAAACAAGCTTTTGAAGGATTGTAAAAACTTTGAAAATATCTCTAATCTTTCTGTCCACATACAAAAATTAGCAGTTTGGGTAAATTGGTAATCATACTTTATTTTCAGTTAGTATACGTTTGTGGCCTTTGATGACTTGACTCTTAATATCGATTGTTTAGTTCAATTCACTTAAATTTTCTAACATCTTAACAGACGACCGCGACGCAGATTTATGGAAGTGGTAGTTTTGTTTGCTGGGACAGATACAGAAACCTTGGGGTGTAGGTAAATGTACGAAGATTTTGAAGTTTGGTATGGAAAAGAAAGCCTTCAGTTTAAACCGAACAAATCATGAGGTGAGCCTACATTACTTCCATGTAGACTTGTAACAGAACGTATTAAGAGGCACATAATAAACAAACAGATACTGAATGTCACATTATGGAAGTCAAAAATAAATCTCAAGCTGTCGAAATCACGTTTATGGGAAATGAAAAGCAACATTTCAGAACATTATAAGGTTAAGAACAGGACAAAAAGTTTACAGTAGTAAGGAAAAAATGTATGAGTGTAGAAGAAACACTAGAATCGTGCGTTGGAATAAACTTCGGCAAATATGGCAAACATAGAATAAAGAATGATTGCTAAGATTATTTCTGTCGAAGTCATGGTAGACGTTCTGCTAAACAGTAAAACGCAAAAGCTGTAGAAGAGACCATTAACTGTTTCTTGGAAATATCGTCTTAAGAGTCAAATAGGGCTTTCGTCTTTTTGCGTTCTCTTCTGTGTAATAATGAGATTAATAATATAGTACTGAAATAAAAGTACTTTACTAATTCTCATCAAAAGAAGCAATCTTCTTACGTATTATAAAGTATTTGATGCGTAAAATCATTAATTAACAGGTATTTTTCAAAGACAATTTTTAAAATTTGATATGATAACCAGCGAATTGTTTGCAACCAGCTTAGCAGAATTAAACGTGCAGCACATCTTACGGAGTTTTCCAAGAAACTAAACTATTTAAAGTACCTAATTAGCAAACAAATATTTACACCGTGCCAAATCCTTTTCCATGTAAGCTTACTACGTACATTCATAAGGAACGTTTCTATTTTACACGATACCCTGCAAAATAATTCATTTAATCTTACTTAAAGCGAGGGTAATTAGAGTATTTCAGTAATAGGTTGATAAATAAATCATGCTAGTTTAAATATACCTTCGTTAACTATTTTATCCTCCACTAGAGTATTAAGAGTCTGAAGAGTTAATAATAGAATTATATTGTTACGACGGTCTGACAGATCGTCGTGTTGTACAGTACAAACACAATAACTGACACCCATGAAGTCAATAATTACAAACATTAATTAGACACAAACAACAGTTAAAAATCAACAAGGGTACGCTCATACAATAAGTCAAGGTACGTTTGTTCGACACATAACTATAAATGTCACCTTATTACAGTTCCCACTAATTAACACAATAATGACCTCAACGATCACTTTGAACGGCATTTGAAATATCGCCAGGTCTAACTGAACTGGGCCGCTTCGGAATCCATTATTTGTACCACAACTATTTTGCATTGTAGTCTGGATGCTGGTAAAATAATTGAGTAGCGTCTGGAAATGAGATTTCGAATGCCCTTACGTAATTATGCTGCACAGATGTAGGTGCAAAGCGACAAGTAATTTCGCAGTGATGTGGTACTACTTCATCAGCATAACAATATAATTTGGGCTCCACTCATGACGCTGTGCGCGTTTGTGTTGTAGGACATATTTAGTGTGTAATGTTGTATTTCATATCATACTGTGATCACGCACAACCTCAACGACCGTAGATACCACGCGTGAGTGGTCTTATAGTTTGCTTTCAGTTAATGTATTTCCTTTCGTATGTTCTGTAGAGATTCAACAGCATAGTTGTTCCCGTTTGTCCTTTTGTTTTCAAGACGTTTCCCTCAATTTCGGACACTATACCAAAACAACAAAGAAATCGGGTGCGCTCATCAATGTGGTTATATCCATTCTCAAGAGACAATTTCATAGAAATCATTTTTTCCAAAACCAAAGTCCCCCATTCTCTCTCATCTCTGTCTGTCTGTCTATCTGTCTCTCTCTCTCTCTCTCTCTCTCTCTCTCTCTCTCTCTATACTTGTTTGCTCGTTGTTTATTCGTCCTTCTCCTGTTCCTCTTCCACGCTTCTATTTGGCGACATTTTTACATATGAGATGTAATGTCATCTGCTTCAAGATGGTATATCTGCACCGGACGTTGCTAGTCATCATTGTGATTTTTACCTTTTGATACTGCTACGCGTAACGGGTCACTTGAGGGGTAACCAGATTACTCACGTAGGTTCCGCAACCACGATTTCTGTCTTCTTCCTACACCCCTCCTTATTTAAATTTTCTTGTACAATACTACTAAAGGCATAGAGTATTTTGGGCGACGCACTACGCTAATGCCTTCCTCTACTTAAAGGTCTCAACATCTTCCATTTCTTTCCTCATTTTTCTCAAAATTTCAGCATTTGCCTTTCTATCCACCCACATAATTCGTAAAATATTTCTTTAAAGCCATATTTTAAAAGCTAAAAGTCTATCAATTATTTTTGAGTTGAGGGAGCAAAAAGACGATAAGGAAAAAAAGTGTAGAAGAGACCCAACTCACCAAGCGAATTTTATAATCCAAGGTCTGCAGTGTAGTTAGTTATTCATGGTGTTTTTAACCGTGTCCAGGTATGTAAATTTATTTACATGCTCTATACACCTCCACTTACAGTGAGAGTTTTGCCAGTATGAGGGATCTTAGAAATTCTAAAAATGTTGTCTCCTTGATGCTTAGAGATTAGCCATATTCCGTTCTAGAATCTACTACGTCCATTTTTCGGGACATTATGTGTAAGGTGGTCATCGTAAACACTTATAGATGTTGTAAAGAGCGTATATTATCTTAGAAGTTTAGTATTCTCTATAGGAGAAGATTTGACAGAGATTTGTTCAGACAGTGCACCAAGGCTGTGCTATGTCTCCAACTATGTTTAATATATTTATATTGATTACATAATTAGAGAATTGAAATGCAGAGTGGATCAAAGAATAAATATTAATAATAGAACGTAATTAAATATAATGTTGTTTGCGGATGATCAAGTAACCATCCAAAGATCGATGTCTCAGTTACAAGTCTCTTCAAATTATAACATAAAAATGTCTCTACAGAAGGCAAAAACAATAGCTTTTCAGGGCAAAATAAGATTATATTGAACAATAAGATTCATATTTCCATACGAATATTCTTGTTTTAATATAATTATAAATAATAAATAATATATAATTTTTTACACAGGAATTTTTTATATATTTGTTTTACAATATTTCAATCGTATTTTAGTTGCCATTTTCAGCAATGTACACAAATAATACTTAATAATAATAATTATTATTATTGCATATTCCTGAAGATGACAGGAACAAAAAGCGCTGTTGAAAACTGATATAAAATTATTTACAAAAAATATATTACAACGTTAAGTATTTGTAAAGCCCCCAACTTCTTGTGAGCCATTTATTTTGCAACATTACTTACGCTATAAAATTATGACAGGTGTAATCGTAATAATAATAACACAACGTGAAATGGTTTAGAATCATTTAAACATTTGTTAATTAAAAATTTTCTATTTTGTTGCCATTTAAAATATCATTATTATTCACATGTGTGTAGCCGAAGCACACATCTAGTTATTAACATATAAGTAATAATCTCGTATTACACATAGAACATAATATATACTCTTATACTACAATAAACATTTGTAATTATGTAATATTGCTCTCGACTTACTCATTATTGTGATAACTATTAGATTATCTAATCTCGTTTTAATAATCTGTTTTCTTTTGCTTATATTGCTTATATTATTTTCTTTGTTTTCTAATACAAATTTACTATTTACTTTCATATTAATTTCAATATCTAAATTTTTTATTCACTAAGTCCACTAAGTTTGTTATTCAAATTATAGTTTTATACTTTTAAACATTACTCTAACTACTATACAAATAAATATTTACATTTTCAAAAATTATCAATTCATCTTTGAATTGTATTGTCTTTCTTTTTACATCGTTAATTGTCTCTACGTGAGTCTTTGTTTTACATATACATGGTTTTGTTTTATCTTATTTGTCGTGGTAATACTCAGCGTATCCTCTTCGGTCCTAGGTCCTCGATCGTGAATGCTTCTCTGTAGTCGTACAGTCCTGGAGTCCTTGATCCTCGTCCTTCAGATCCTCTCTGAAGTCCGTTGCCTTGTTCCATACGCTGAACTCTATTCCATGTACTTGGCTGCTCCCTCGTATCCCGTCAGGTTGCAGGTACTCTCACAAAAGTGATGAGTAGTCGTGAAGAACCTCCGGCTGCTGCTGTGGTTGATAGACAAAGAGTTGTTGTCGTTGGGCAGAGCCTCCAGCTGTCACGGTAGTTGATCGAGAAAGATAAATAAGTTAGCACGTATCGAGTATTTATACCCTAGGGCGCAAAAATCATGTTTCGACAATATTCTGCAGGTCTCAGTCTGTCGTTGGCGTCCCTTTCTAAACACCATTATTTTCACACTTATTTCGCTTGTCTTCGCCATATGCGAAGTCTTTTGCACATTACCATGCATGCAAGATATTCATCTTGTCGGTAATTTTTATGTGTTTACTGTGTATAAACCGTTTTTCCCTATCTTACTTAATATAAGTTTATTTATATTTATTTTCACTATAATCGCACTTTTTATTATTTTCGCACTATTTTTTATACACATGTGCGTCCTTTATTTTATACACACTGTGGCGTATTTGGTTTTGTGATATTATGCACACAGTCTTTACAATTTAAATAATTCATGTAATTAATAGCGTTTATTAAGGGGTGACGCTTTGCAGGAATCAACTGGTTTCACACACACACACGTAAAATACATGTGTACACACCGACACAGCGGCGTGGCGTGATCAACCTGTCCAAGCATGAATTTTGGTTGTTCTTTTACAGTTCACATTGAAAGCTGAATTATTATTAGTAACAATATGAAATATTTATTTAATTAAATTAATTATCTTTATTAATTTGTAAAATGGACAGTACCCTATACATTTGTACTGTTGCAATATATTCTTTTGTAAAATAAAATAAATTATTCATTGTTAATAATTTAATAATAATAGTATAGAACAAGTGTTAAATTTACGCTATCTTGGTTGTGACATCACTTGTGACGTGGATTATGCTGTGATCTTCAGTTGTTTAAGTTTTTGTCAAATGTGACTCTATTCGTCAAGTGTTATCGAGGAAATCAAAGAAAGAGACTTGGCTAAAGTTCTTCTCCTCTTCAAGGATTAGGTTAATAAACCTGTTTCGGCATCCACGTCATCCTCGGACGACCCACGTCTCTTCTAACCTTGGCTTTATAGTTCAGTGCTGCTTTCGGCAATCGATCCTCTGTCTTCCCTTGCAGATAATCCCACCATTTTCTTCTGTAAATTCAAATAATTTCCTTTATGTAGTTTACCACAAGTACTGCTGTGATATCTTTATTCCTTATTCTATCTTGCAATGTATAATTTAAAGTATTTTGAGGAAACTATATTTCAGCACGCTTGAATCTTGTCGCTTTCCTTTTTTGTCATGACCCACGCCTCACTTGGATAAATCAACGTGGGTATTGCGATTATCTTATAAAATTTAATGCTGTGCTGTGTCTTGTTTTATTTCCAAGATTCCTATGAATTGTACTTCAAATATTCCTAAATTTGTTTATCTTCTCTCTTATATCATATAGATTATAATATTTTTCATAGATTCATAGAATATTCAGATTCAGCACAGCCGAGATATTTGAAACGGCTCACTTGTTCTAGAGTGCTGTTGTTTATAACTATCTTAGTCCTCACTGGCTATTTACTTTCAAAGGGCATAGTTATGTAAGATAATGGCTGTGCCACTTTTGTTGTATCGTTTTGAAACTTAGGTTCCGGTGAAGAAACATCTGAATAGGAGAGATGAGAATCTGAATCATAGATGAGATTCTTGCGATATGTTAAAGGCTGTATACGAAGACATTAAAGTTACAATGTAAATTCATGCATTGAATTAATGCAAATTCATATGCAAAGAGTTATAAATATATAATACTTAAGATCGTATTGCATTTATTAAATAAATAAGATGCCAGACAGTTGCTTAAGAAAGTTTGTCAAACAATCGTATTGGACAAAAAAGTATAGAACGTTTTAATATAATTATAAAACTAGAAAAATTGTAAAATGTTTCAATAAATACGGGGTAGAAATAGCAATTAAAAATGTTAAACGGTATTTGATAAGATATGAAATAAAAATACAGAAACAAATCTCAGTATTACAGAGAAGCGGAGTTTATAAATTATAATGTAAAGAATGCAACAAAGTGTACCTAGGTGAAACAGGACGGATACTCGTATGCAGGTTGTCTGACCTCAAACGTGGAGAAGGTAATAGAACAACGAATTCGTTATATGCAAGACATTTCATAGAAGAGAACTATAACTTTGTTAATCCTTTGGAAGACTATGAAATTTTAAAAGTAGTAAATAACACAGTTGAAGAAAAGCTTAGGGAGGAGTTAGAAATATTGAAAGAAAGAGAGAAAGGGTTAGACAATTTAATGAATACTAAAACTAAATTTGATAATGAAGAAATATTTTATAATATAATTAAGAAGTAAAAGGTAGGGGACGGATAGATAACATTAAGAATTAAATTGCATATATGGATGTTTTTGAAATAAGGGTGAGTGACCGCAACAAAAAGTGTGAATGAGAAAGGATTTACAACGTTAGGTTTTGAAAAAATGTACACACATGCTCGCACACACACAACACACATACACACGGAATGTACTAGAAAAATATGTAACTGTACAGACGTGGGTGACAGGGCTCGGAGGTTGGGAAGGGACATTTGACTTATAGCTTGTTTGCGAGGGGGTGTGTGTACAGTGGGGCGGATAGGGTTGTGAAGAGTTTGTTTTATTCTGTTGTTGTTATTTCCGACCTGACGATGAGCTGAGAAGCTTGAAAGCGCTGATCGGGATAATGTTCCTTTAGTGGTGTGCAACAGTGATAATTCTGTTTGTGATTATAACCACTAACATAACATTCTTAATTAGAAAAGTATGGGAAAACTCTGGCCGCGTTGGTGAAGTGGATGTATTTTCTTTGGGACCGGAACTGACGATTTTCCTCCTCCCTGATGGCACAAGAAAAAACAGAACCGATCAGGTCTACTTTTAGTTTTTATTAATTGACATTTATTTTTATTCCCACAATTTTTCTTTGACGAGCCTTTTGAAGAACTTCTACAGAATACACATTAAAAAGAGCCGGTGAGAATATACATCCCTGACGTACCTCTCTTTGTGTTACTATTTCCTCTGAGATACTGCACACCGTCGTCTTTTGGTTGTAATATAAATTCGAGATGATTAGCAGGACTCCATCTAAATGTTTCGTTTTGAGAACACCAATTACTTGGTCGTGGTGGAATCTAGTTAATGTTTCATTAAAATCGATAAAACGTGCATTTACATCTCGATCAATCAATGTTCTCTGTACTACGATGTACTGTATACAACAGTATTCTAGGTTAAGTGCTAACAAAGATAGTTGGAAACTCGATTTTGAGGCAGTGCCCATCATCAGCACAGATTACACCAACAATCTGATGCACGTTTTGGAATGCTCATGTATACGTTGAAACGTCACAGAACGTTCCATAAAGGAAATCATTTACATAGTAAGTTATCATAAGAGGAAAGTGAGGTGAACAGTATCGAACCCAAGTAGTCCTAAAAAATTGTGTATTATTGTCTATAATTATTTCTACTAACATGAAAAACGACCAGACTTTGACTAAGACACAAACGCCATATATATTATTAAAGTGAATAACAGTGAAAAAACCATAAGACACTATAAGAGAGACAAATAATGTCAGAATCAACCAAAATGAAGTCATTAATTATTAAGTTTTATAACTCTGAATAGAGTATTAAGAACTATTTTTTGTGAATGAATGGACATGATCCATTATTATATTATGTAATGTAAATAAAACAAATGTATTAAATGATTTAAATACATTATTAGAAAGAGTTTAAGTTAAAATAAAAATTATATATTTGTTATGACAAAAAATATTAATGTGTTGGATTTGAGACCATACACCCAGATTTCATGAAAAAAATTAATTATTATCAGATTTAAATAAAAACTATATGTAAGTGTCAAGCAGATAAAAGTGAACAATTTATCGTAAACAAAGAAAGCTGTCAAATGAATAAAAGTCAGTCAAAATAGCCAAAAACTATATTAACTAAAAACATGTGATAGGCATATAATATTGTATAATTTATGGATTTAATGTTGCCAAAATGCAACCAAATTGCATTAGAAAGTTGAAATATTATATAAAGCGACTATACTAATATATTTGACTAACTTTAACATTGTAATAGTCAAGTTAGCAAAATATTTACCTATACCATATATGGCTGGAGCCAATCATCCAGTACAAAAATAATCATATCTGGCTAAATATTTACAAAATGCTAACAAAAATAAAATAGAATGGTACAATACTTCAGTATACCTTAAAGACGAACAAACTCAGTTGAAAATAAAATCAATTATAAAAGTATTTATCTTATGAGAGTGAGATTTGTCACACTATGAAAAAGGACATCTCAAGACCAATCAATGATGCTATGTCATCCTGTAATGATAATAATATATGTAAAGAGTAACCAGGTATCACAAAAGACAGACAATATAATAAGCTCTGAGTGTACACTAGTGAAATACTACATATATTAAAGAAAGAGACTAATTATTGTGTTATAACATTAACAAAAAATCTAGGCCATGAGCAGAGGCCATGTAAAATTGTAATTATATAAGTATTATCTATGTTAAAATTTGTTTGTTTTGTTATAGGAAGGTAGTAATGTTGGATGTTCAGATTGTGGAAGGAACATAATAATTCCACAACAATTTTTTGTTATAAAAATTGAATTTTCATGACAACAACCCAAGGTGGGAGTTGTATATTGTGTTACTTATTAGACTTAATTTAATTAAAAACCAATCATAATTAGTATCGCTAGATTCAGTTGAAAACAGAGAATCTAAATGTAATAATGGCATACAAATTGTGAGTACTAATGTAAAACTGTTTGATAAATACCAGTGTAATTTTTGAAATATCCTTAGTATGAAGAATAAGAAATTCGTTCTAAAAGCATAGACGGAAGTTAAAATTGTTCCATGACATTCCATTTCGTTTATTCTCGAACAATCTAGAAAGAATTTTTACACAAATATACCGGAAGTCGATGAAAACAATCAGCCTGAATTAGTATAAAAGAGAGACCAAATTCGACCCAAAAAACACTTGAAACTTGAACTCCAGAACTGATGCATCACCCACGACACTGATCAACGCAGCTGAGGCGAAACCGAGAGGCGAGAAATCGACACAAGACCCGAAGAAAGGCTTTTCCCGTACATAGACAAACAGACTGACATAACCTCTACAAGAATCTACGCCAAAGTGTTGCTGAAATAGAGCAGCGACACGGCAAATTTTAACAGAAATCACGCAGCCAGAACGTCAACGGCCCAGGAGGGACCAAAACTTTAAATAGAGAACGAATTCTGCTGTGTTCGCATAGACTGACTAACTTGACAATAATCCCCTTAACGTAAACAAACAAAACACCAAGCCTTTCTCGACACTGCATGGGAATCAACGCTACGGCGGCCAATTTCTGAATCAACGCGGAACAGATGATTCGTAGCGGCGGCGTTTGAACGATAATCTACTACCAAATATTTTACAAAAAGTGCGGAAATAGTAAACGATCGCAATTTTAACTTAAAATAGATTTAGTGCACACAAGAAGAGGCGAGATTGAAAAACTACCCGAGAGGAGTGTCCTGTACGAGATTAATTATTCATTGGAACGTGAGTTACCAAAATTAAAGTCATTTTTTACCTGGTTACATTTATCACACAGTTGTACTTCACACGCCACACACACACACACACACACCTTCAAATCACTTAATTTTTCTTGTAAAGCGTGTTATTGATATGTCTTGGTAGTTCAAAGGAGTCACGTCCTGAGAGTAAAGATTTTTTCACATATTAAACTCATGCTTTTCAACTGAGTAAAAAATTAAAAACACTAGCCGATACTTGATTGGATATAAGTAAAATTGTCAAATAATAATAATAATAACTTGTGAATTTTTTATTAACTCTGCAATTGTATAATTTTTTATAAATGTTAGTCCTTCAGACGATTTGTTTGTTTTTGAAGAATCATTAAACTTACCTGATTTTTCCAAGCTAAACTGACTTGTTTATATTTTTTCATAGAAGCAAGATTTAAAAATTTTAATTTTTTTATTAATCACATTTTATTCTTGGAACAAACGATTCCAAGTGGCGCCCACAAAAAACATAGTATTAAGTTGTGTTACAGGACTACATCACCGCAGAGGATCCAGTCAACAATAAGTAACAAAAGTGCGCGGAGGTAACGCCCGACATTTTACAACACGAACAACACAACACAATTACAACACACTCATTTTTTCTTTTCGTTATAAATTGGCAGCCCAACTAGTGAGGCTTGAAAAAGACGGAACAAGCCCGGCAACTACCAACAGATCAAAATGCCGCAACCTAAGGGGAAAAAGGTGAAGAAGAATATGGAACCCGAGTTAAGTGTGGAAGACGGAGAGGCAGTACAAATGGAGGAAACGGAATTAGGACCGCCCACACTAGAAGTGGAAAGACCAGTACAAACGGCAGATGAAATAGAGGAACAAACGGGAGAAGAACCCATACAAATGGTAGAACATACAGAGAAACCCGAACCAGAAAAAATAACAGGGAATGTTGACGCGAATATATTAATGATGATGCTCCAAAAAATGGAAGAAACAAACAAAAATACTAATGAGAAAATGTTCCAAAAAATGGAAGAAATGAACAAAAATATGAATAAAAATAGACAGGAAGATAAGGAGAAGAATAATAAAAATATGGGGAAATTAGACAAAAACATAGAATCTTTAAGGGAGGATATAACCGAGAAAATAAATGATAATGGGAAAAAACTGGAGATATTTCAGGAGGAGAACAAAAAAAGCATAGAGTCCCTGAAAAAAGAAATTAGCATAAAGTACGAAACAGTAAACAAAACGATCAATGATAATAAAATCGATAGTGACAGGAAGGTCGAGAATATGGAGAAACAGTTGGAAAGGTTACAGGAGGGAAACAATACACGTTTCGAAACTATAGCGGAACAGACAGTAGAGACCAAACAAGACATTAGAAATCTCGAAAACCAGGTAAGGCAGAACCAAGACGCCATCATGCAAGAGGTGGGAGAAGTCCAGAAAGACGTTAGCGAGAGGATGCAGAAAACATATGACATCGCTAACAGGCTGGACGAGCATATAAAAACTAACAAAAATAGTATACTGGAAATAGACCAGAGAGAGAAAAACCTGCAGGAAAGATTAGAGGCGCTGAGAGACACACCTATATTAAGTACACATACGTGTCATGGTGAAAACAGGGAAGTAATCAACTTCCAAAACTATCGACGAAACCCAATGGAATTTTTAGAAATAATGGAGGAGTTTATTGGGAGAAATAGAGAAACAAGGTGGGACAGAATAAGAGTGATGCTTGACGAGACGTTTAAAAACACTAGGGATAACTGGTGGATAGCGGTACGACCAGAAATCACGAATTTAGCGGAGTTTAAACGCCAGTTCAAGGAGAAGTATTGGTCGGAGACTGCACAAAACAGGGTAAGAATGGACATTTTCTATGGCAAATACGACGCGTCCAATGGACAGTCCCCGACGACTTATTTCCTGGGAAAGGTATGTTTAGCACGGAAGTTGATACCGCCGATCCCAGAAGAATGTTTGGTAAGGCAATTAGCTGGACATTACAGTTATGGTATCAAAGATGCCCAGTTATACCAACAGCTCGGTAAAATAGCCGATTTGGCCAAATTATTGGAAAATTGTGAATCCACTGGAAGGTTCCAGGATTACCAACCCCCCAATCGTAAGGTACAATACAATAACAACAATAACGGACCAAACCGGAATGGAGGTGGAAACGGTAACAACCTGAACACAAATAATCAGAATAATAATACCCCACCAAATGGCCGAAGTGATAACACTCAGGGTCCAAATAACCGCAACTATCCGGGACCAAACAGAGGTAATTACACCGGGAATAATTACGGTAGGAACTTCCACCAGGGAAATCGTTATCGCGGAAATAACTATAGGGGAAATAATTATGGTCAACGCAATAGTTATCGTAACGGGGGCGACCAAGGAGGAGGCGATAGGAGAAATCACGAATATAGGCCCCAGGTAAATTATACAATGGCCAATAACCGACGGCCATATCAACCCAATGTACCCACTTACATGTTTTACCCACAACAGGCGCCAGGTAGCCAGGGTAACACGACGAATAGCCAACCTATTAATGGTAATCCCGAGGTCAGGCAGGAAACACAGGCGGGTCAGCAACCCAATGTTCCGGGAGACCGGGCCAACGAAACCGTGGCTCATTTAAACTAAACGCGGCAGTGGAAAAGGAAAACCGCCCTTCACTGAACCAATATTATGGGGTGACTAGTTACGAACATAGACGGGACAAAGACGGGACTATAGTAAGAATAAATAATTATCTTAAGGATATTAGAGAGGAGTTATTAGAAGAGGGTGACAATATCATTAAAAATAGTAACCAAGGGAATAATAGTATCGTGCAGATCAAAGCAAATATCAATGGCATAGAAGCGATATTACTCATTGACACGGGGTCAAATGTATCACTTATCGATAGTGTTGAGTTAGAGAGGATCAAACAAAATAGTAATTTACCAATACCCACTCTGCCTATAAATAACATCATTTTAGCCGGAGCAACGGGGAGGCAAAATAAATCAATAAAGAAACAGGTGTCATTAGAGATGACTAGTAATGGGGTAACAATACCAATAGGGTTATTAGTGGCGAATAATTTACCCATGAGTATCCTAATAGGCTGCGATATACTTAGGCCATACAATGCTGTAATAGATTTGGAAGGTAAGGTGATAACTTTAAAAACTAACAAGGGAATTTGGACCAATAATTTAGTCCAAGGAAATGGTACAGACAACACACCTTATCAAGCGATAGTGAACCATTATTATTGTGCCGATCGTCCAATCAATATGCCATTATATCAGGAGGAAAACCCAGAGTTGTGGTTAGAAAAGTTAGAAGAAATACGGGATTTCCAAAGGACGAAAGCAAGGGGTCTGATCAGCGAAAAACAGGCGGAACAATTAATCGAGGTATACAACAATTATAAACACATATTCTCAAACGCTCCAGGTAAAGCCAGAGATTATCAATGCACCATAAAATTCAAAACTCCGGTGGAATTTAACAGGAAATCGTACCCGATCGCATACTCGCTAAAGAACGAAGTTAGGGAAGAATTGAACAGGATGATAGAGGACGACATAATCGAGTATAGTCATTCGCCTTTTACCAGCCCAATCATAGCGGTGCCAAAAAAGAACGGAAAGGTACGTATATGTCTCGATGCTAGGGAGATCAACAAAATGATTGTTAACGACCGCACATCACCTGGGGAGATAGAGGAGATATTGAAAAAGTTTCACGGAACCAAATATAAGCTCATGGGATACGGTATGCGGTTACTGGCAGATAGAACTCCACCCTGATAGTAGGAAATATATGGCATTCATATTCGAGGGCAGAAACTATCAGTTTAAGCGGTTACCTTTTGGCTTAATAAATTCTGTGGCGGTGTTTGTAAAGATAATGGACAGAATATTGGGGCAGGAAGTACTGAAGTTTACGACAGTATACGTCGACGACCAACTGGTAACTTCAGCGAATTGGGACGACCATTGTAATAGGGTTGAACAGGTGCTAGAAAAATTATCAGAGAATAATATCACCCTCAAATTAGACAAGTCCCAATTCATTGCAAATGAGGTGAAATTTTTAGGCTTTAATTTAACAGAACAAGGGATTACTCCATCCAAAGAGAAGGTAGAGGCCATACAGAAGTTCCCCACCCCAAAGAACAGAAAACAGCTGCAGTCATTTTTAGGAATCTGTAACTATTACAGAAAGTTTCGGTCCAATTATTCAGAATTAACTGCCAGGTTCCAAAAGCAGTTATCAGCTAAAGACAAATGGACATGGGGACCAGAGCAAGATGGAGTGCTCAATCTCATAAAGGAAAAGTTTTTAGAAACAGTAATGTTGCATCATCCCGACTTTGCAAAACCATTTTTTCTGAACTGCAATGCCAGTAACGTGAGTTTAGGTGCAGCCCTATATCAGGAAGATCAGGACGGTAACCATTTAGTAATTAGCTTTGCTAGCCGCGTGCTGAACAGTTGCGAACGAAACTACAATACTACCGAAGAATTGTTGAGTGTAGTTTTCGCATGCGGTAAATTTAGGACATATATATTGTAAGAATTCAAGACGTCTGCCTCTTTCAAGCCCCGCGATGGAAGCCACTTTGTAAGACGTCCCTGTTTATATGGCTATAATCAATTCAAGTCCCACTGTTTGGGCTAGCCACTTGGTCACCAGACCGCTGTATGCCGGTCGTTACAAAGAATAAAATGTATACGGAAAATTCACTAATTATAGAATTTTCAAATAATAAAATAGTTTTTGTTTATGTTTATAGAGGTATGTATAAGAGATAAATCTGTTTTTTAAAAGGTTCTGGTAAAATTTTAATAACAGGTAGGTATTTATTGACCGTCGAATACTTCTTGATGATTTGCACCAAGTCTGGAGTTAAATAGATTAACTCCAGGTAATAATCGATTGGTGACTTTGCTGACTGGTCCAATATCTTGTTCAAAATAGAATATATTCTTCTCACTTAAGTCCTTCAGCCTTATAAATACCCTTAAATTACCCTGTGAAATAAGTACAGATACAAAATAATGGAAATATAAAGATTTATTGACAATTTTAAATAAATAATCGATATTTTATCGATGGAGGGCAATTATCGACTCTGTCTCGGGAATTATCGATTGTATCATACAGAACAAAATTTATGATATTTAATATATTATAAGACAGGTTCTTTGAGCGATTAGAATTAATAGTCAGAGAAGGGTGACGAGAAAGTATAACATTAACAATTAACACAAATACAATAATTATTATTCAATAAAATTTAAATAATTCTAATATGTAATGTGTATGATCGTTGTCGTACCATACGCAGACGATGACGTCACTGCCGGATAAAGAAGGCCGGCTCTGTAGAATTAAAAGATGGCCGCTACTAGTTCTGGCGTAGTTAATGTGAACTCGGCATGTCCCAAAATCACGACAAAATTACCTTCGTCAAGGTCTAAAATGTCCCCGCACTGGTGTAATATGTCTGTTAATCTATTTGGTGTATTCTGGTGAAGTGTTCTGTGTAAACCTGCGTTAGTTAGTTTATTTTCTATGTGTTCAACTTCTACGGTTAAGTTCTCAAATTATTGGTTAGGATTTGCAGAATAAATCAGTTGAAATATAGTGTTTTTCTTGTTTCTATCACTCGTATTATGTAGTTAAGTATTTGTTTTCACTATTGTCGTGAATGTATGAACAGCTTTAGCTTTAAAAAGTGTCTAAACCGTTTAACTCTCGTTCACTGATTTCAATGGCTAAACGCTAGTACCATCTTTCTCGATTTTTTAAAGAAACGTTCTTTTACACAACTGTCCAGCTTGATATTCAACAAAAGACTAATTAACTTGGCCATAAATCTTGCCCAGTTAATCCTTGAAAAAGTATTGTTAACATTTTTCGACTTCCCATACATATGATAAAATATTACATTATGTATGGAATTTATCTATTTTATTCCTCACTTTTATGAATTATTAACCTTATTATTGGTTTAATCATCTCATTCCCTTTAAATTGATGTATTATAGTCCATATCTGTAGGTATTTTGCGGAAATTAACAAATTTCTTTACTTTATGGAAATATAGGCTCAAAATTGGATTTCCGTCTTTATACAAAATCCCCTCCATTTAAATATTATTAATACTATTATAATAAATTTTAATTAGTCATATTCCTCTTCCTTTCCTCAAATACATATAAATTACACCTTTGAACTGGTTTTTTGTGTTAATCTGTAAATTTGACATTGCTCTTTAAAATTAATTAATTTATATATTTTGACAATTTACAAAATGTTAAGGTATATTTCCTTATTATCATTTTAATTCATAGGATCATTCCTAGTAGTGGTTAATTGTGTTATCTTATATAAATCTTGGTAGTTTACAGGATTTATAAGTGAGTTATACTATTTTATATTGGTTCTCTGATTTCACCAAATGGCCTAGATTTTAGAATTTTATATTTCTTTCTTTCTCAAATAATTTAAACTTAATTCCTCCTCTGACTTTACATAATTACAATTATATGAAAATAACATGATTTATAACTTATTGTGTTGTGTAGTAGTTAATTAACACTACATATTTAAAATAAATAATTATGGACATGGTTTAGCAATCTGCACAATTGAACATATTGCAGATATGGTTTGAACATATATCTTTTAACTATTTTTGAGCTAACATAGCATACCTATTAGAACATTATTACTGGTATATAGGTTATTATTTATCAAACATAATTCTTTTTAAAACATATAACATAAATCTTATTTTCTAATAAACCTTACAAATACATTTATTTAACACTTTGATTTTAGGACTGTGAAATAACAGTCTATTTAAACATGTTACACTTATTCATACTATATTAGTACCAATCCTTTCTGGTTTAAACCATTATTATTGTGATCCCCTACATAAGTAAACATTAACTCCCATACTCTATTTATTATAATTTTTTACAAATGTCTTGTAAATAAAGATTTACATTAAAATAATAAAATACTGGAAACCTTCCATTTTATTATTTTATTATGCTGTTTATTATTAGATTTTAAAGTTGTGATATAGCATACTACTAAGTTATAGTATCATCAACTTTAAGTTTATTGCATTTTTTTTTTTTTTAAAACAACACTTACTCAAATTCACTTTCACTGTTGGTTCTGATATTTTGAGTCTTATTATCTCAGACCAGACCTTTAGTGATCATGGACCGTTAAGACTAGTTTATTTTCTTTATTACACAATAGCTTCAGCCGTTGCACTTCTTATAACGCTATACAGCACTTTAGTTTTCTCAATAATTACATTTTATAAGATTTTGGGTATGTTATACTTTCTTTTGCATAGTTTTTGTGGGTTTGGGATTGATAGTAGTTTATATAATAATAGGTTTTACTACGGTGTTTCTTTCATACTATTTCTTCCTCTTCTCCTGTCTTCCTTCTTGTCCTTCTTCGTATCTTCCTTCTGGTATTCATTCTTGTCCCTCTTCTAGTCTTCATTCTTGTCCCTCGTCTAGTCTTCACTCTTCTGTTCTTCCTTCCTCATTCTTGGGTAAACCAAGGTACTTGGTGTTATCACGACTGAGGTTTAGTTTGGAGTATTTAATTTATTCACTGAACTGACTTTATTCTTCTATACAGGTTTCAGGGTATTGTTTTCTTCCTGTTCACAAACTTTATTCTTCCCTCTTCTTGTTTTTGGGGTATTTTGGTATTCACCACTCTTTAATTGAGTCTCTTTTTTCTTGATATGGCCTTATATAACTGGTTTACTGCTCTGAGCTTCCTGGGTAACTTACTGGTATTATACTATGATTTGATGAGTTGCTTCGATACATTCTTTGGTTTTTTAAACAACCGTGGTTTTTATATATAATGTAGTGAGGATTTGTATCTTATTGTGGTTCATTCCTCTGATTTATTTAAATGTCATTCGATATTATTATAACATTTGTTGGTGTAATGAAACTTTATGATTTCACATGACTTAAAATGTAGTGGATTTTCTGTCACGCTACAATATTAGTGTACCCCATAACAGTTAGAAGCGACCACAAATCTATATCATTTTTAAAGCATTGTAAACTGAACCACGGAAGGCTGACTAGATGGGTTTTGGCCTTGCAAGAGTATAATATCACATGGGAATATATACCCGGCAAACAGAACGTAGCAGCCGACGTCTTATCTCGCGTCAATATACCAGACCAAACCTTTGACGGCGAAAAGGAACAATTAGCTAAGGTTTACCACATTATTAAGAGCAGGGAAGATTTAAAAAATATTTTAAACGATATACAGTCACAACAAGAGGCCGATCCAAGATTAGGGGATATTAGAAGAAGGGTACAGGAAGGCGATGAGGTCATAAATAGATTTTATTGTATACACAACGACACTTTGTTTATAAGGAATACCCCGCACCAGGAGAGTTGGAAATTAGTAATTCCACCAGCGATAGAGAGACCGCTAATAATCGACTATCACGATAGGTACGGACATATGGGTGCCCTCAAAGTAAGGAAGGCATTGGAAGAGCAAACATACATCAAAGGGATGAATAAGAAGGTGCAACTTGCGATATTTGTCAAAAAGTAAAGTGTGATAACGAGAGAAAAGAAGGGGTCATGATACCCATATCATCTACCGAGAAATTGGAAAAGGTATTTCTCGATATCTGCGGACCATTTCCACGCAGCGGTGGGAGACAGCGATACAAATTTATCGTAATCATCTTCGACCACTTTAGCAAATATACAAAGCTATACCCAATAACTAGGGCAACGACCAGGAAAATAATAGACATTATTATAGAGCGATATATAATGGAGGTAGGCCGACCGTATTCTATAATTACGGACCACGGTACCCAGTTTAGGGGAAAACTTTGGAAGGAAAACCTGGGAGAACACGGAATAAAAACGTACAAGACGTCTGTATATCGCCCGAATAGTAACCCAGCCGAGAGAGTGTTAAGGGAGGTAGGACGGTTACTGAGAACATACGAGAACATACTGCCATAACGAGCAGAAAAGATGGCATGAATATGTAGCATCAACCGAGGATTTTCTCAATTTTTCACATCACAATACCATCGAGGTGTCGCCATACACAGTTATGTTCGAAAGACCCCCACCACGAGAGATAAAAGAAATTATTAATTTTCCCGACGAACCCGCATACCAATTTGAAAGGGCAAAATTTTATAACAAGGTGTTAGAAAAAAACGGAACAGCAGCGGAAAAAATATGTCAAATCACAGCCCAAGGCAATTAAATATGAGGTAGGAGAAAAGGTGTTAGTTAAAAATAGAGAATTGCCCAGTGCTATACAAGGCATAACGAGGAAATTGCTACTCTTATATACAGGGCCTTTCACGATAACCAGAGACAATAAAAACAATACCTACGAGGTAACTGACACGATTAGTAACAAAGTAAAAGGTACGTATAACCAAACATCATTGAAAAAGTACCATGATTAAAAATCACAAGTCAAATACTCAATCAGTGAGCAAGTACCATGATCAAAAACCAAAGTCAAATACAGCATCATTAAGAAGGTACCTTGACTAAACATGTTAACGTGAATCTTTTAACTTACCCACAATTAGAAAGGACTCTTCATCGCCACGCCATCGGACGCACTTCATGGAGACTTCGCTTCCAGCTCTTGAAGAGGAAACATCTTGCTCTCGACCAGCCAACTTTATCACACCACTAGCGACAGGACAGGACAGGACAACTTGAGACCAGCCTGCATTTCGCCGACTGCCTCACGGATTGGACCTGGGCAACTGCGTGGGAACCGGCTCCCGGATAGCCTCCTCAGGTGAGTGGACGTCGGCTCTCTCGCTTCCTTGTTAGCGCTGCCCCGAGAGATCCTTGGAAGGCCCCACCAGTGGTAACCGACCTTGGACACCTCCGAGGTAAAGAGTACGGTGGAAACCGAACATTGCACAAAGTTCGGTATCTAACGAAGCCGTACATTACCCCTCTGGTAGATCTCTGTTCCCTACCCGCTTTTGAGAGGTGGCATGTCCACCTCTCAAACATCCGATCGCTCCTTGGGTACCGCTTGCGGTACCCAAGCACCTATCTCTACCCTTCGCCCTGATCGGCCCTTTTTAGGGCCGACAGCACCCAACCCGGCGGCGGACTGCGTCGGCGAGTTCATGGAGATGGACTCTCCGGCAAGTCCGCCTTCCGAACCTGGCCCTTCTCAGGACCACCCCGGTACTGTTGTGCCCGGCGCCACTGACGGCGGCCCTGCCTGGAAAAAGGTGAAGAGCCGGAAACGGACCTTCTCCTCTTCCTCGGGCGGGCCGGAACCCATTGGTGGCTCGGCTCCCACTACCGGGGCAGGTGCTCAGCCAACCCCTCAGTCTTCAGAACCATTCCGCATGCCACCCATAGTTCTTGACGCCCCCAAAGCGTGGCATGCTTTTGCAAAATCCATCAAGCAGGCGGCAGCTTTCCCTATCGATATTTATCACCAGGGGAAGCTTCTCCGCATCAAAACTAGGACTCCCGACGAATTTTGCTTCGTCCAGAAAACCCTGATTGACTGGAACGTTCAATTCCACACCTTTGGTCTCCCTCAGGAGAAAGAAATCAAGGTAACCATCCGTGGCATCCCCCACGATGTAGCCCCGTCTGACATTATCGAGGAGTTGGAGAGTCTTGGCTTCACTCCAACCTCCTGCATTCCACTCGTTGACCGCCAGAAACGGAAGGTCAACGTCTTTTTTATCAAGCTCAAGAAGGTAGGAGACTACCAACTCATCTACTCCCTCCGAGAGCTTTTATGCCTCCAGATTGAAGTCTCCAGGTATAACACCCCCACCGGCCCTCCGCAGTGTTACAACTGCCAGAGGTACGGCCACGCCTCTTACAACTGCCACATGGCACCCCGTTGCGTACGCTGCGGCGAAGGTCATCCTAAGGGCGCTTGCACGAAGGACCCTAACGCCGACGCAAAGTGCGCAAACTGCGACAAGAACCATCCAGCCAACTGGAGAGGCTGCGAATATTATCAATCTGCCCTTGAGCGGAAGCAGGAGATGGACGAGATCCGGCACCGCAATCCGACCCGGCCTCAGCGCCAAACCAAAGTCCAGCAGACCGCCACTCCGGCGGCTGCCCCAGCCCGCCAACCGCCCGTCCAACCTCGTCGTCCCAGTGACGACCCACACCCTGCTACTACTACGGAGCCTCCCTCCACCGCCAAGTCATTCGCGGCAGCCGTCGCATCTAAACCCGCATCCGCGCCTCGCCGCGCGAAGGCTCCGAAGCCCAAACAGAAACCCCCAGCTGCTAAAGCTCCTTCTACAAAAAACCCTACCGCCGCACAGCAACTACCATCGGTCCAACCACCTAAGCCCGAGGCAGCCCCAGAAACCTCGAAGCCAGCTCCCCAGCTAGTCCGCCGCCCCGCGGCCGTGAGCGAGCCCGATGAGGGCGTGCTAACGATCGCGGAGTTGCAAGACTGGATGAAAGATCTCCTGCCAAAACTAGTTGCTGCGCGCGACCTGAACTCTCTGGTCGTCACAATCATGACCTCCCTTACGTCCTTGTTGCTCGCCCGTAATGGCTAGGCCTCTCACACTCGTTGCTTGGAACGCAAATGGCGTAGCCGGGCGGCGAGCTGAGCTGGCCTGCTTCGCGAGCGAGTATGACGCGGACGTAGTCCTCCTCTCTGAAACCCACCTGCGTCCCCAACATCGATTTAACCTACCAGCTTACGCTACTTATCGTACGGACCGCCCAGTGCCACTCACCCGAGCCGCATCTGGCGGCACAGCCATTCTCATCCACAGGCGATTATCTCACCGACCTCTACCTACCCCCCCGACTACCCACATCGAAGCGACTGCGGTCGCAATCAGCGTAGCGGGAACCGAGCTTCGGCTGGTCTCCGTCTACAACAAACCTGGCCTGGTGCCAAACCCCCAGGAGCTTGACGCGCTCCTTAACCATGATCTGCCTACCATTGCAGTCGGAGACATGAACTGCAAAGACCCGTCTTGGAATAGTCGCTTGACTAATCAAAGCGGTCGTGCTCTCGCCCAATACGCCTCGACCAGGCCTGACGTCCTCGTCATCGGCCCGGCCGAACCGACATACATCCCCGCCAACCCTGCCAACCAGCCAGACGTTCTCGACATAGTTCTTGTCAAGGACGCTGTCTGCCCCATCCTGGTCGAAGCCATCTCAGCCCTATCGTCCGACCACAACACGCTGGTTGTGACGCTCCGACGAACAAGCGACTCCCCGCCTGCCCGTCCTAGTAAGAGAGTCAACTGGCGCTCTTACCACGACGAGCTGTGCCGTAGGTTCCCATCAGCCCCCGAGGCCCCAGCGCCCTCTCGAAGGGAGCTGGACCGCCAAGTCACGCATCTCCATGACACTCTTACCCGCTGCATGGATACCCACTCTTACACTGTCCCAGCACATCGTAGGAAGTCTCAACTCCCTGCCGAAATCCAAGAAGCCATCAGCCAGCGGCGGCGCCTTCGCCGCTGCTGGCAAAACACTCGCGATCCCGCTGTCAAGCGGCAGTATCGCCGACAGTCTGATTACGTCAAGCAACTCCTGCTTGATGTCAATCAGCATAGCTGGGACACCTATCTTGAATCCCTGGAAGTTGACCACGCCTCCGTCTGGCAGGCCACTGGTCGCCTCCTTGGCGAAAAGAGGACTCGCCACCCCCTTGACTCCCCGACGGGTGTTGTTCACTCACCGGAGCGCAAGGCTGAGGTCTTCGCTAACTCCGTTGCGGAACAATTTACCCCTCACAGAGGCGTCTTCGACGCGGACCACATGGCTCGCGTTGAGGACTTCCTCGAAAACTATCTCGCCCAACCTTTGACGGATCCCCCACCCCCCTTTGAAAAAGCCGATCTCGTCCATGCTATCGCACGGCTAAACCCTAAACGGGCCTGCGGCCCGGACAGAATAGGAGCGACCGCCCTAAAGAATGCCCCATCAGTTGTCACTGACCACATCCTGGACGTGTTCAACTCATGTCTCCGCCTCAATTACTTCCCTCGCCTGTGGAAAAACGCAAAGGTAATCATGATCCCAAAACCCGGGAAATCTCGCATGTTCCCTGAAAATTATCGCCCCATCTCACTACTGCCCGTGTTATCGAAGGTGTTCGAGCGCCTCCTGCACGCCCGTGTTGTACCGCTGCTTGATGGGTTCATCCGCAGCGAACAGTATGGGTTTCGCAGGGAGCATTCGACCACCCTACAACTAGTCCGCGTCGTTACCCAGTTCTCTGACGCTGCAAACAAAAAGCTGCACACCGCAGCCGTCCTCTTGGACGTTAGTAAGGCCTTCGACCGTGTCTGGCACGAAGGTCTGCTCTATAAACTGGCACACACGCCCCTTCCCGCATCTACTGTGAGACTGTTCTGGTCGTATCTCCGCGGCCGGACTTTTCACATTAGCGTAGATGGAGCGGTCTCTTCTGACCGCCCCATAGACGCTGGCGCTCCCCAAGGATCAGTCCTCGGCCCCGTTCTGTACCTCGTGTACACGAACGACTTGCCCGTATATCCCAACGTCACTCTTTCCCTTTTTGCTGACGATGCCATGTATCACTATAGCTCGCAGAACCCTGGTTTTGCTAGCACAGTGATACAACGCCAACTCGACCTTCTGCCTCCCTGGCTACGTAAGTGGCGCGTGGCGATCAACGCGGAGAAATCCGAAGCGATCTGCATCACGCGCAAGAGGACCACATGCCAGCCCCTCACCCTAGATGGGAACCCTATCGCTTGGAAGAAGTCGGTGAAGTACTTGGGAGTGTCTGTTGACAGTCGCCTAAGCTTCGCCGACCACGTCCAAACCAAACTCCGACAAGCCCGTGGCGTCAGAGCCAAAATCTTTCCCCTCATCTCGCGCAGAAGTCCCCTCTCACTGCGCACTAAACTCACCCTGTATCTCCTGCTTATCAGGACAGTATTCACCTACGCAGCCCCAGCGTGGTGGCCCCTCTTATCTGCCACAACGAAGCGTAAGCTGGAACAGTTCCAAAACAGTTCCGTCCGTATCCTCTCCAACTCGCCCTGGTTTGTTTGTAACAGAGCTATCAGGACGGGCCTCCGTCTGCAAACGGTGGAAGAGTTTGTCTTCAGACTCTCTGTGGGCCTCTTCTTCCGGGCTGCAGACTTCCGATACCCCCACCTCCGTGACCTGGCCAGGGACGAAGGTCCCCCTTGCCACGTAGTCAAGAGACCCCGCACTCTGCTGGACGACCCCCCATAGTCTCCTACATAGGGCCCTTCTCCTGAGGGAGTCAACACCCAACCGCTAGTACCCTACCTCAAACAGAACACCTACCACACCTTAGACGTAGCACTACCACTCACTCTGCCCTGAATGGTCTGCCCTGGTCGTTTGCGGCCTCGGCGGGGTTGTCTTATGTCAGTTGTGCAAGTGCCTTCTTTCATCAGGCGCCCGCCCCGGATACGCAACGGGCCTGTGCTGGTCACCGCTATGCGGACAGTGGGGCCACGTCGGAGGCAGCAGCGTTGGCCAACCGGTACTCATATGTCCCGGGAGGTTTCTCCGCTGTGACTCGGACGCGTCACCGCTGGTTTCAGGGCCCAAACTCTACCAGACTTTGGCTAGGCTGAGCACCTCACTTGTGAGATCCTCTCCCCTACCCAACTGCAAAAGGAGCACACCATCCCACCCACTTGACCTTGTTTTACCTAAAGTCCTTGAGAGAGCCCGACCTACTTGCAGTCATCGGAGGAGTCACTCCGGGCACTGCTACCATGCAGGGGCCTTGAGCCCCGTCCCCTCATTAGCTACGAGCTACAATTAGAAAGGAGGTAGAGATTATTAAATAAATATAAATATTATTGTATAACGATTATTATTAATAAATATTGCGAGAAGGACACCTTACACCAAAGGCATAAAGATATATATAAAATATAGATTTATTTCCAATAGCCATGTCAACGTATATTTACCAGCTTACCCGTACTTAGAGAAGGAGAGAGATTATTATTAATAAATATTACGAGACGGACACTTAGTAAAGGAGAAAAGAAGGAGAAATACTGTGATATATTTGATACTAAATGGAAATGATAAATGAAAAAAAAAGGAAGAACAGTGTGTTACATAAGAAGGTAATGATGAATATTGTAATAATTATAATTAGAAGATTGTTAAGTGTTGATGATAAGAGATAGTGAAGTATGAGACTCCGATGTAATCAAGCCCCACTCTTTGGACTAGCCAATTTGTAATAAAATAAATAAATAAGTTGTAAGTTGTAATGTGTTTAATTGGTGTGTAATTGGTGTGGCTCTCGACGTCTTACTGGTCTGGAACACTTCCTTAAGTTTCCCAGCTGGTTGAGTCCCAATGGTAGCAAGACCGGTCGAGTAGCGTGACGTTGATGAAGGAATATATATGTTCAGCTTCGCCGAAAGTTTCAAAACAAAATTTATTGTTTTGAAGGAAATTTAAAAAAATTATGTTTATAAAAAAAAATGATTAAAAAAAAAAATTAAATTTTATTAATTAATTAATTAGGATCAATTAATTAATATAGGGCTGTGAAGTTTTAAACAGTGTAATGCTCTTCTGAAAATTTTTATTAAAGTTTTAGTATATTTTGAATAAGCTATCACCACTCATAAGACTGTCTTCAAACAAATCGATACTTGTTTACCTTTTTATTTTATAGGTTATCTTCACTTACGGGTGGTAAAGTCCTTGTAGGTTATCAATTAGAATTATATTATTGGTAATTAATATTATTGAAGAAATAAAGAACTAATAAGTATTGAAAAGTATTAATGTTTTTATTAATTAATAGCAATATTGACTCTTATCGATTAGTATCGATTCTCAGGATATCGAAAAAAATTACAAATATATGATATAAAAATTATATAGGGTTCTTTAAACAGCCAGTTATTACCAAAGTCAGAGAAATCGGGCTAATATTTAAAAAGTATAACGTTACAATCAAATTAATAGTTATTAATAAACACAGACATTGAATAATAATTTGTAAATATAATAATTGTTTTCACCCAACAGCTGTGTCGAACTAGAAGGCGGGGTTCTGGCAATGATGACCAATATTGCAAATGGCTGCCGTGAAGTTAGTGAGATGTCATTCGTATATTGGACGTTCCAAATAAAAGATTTTCCTGTAGTATTCCTGTTCTGATGTCTGCGAATCTCTTGTAAAATGTTGTGTAGTGTCTAGTGTACTGTTTCTGAGTTGTATTTAGTGTATCCGTATAATTATTAGTTCAAACACTTTCCCCGATTCCATCACTAATTTGGGTTAATGTTTTACACAGTTTTCTTGTGTTTTGTGGTGTTTTTCAGAGTAGATATGTATTGTTCTGTGTTTATGGAGTGTTTCTTGATTGTTTCTGTTATAATATGATAGTTTTTAGAAGTATTCCACAAGTCACTCGCGATTTCACAATAACGTACTATACATTCGCTTTGTATGTCTATTATAGGTTAGGTTATGCACGTTACCAAACGTATGTCATGTTAACCGTTCAAAAACCAATAATTAACTAACTGTTTCCTTCAGTTTCAATTAAACTCTTAGCCCATATAATATTATCCTTAACATTGTTCAAATATTTTTCACATCCTGTGTACACTTTTACATTTTCACTATATGAATGCCTAAACTTTGGTTATTTGTCAATTTTATTCACTAGATTTGATTTAAATTAATCTTTCAGTTCATTCTGGTTATTTTCAGATTAAATAATGCCATTTTATAGTGTTTTCTGTCCAAAAAATAGTAATTTCACTTTCAGTTAGGTATACTCTGAAAGGTCAAAACATTAAAATTTACTTCCTGTCATTATATAAATTCAGCCATTTTATCAGTTATATTTAATATTAATAATCCTATATTGTATTAAAAGGTTCCTATTCCTTATTTTCTGGTAATTAATTGAATTAGTTGTATTCTGAAACATTATTCTGAAATATATGACTCCCATGTCTAAATTTCTGAGTTTAGTCATTTTCATTTTTATTCATAATTCTGAATATAATTTATTAAAATCTCTCTAAATGGTATGTGCAATTATATGGCATGATCTCAAGTTTATTTTGTCTAAACCCCTTTTGTTTATTTGCATTTAATTGAGCAATTTCTCTGTTTTGATGAAGTTTGGTTTCCATTCTTTTGGCCTATGATTTTTTAACAATTTTTCTTACAAAATAATTTACAAACAATATATGATGTGTGATTCCCTCTCTGACTTTTACAAATAGTATTATAAATTAAACATATTTTTAAATTACACAAAAACAATTAGTATTGGTTACAATACAAACAATAGTTAAAACAAATAAAGAATTTTTTTTTTTTTTAAATAAATGGTTGTCTTCAAGTCAGACATTTTGCAACACAATCCTTATTTCTAAACATGGAAATATGGCTTACAAAAAAGGTTTTTTACTAACTAACATCTTAATTACTCTCTACTCTTTAGAAGTGGTAACTATTTTTATAGTTCTGATGTTAGTTGTTTCAGACCCAAACAAATGGCCTTATATCTAATACATTTTTAAACATTCTTGTACTATATACATAAAAAACCTTATATTTATATTCTTATTTCTAACTATTATTATAAGTAGGATTCTACAGTTTTTTATACCGTCTTTTACATTGTCTTTGGGGAA